>WOXC01001838.1:0-167791 GCA_011680675.1 Gymnobelideus leadbeateri
AAATATATTCAAACATGCAATCAGAAACTATTTCTCTCTCTCTCTCTCTCTCTCTCTCTCTCTCTCTCTCTCTCTCTCTCTCTCTCTCTCTTCCCCTCCCCCCCTCTCCCTCTATATCTCCCTCCCTCCAAAAGAGTCTATTTTGCTTCTAACCATTGCCTCCTCTAATCCACCTTCCCTTTTATCATCTCCCACCCCTTTCTCTTATCCTTTTTCACTCCTATTTCCCAATTTGATAAGTTACATTTCTATACACAACTGAATGTGCTTATACATACATACATACACACATACAAACCTCTGTGTGTCTGTGTGTGTTTTCTTCCCTCCTTGAACCAATTCCGATGAAAATGAGGTTCAAGCACTGCCTTCATTCCCCCCTTTAACCCTCCACTGTGCAAGGTCTTCCTTGAGCACTAATTTTATGTGAGAAATTCACTATTCACTAAGTTTTGTGTCTATGTTATTGGTTGTAATCCTAGCTCCTTTGTCTTCCAGAATATCACATTCTGAGCCCTTCATTCCGTTAAGGTGAAAGACACACATTTTTGTGTCATCTTGACTGAGAGCTCTATGATATTTAACTTATTTCTTTTTGGCTGCTTGAAGCATTTTCTCTTTGAGCTGGGAACTGCGAAATTTGACTATAATGTTTCTGGGAGTTTTCATCTTGGGATCTCTTTTAGGAAGTTATCAATGGGTTCTTTTCATTTCTATTTTGCCCTCTAAATCTAAGATATTGGAACAATTTTACTTCATAATTTCTTGAAATACGATGTGTAGGCTCTTTTTTTTAAATATTGTTTTCAAGAAGTCCAATAATTCTCAAATTATCTCACTTTGATCAATTTTCCTGTTCAGTTTTTTTCTCTAACATATTTTACATTTTCTCCTATTTTTTTCACTTTTTGACTTTGTTTTGTTTCTTGATGTCTCATGAAGTCCACATTAGCTTCCCCAATTCCAATTCCAATTTAAAATAAATTATTCTCTTTAGTGAAATTTTGGATCTCCTTTTCCATTCAGCCATTTCTTCTTCTCAAGTTCTCTTCAGCACATTTTTGTGCCTCTCTTACCTTACCATTTGACCAGTTCAGTTTAAGTGTTCTTTTCTTTAGTATTTTCTGTGCCTCTTTTATTAAACTGTTAATCCTCTTTTCATAATTTTCTTGCATCAACTCTTTTTGTGGTGACAAAGAATTGAAAATTGAGGGGATACCCATCAGTTGGGAAATGACTAAACAAGTTCTGATATGTGATTGTAATGGAATATTACTGTGCTGTAAGAAATGATGAGCAGGCTTATTTCAGCAGAAAAGAACCTTAGAAATACTTATATAAATGTATGCAAAATGAAATGAGCAGAACCAGGAGAACACTGTACACAATCAGAGCAAATCTGTATGATGATCAACTATGAATGTCAGTTCTTTCTTCTCAGTAATACAATTCCAAAGGATTCATGAGGAAAAAATGCTATCTGCCTCCAGAAAAAGAACTGATGGGGTCTGAATGTGAATGGAAGCATACTACTTTTTATTTTCTGTAATTTTTTTGTGTTTTTTTTTCTTTTGATTGTGTATCTTTTTTCCCAACATGATTAATATGGTAATATATCAGATGAAAGAAGCAATTGTCCATAAAGTGACCAACCACTTTCCCCCCTGATACTTAATAAGTCATCTATAGATATGGCATCAAAAAATGGATCACTCTAAAGAGGTTTAAAAAAATCAGACCTGGGGCGGAGCCAAGATGGCGGAGTAGAAACAGCTCGTCCAAGCCTCTCTGCCCCCAGATTCTCCACAAACTATGTAAAAAAGGACTCTGAAAATCTTCTGGAGCCCCAGCACCCACAGAACGACACAGAGAAGCTAACCTCCCGCTGAGGACAGCCCAGCACCCTGCAGGAAGGACCAGCGCAGTGGTCTGGGAGCCGGCAGAGCGCAGGAGCCGAGCCGAGCCCAGGTCCACGTGAGCCGAGGTTTTAGCCCCAGGGCGGCAGGGCCAGCAGCCAGCTGGAGGAACCCCAGAACACCAGGAACTGTGGAGACACCAGAATTATCAACATAGACTTGCCTAGGACAAAGTAAGAGGTTAGTGTCCTATGGACTTTGGGACCTGTATTTGGGGAATGCGTCAGCTCCCTCCCCTGGGGGCTAGAAGCTGCTGAGGAGACACGCCACTGTGTAGTTTTCAGAGGCATTTCCGGCTCCCAGCCTACAAATCGTGGGGAGATCCAGCGATCAGTCTTGGGGGTAATCGCTCTTGCTTTAACCTCCCTGGATCTGGATTGTGATCTAGGGTGGAAGTTGTGGGTGGGTTTACAGCTTGCCAGAAACGGAAGTTCCCCCACACATCGGGACGAAAATTCCTCTATCTGGCCTTAAAGCCATAGTGTGGCAACAAGCCCAAAAGTCAAGCAATTAAGTGGCAACATGCCAAGGCAAAGGAAACAGAAAAATGCAACCCTAGACTCCTATTTTGGGGGCATAGAGCGGGAAAAGGACTGTGAGGTCAGAAGTCCTGCTCCAAAAGCCCCAGGGGAAAACATGAGTGGGTTGCAGGCCATAGAGGACCTTAAGAAGGACTTTAAAAATCAAATAAGAGAAGTGGAGGAAAAATTAGAAAGAGAAATGAGAAGGATGCAGGAAAAGTATGAAATGAGGGTCAACAGCCTGACTGAGGAAAACAACACCTTAAAAAATAGACTAACTCAAATGGCAAAGGAGGCCCAAAAGGGCAATGAGGAGAAGAATGCCTTAAAAAGTCGAATTTGCCAGATGGAAAAAGAATCTCAAAAGTTCACTGAGGAGATTCATTCCTTCAGAGTTAGACTGAAGCAAATGGAAGCTAGTGACTTTATGAGAAATCAAGATGCTGTTAAACAGATCCAAAGAAATGAAAGATTAGAAGGCAATGTGAAATATCTCATGGGAAAAACCACTGACCTGGAAAATAGATCCAGGAGAGACAATTTAAAAATTATTGGACTACCTGAAAGCCATGATCAAGGAAAGAACCTAGAAATCACCCTTCAAGAAATTCTCAAGGAAAACTGCCCTGATGTTTTAGATCCAGAGGGCAAAATAGAGGTTGAAAGAATCCACAGATCACCTCCTGAAAAAGATCCCAAAAAGAAAACTCCCAGGAATATTATAGCCAGGTTCCAGAATCCCCAGATCAAGGAGAAAATACTACAAGCAGCCAGGAAGAAACAATTTCAATATTGTGGAAACACAATCAGAATAGCCCAGGACCTGGCACCTTCTACACTGAGGGATCGAAGGGCATGGAATATGATATTCCAGAGGGCAAAAGAACTGGGAATGAACCCAAGGGTCACCTACCCAGCAAAACTGAGTATTTTGTTTCAGGGGAAAATATGGTCATTCAGTGGAATAGAGGACTTTCAAGCATTCTTGAGGAAAAAACCAGAGTTGAATAGAAAATTTGACATCCAGACGCAAGAAGTAAGAGATGCCTGAGAAGGTAATCAGGGAAAAGAAATCGAAAGGAACTTATCAAAGTTGAACTATTTACATTCCTATATGGAAAAGCAATAACTGTGACTGATGATATCTTTCTCACTATGAAAATAATGGAAGAAGGGGTGTGGTCATATGAATACATATGTGAATGTGTGTGTATATGGTTACAGTTATATATGGATAGAGGGCATAGGTTGAATTTGTTGGGAAGGGAGAATACTCAAGGGATGAAATTATGAGGTGAGAGAGGAAAGTGGCAAGAGGAGATGGGGAGAGACAGGGTAGGGTAAACTATCTCATGTAGAAGAAGCAAGGGGAAGTGGCTGCAAAGGAGGGGGAGAATAAGGAAGGCTAAAAAGGCAAAACCACATTCACATTGAATTTGGTTCAGGGAGAAAATGACATACATACTAAATGGGATATCTCAACCTGCAGCAGGATAGGGGGAAGGGGGATGGGAGGAGGGATGATGGATGGGAGGGCATCCTTGGGGTGAGGGGAGGTTGGAAGTACCCACTATAGAAGAGGGACAGGATCATGTAGGGAATGGACCAGGTGGGGGTGGGATGAGTGGGAGGGAATTATAAGCAGCCTTGTACAATATATCTACTATGATAATGTTTTGCATAGCTAGACATGTACAACATATACTGAATTACTTATATACCAAGAAGGAATGGGTGACAAGGGAGGAAGTAAATGGATCTGAAATTCAAGATCGTAACATTAAATGTTTCAAATATATATATAAATACTATTATTAATACTCTTTTGCCTATAATTGGGAGATAAGATGTGCAGGCATTGGGACACAAAGATTCATCTTCCTCTAATGGAAAAGTCGATGGGGGTATGGGAGAAGGTATGGGAGAGAGCAGATTGGAGGAAGCGATATCTTGTGGGACTGCTATTCTGGGAGGTTGGGTAGGGGAATAATGGGGGGAAAATGATTGTAACTCAAAATCTGGCGGAAATGAATGATGTAAAACAGAAGTTAATAAAGTATTTGTTTAAAAAAAAAAATCAGACCTGAAATTTCATCACTATTTTGGTGATTTTATAATTTACAGTTAATGAGAATTTCTGTGTATCTCACATTATGAAAGAAAAACAATAAAACAGTTAATAGTTAAAAAAGAAAGAAAAGAAATTTATTCATTTCCTTATATTGCCTTGAAAAAGCCCAGTTGGTAGAGTTGCTTCAAAAGAAATAGGTACTAAAGTGGTAAAATAACAACTCTAATTCTTTCTGAAAATGTCCCCGTTTTTGAAGCAGAAAAGAATGAAATCAGCTGAGGACAATAGCTAGAAACACTTCCAATCTTCTACAAAGCTTAAGAATAACGGTACCTTTTGTCAAAATGGTAATGGGTGATTTTTTTCTTAAGATAAAATGGTAAGACGTGATGTGAAGGAATTTACTTAATGGAAGCTTTAAGGATTTCACTACATTCGTCAACCAGCAAAAATAACCCAACCTATTATAGAAATAGATAATCTCCTAGAGTTAGAAGGTCACATAGGTCAGTTCCTTGCCTGATGGGAAAATTCCTTTATAATAGCCCAAATAAGTGATCATTCAATCAATCTCTGCTTGAATATCTCCAGTTATTGGTGAACTGACTCCTTCATTAATAAACAGACTACTCCATTTATAGATAGTGTTCCTTGTTAGTATTTTTCTTAATATTGAGCTAAGGTTTGCATCATCCATGGATTCTATTCAAATCAATTCAACAAGCAAACATTTATTAATTGCCTATCATTGCCAGACTCTGTACCCAGAATTAGGATGACAAAGACAAAGGGAAAAACAACTTGTACTTTCCATTGCACCACACTGAGTCTATTCATTTACGCAAGGTCTAAATGATAAAAATCTAATGCCTCTTCTACGTGATAGTTACTAAAATACTTGAAAATAGCTATTTTCATCCCTTCTTTCCAAAACCTTCTATTCACCTGGCTGAATAACTCCAAATTCCTCAATAGATTTCAAGTTAGAAGGGATCTTAGGAGGCATCCTGTCCAACCCCTCATTCCACAGATAAATGTACCTAGATGCAGAGAAGTTAAATGACTTGCCTGAAGTCTTACCAGTAGTAAATGTGGGAGGTGAAATTTGAACCCAGGTTTTGTGACTGTATAATTGAACTTGTCATCTCCCTAATCTTCATGGATATTTACTTGGAGCTATGTTCTATTCATTTACAATGATCATTAATCCCCTCATTAAAAAAAGCAAAATCATTAGTTAAGAGTATCAGACTTCTCATTAAAAGAAACATGCTACAATTGTCCAATAGTTTGTGTGCAATAAGTCCACCTGTACATACACAAGGGAGTAGAACCACATGGTTTTCTTTGTTTTCCTCAGTGTAGTTTTATAGCATGTATCCAAAATGTTATGTTCTTGCTTTATGAAACTAGAGATATAAACTGTAGCCTTGTAGATATGACTCTCTGTGGTGTTAACATACTTCTGAAAATAGGAAAGTGGGATAGGTTGAAAAGAAGATTTGGAAGACATAAGCTCAAAGAATTATATCAAAATTGAAACAATGGTTCTCCAGAGAGCCTGGCTCTGTGGTGTGACTATAAGGCTGGCCAACCAGATACACAGCTGTATCTCTTAAAATACAATTGCTAAGGTAAAAAGAGAAACCTTAGTTCTTCCGCCATAACTGCTAATTCCCATTTGGGTGCTTATAATATTATGGGTCTACCAGCTTTGTCTTGACCATTGGGAAGTTTTGGCTGTCTTTCTCATGTTCTCTTTCAATAAGTTAAAGACTTTATGTACAGAAATGAGACAATAAGACACAGCACAGCATGGTGTGTTGAAAGCGCTTACTCTCCTTGATTCAGGGGAGAATTTAGCTTAAGAAAAATAGCAATGCTGGTATGTACTCTTTTTATCTCTTCCTTTTATTTACAGTTTGTGATAATCAGGCAATGGGAAAGACACTTCCTAAAATGAGCACAGTACATCATACAGAACTATCAAGCCAAAGCTTGCGCTGCAATATCATTTATTTCTGATACTTCTCCTAAAACTCCTTTTCAAGATATTTCCTTCTCCTGCCTCCCACACATCTGCAGTCTGTTAAAGAGTATTAAAGCACTATGTCATGTTTGCTTCATTTAATTTTTCATGTAAGTTCCTCCAAGGATTTTTGTTTAAATTCAAATCACTGATTTCATTCCTATCTATAAGGTCCCACATTCTATGATATTTTTATTTCACTCCTAAGTAAATGCTGAATGTTCCTGTAACAATGCCTTTTGAAAAAGAACAAATTCTCCAAGAGAGTGTATAAGGGATACAAAGATGCAAAAGCATAGATATCAGCACACTTTTCTAGTGCTGAGTTGTAAGCAATGACAGTCTTCATGTATTTCTCAAGATGTTTAATAGGCCATTGCCTTTCACTTTAATCCAATTTCTGGGTTCAGTTCTGAATTAATTGTCCACTGTTAGTCTTCAGAGGCTTTGAAATTGGGATCCAAAATGGAGTAAAAGAAAATGACCATGCCTGGGATAAGTTTTGCAGATTAAAGGACAGCATGAAGACCCAGACATATTTTGATTATAGAAGAACCCAGGTCACTGACATGAAGGGAGAGAAAATTTACTGATTGTTTTAAAAAGACATTTGTTCCACAATTATACAATGTTCAGTCAGAAAGCAAAAATTAAAAATTAGAAGTATTAGTATAACATTATGGTCAAGAAGATGACCATGATTTCAGCACTCTTCTCTACTTTTATGATGAGGTTTTCTTTAATATTAAAAACTCCTAGGTGAGGCCTGGCTTTGTATAGAAGTTAGCAAAAACTTAAAAACAAGAGCACAAAATTTATTTCTTGATCAGTAATTGCTATCTTTTTTAATCCTCCAGGAATGAGCTGAAAATAAATCAGTATTCCATAATTAAGCACTCCTATAAAAGATTAGATAATTTCAAACAACTCTCCCCTTCCCCACCTCCACACCCCTTCACTCCCCACCTTGTCACCACCATATTTGCATGTATTTATTTTAGAGGCAGTGAAGTGCTGCTGTATCAATGAAAGAATAAAGAAAATTCTCTAAAAACTATTACTTTATCTTGCTGAAGTTTCCTATTACAATTGAAATATAAATCTTTTCCGTTATGCTATGAAGAAATGCAATACAATGCTTCATTTCTGAATAATCATCAACAACATAGAGAAATACTGGTTTCCATTTTAGGGCTAAAGAAATAGCTAAAATTCAAAAGTTTTTTATGTATGTATATCTGAAACATTTAATTTTAAGACCTCAAATTTCAGATCCATTCCCTTCCTCCCTTGCCACCCATTCCTTCTGGCAGGATAAGTAATTCAGAATGTGTTGTGCATGTATAGCTATGCAAAATATTACCATAGTAGATATATTGGACAAGGCTGATTATAATTCCCTCCCACCCATCCCACCCCCCACCCGGTCCATTCCCTACTTGATCCTGTCCCTCTTCTATAGTGGGTACTTCCAACTTGCCCTCCCCCCAAGAATGCCCTCCCATCCATCATCCCTCCTCTCATCCCCCTTCCCCCTATTCGGCTTCAGGTTGAGATATCCCATTTAGTATGTATGTCATTCTCTCCCTGAACCAAATTCAATGAGAATGTGGTTTTGCCTTTTTGCCTTCCTATTCTTCCCCTCCCCTGCAGCCACTTCCCCTTGCTTCTTCTACATGAGATAGTTTACCCTACCCTGTTTCTTCCCATCTCCTCTGGCCACTTTCCTCTCTCACCTCATAATTTCACCCCTTTAAGTATCATTCCTTCCCAACAAATTCAACTTGTGCCCTCTCTCCATGTATAACTGTAAACATATATACACACATTCACATATGTATTCATGTGACCATACACTCTTCTTCCATTATTTTCATAATGAGAAAGGTTTCATCAGTCAAAGTTATTGTTTTTCCATGTAGGAATGTAAATAGGTCAACTTTGATAAGTTCCTTTTGATTTCTTTTCCTTGATTACCTTCTCAGGCATCTCTTGCTTCTTGTGTCTGGATGTCAAATTTTCTATTCAACTCTGGTTTTTTCCTCAAGAATGCTTGAAAGTCCTCTCTTCCACTGAATGACCATATTTTCCCCTGAAACAAAATACTCAGTTTTGCTGGGTAGGTGACCCTTGGATTCAGTCCCAGCTCTTTTGCCCTCTGGAATATCATATCCCATGCCCTTCGATCCCTCAGTGTAGAAGGTGCCAGGTCCTGGGCTATTCTGATTGTGTTTCCACAATATTGAAATTGTTTCTTCCTGGCTGCTTGTAATATTTTCTCCTTGATCTGGGGATTCTGGAACCTGGCTACAATATTCCTGGGAGTTTTATTCTTAGGATCTTTTTCAGGAGGTGATTGGTGGATTCTTTCAACCTCTATTTTGCCCTCTGGGTCAAAAACATCAGGGCAATTTTCCTTAAGAATTTCTTGAAGGGTTATTTCTAGGTTCTTTCTTTGATCATGGCTTTCAGGTAGTCCAATAATTTTTAAATTGTCTCTCCTGCACCTATTTTCCAGGTCAGTGGTTTTTCCCATGAGATATTTCAAATTGCCTTCTAGTCTTTCATTTCTTTGGATCTGTTTAACAGCATCTTGATTTCTCATAAAGTCATTAGCTTCCATTTGCTCCAGTCTAACTCTGAAGGAATGAATCTCCTCAGTGAGATTTTGAGATTCTTTTTCCATCTGGCAGATTTGGCTTTTTAAGGCATTCTTCTCCTCATTGCCCTTGTGGGCCTCCTTTGCCATTTGAGTTAGTCTATTTTTTAAGGTGTTGTTTTCCTCAGTCAGGCTGTTGACTCTCATTTCATACTTTTCCTGCATCCTTCTCATTTCTCTTCCCAATTTTCCCTCCACTTCTTTTATTTGATTTTTAAAGTCCTTCTTAAGGTAATCTATGTCCTGTAACCCACTCATATTTTCCTTTGGGGCTTTTGGAGGAGGATTTCTGACCTCACAGCCCTCCTCCTGTTCCCTGCTTCCATCCTCTTTGCCCCCAAAATAAGAGCCTAGGGTTGCATTTTTTCTGTTTATTTTGTTTCTTTTGCCTTGCCTTGTTGCCACTTAATTACTTGACTTTTGGGCTTGTTGCCACAGTAGGCCTCTGCCACCAGACAGTTGAGCTTTCATCCCGAATGTTGGGGTCTTCACAGCTTTCTGGCAAGCTGGATACCCACCCCAGAACTCCCCCCCCCAGATCACAATCCAGATCCAAGGAGGTTAAAGCAAGAGCAATTAACCCCTAGACTGATCGCTGGATCTCCCTACAGTTCGCAGGCCAGGAGCTGGAGCTGCCACTGAAAATTACAAAATGGCGAGTCTCCTCAGCAGCTTCTAGTCCCCAGGGGAGGAAGCCAACACGTTCCCCAAATACTGGTCCCAAAGTCCATAGGGCACTAACCTCTCACTTTGTCCTAGGCATATCTGAGTTGATAATTCTGGAATCACCACAGCTGCTGGTGTTCTGGGGTCTGCCCTAGGGCTAAAACCACTGCTTGGCTTGCTGCCAGCTCCCAGAGTGCTGTGCTGGTCCTTCCTGCAGGGCTGCTGGGCTGTCCTCTCTGTGTCGTTCTGTGGGTGCTGGGGCTCCAGAAGTTGTTCAGAGTCCCCTTTTACATAGTTTGGAGGTAATCTGGGGGGTGAGTGCCTTGGACACACTGTTTCTACTCTGCCATCTTGGCTCCGCCCCCTAAAATTCAAAAGTTTTTAACCAAGTAGGCCAATATGATAAAGCTGATGAAACTCTCAGTAGATGATAAAACTCCATTTATTCACAAATGGCTTACAAACTATGTGGTTTGGGGCAAATATTTTGACCTTTCTAAACCTCAGCCATAAAATAAGGATAATAATACCTGCACTTTTATTAGACAAGGATGTTGTAAAGAAAATATTTTGTATAATTTGTATAGAAAGATGAAGAATTATGGTCATATTTGTTTATAAAATTCAAACTACTAAGCCTGAAATTCTACAATTTGACTTCCTCACTTATTTTTTTAGGCTTAATTTACATTATTGCCATTTACACATTTCAGCCAAACTGGATACTTACTGATCCCTCACCTTGATACTTCATGCATTCACATAAGCTACCTCTCATGCCTGAAACACATTCCTTACATTCTCCTCTCCATGTCTTTTAATCCTCAGTTTACTTCAAGGTTTGGTTTAGGCATCACTTTCTATTTGAAATCTTCCTTGATCCCTCCAGCTATTAGCATTCTTTGCCTAATCAGTCCTCCTTGTACTACCTAAATCTGTGATCACTGTCTTCCCTCCTCATAAAATGTCAGCTCCTTAAGGGCAAGTACTGTTTAATTTTTGTCTTTATATATCCAGGTCTAGCACCATACATTACTCATTGTAGATGCCCAACAGTAGCATGTTGTATATGGAGTGGAGCAAAATTGTTTTTGTTATTAAATTATTATCGAAATGAATGCCTTGTCAAAACCAATCCCATTCTTAATGTCTGTAGCAGGGCAGGACATTTAGACATTTCAATGTCTAAATTTCAAAATATACTTCTGTTACTAAGGAAAATCATGTATTATTTTCAATATATCCTGTATTGAATAAAGTCTTGTGGATACAAGTAAATGAAAATGCATCATAACTTCCTTATGTTCAGACTTCAATTATTCAAATATCTATGATGTCATAGTTGTTCCCTTGATGGATTGCCTTCAGGAGTTGTTGATTCTAAAAGATATCATGACCCAAGAGCCAGCCTTGTGAACTAAGTCCCTTAGATCTTAGGCTGGCAGACAGACATTATGAGTCCATGATCAAAGCCTTTCCAATTTGGTAAGGCTTACCAGAGTTTGTACTCTACTGGAATAGTCTTCCAGAAGCAAGTGTCATTCCTCTATTTGTCTTTGAAATCCCTTCATAGTCTGGATCTGACCTACCTTTTCAGGCTGATTACACATCATTCTCCTCAGTACCGTCTACATTGGAGCCAAACTACACTATGGTAACTTGCTGTTACCCCATACAAGTTATTCTCTTTTTTATCTCCATACTTTTGGCATAGGTTATTCCTTAGATCTAGAATGCACTCCTTTCTTACCCTTCACCTCAGAGAACCTCTAGTTTCCTTCAAAGCCCAGCTCAAAGGCCATCTCCTACAGGAAGCCTCTACTCATCTTTTCAGGTTCTAGTGTAAATCACTCTGTATTTGTTTTATGTATATTTTATATTTACTTATCTATGTAGATGTTATCCCTCTTACCAGTAGAACATGACTCTTCCTTTTTTTTCACTTTTGTATTCCCCCAAAGAAGCACCTAGGTAGCACAATGAATTGAGTTCTGGGCCTGGAGTCAAGAAGACCAGAGTTCAGATCCAGTTAAACTTACAAGCTATGTGACCTTGTAGCGTATGCAATATTTATGAGATGTTTTGACATTAACATTCTAAGAATGATGTATACCCCCAAAGATGTGTGCGAGTCCCTCAGATTCTCCTGTATAAAGCCATTTTATCCTGTCTGAGGCCTTATTGTTCCTGCAGTCTGCTGGGCATGCCCTATTCCATACATCCTTTTTGGGAGACTGTGACAAACCTCCCTGATGGCCAGCAAGGTAAAGGTTCCTGATCCACCTGATATATTGTCAGAAAAATGGATACAGAAGAGGCCCCCTGCTTTTGGCTCTCCCTTAGGAAACAATGCACTAAACAACTAAGGAACCAGTCACTAAGATCCCATAGCCTAGTCTGTTTCCCCTGACAGAACTTGACCATCATCCATGGCAAAGCCTTTAAAAAATCCCTGGAACTTCCTTTTAATTGCAGGTGCTTACCTATGCCCTCAGGGTCACATGGGCTCTCTGCTCTCCATGTTTGGCACATGGTAAGAGAAACTCTGCCCATCACTGTAGGCATTTCCTAGAACTCATCCACTGAACTACTCCCCTAGATTTTTGCCTTCTTCCCCCTACCCCTGACCCATATCCTTTGCCTATGGACCTTGCTGTGCCCACTACTCACTGCTAACTGTAGTAAGTGTAAATGCTCTGCCAATAAATGTGACCCTGAGGGACAGAGGAGTACATTCTTTCATTTTGGCACCCCATGAATCAGGTCCAGTCTGAGATATATTTGGGATTCTATCAGATCCTCTATAACTGCCTCATTGTCCTGATGAGCATGGTGTTCCAATTTTAGGACATAAACAACAAGGGCCGTAGGTATAAACCTTGTGTCCCAGCAAATAGACACCCCTGTTCCTTGAAAATTACCCTATTATAGTAAAGGAATCAGACAATTTAGGAAACAAACCCCAGGCAAGTCACGCAACCTCTGTCTGCCTCACAAAAAAATGGCACCTACCTCAAAGAGCTGTTGTGAAAATCAAATGATACATTATTTGCAAGAGCACATAGTAGGAACTTAATAAATGCTTGTTCTCTTCCGTTCTTCAAGGAACAGCACATTTCTTGGCACATAAGAGGTGTTTAATAGATGCTTATACAATTCAGTTGAATGAGATATGGAACATGATCTTGATGAAACACACATATGCCAAAATTTTTATTTTGGGCTTTTCTAATTCATCAGTCATTTCAAGCAAGCTTTAGTTTTCACTGGAGCCTTTGCCTCTGCATTGTCCCATTATGATTATCAATTAACAAATCACAAAATAATGCGAATTCCCTCCCCAGTCAATTACATTGTTTTCTTCCTCCTTGTCAATCTTCAGTTCATAGGACTTTAGTACTTCCCTTTTTTATCTAGTGTTTTCCCCTTTTCTTTAGTCCTTTGATGTTCTATTTTATTTGTTTCAAATAAATTTATTATGACTCCAAAGGAGATCTTGGCAAGCTAAGCCTCATTTGCTGCTTTTCAGTCTAAATTGAAGAAGTCACTAACAAGTACAATAATAAGACTAAAAATAAATATTTATTCATTGCTAATGCCTTTCTGTTCTTTTTTTCCAGCTTTTTGATAAACTATGAGTTCAGTATCTCCACTTCTATCCACCCTCTTAATCTGCCAAACTTTCAAATCCAATTTCTTCTTTATAAGCCTTCTTTCTCCCTTTGTCTGTGTCTTTCAAGCTTTGATGTTCCCTTAGATGAATGATGGGTTTTGTTAAGGATAATCCCTTCCAGTGTTTGCTTTCTTAGTTTTTCGAGATTTGATGTTCCCTTAGATGAATGATGGGTTTTGTTAAGGATAATCCCTTCCAGTGTTTGCTTTCTTATAAAACACTGGAGGAAAAACAATTCTGACCGAAAGCTATAATGAATGTCACTGATCCAATCAGGATAGTCAATGGATGAAATATTTGAGTTCAAGAATCACATTTGTAGTGAAAATCTTGACAATGACAATTCACTGTTTTGCTTGGGAGGATTCATGAAGGCAGGATCAGTATCATATTTACTTCAATAACTTCCCTAGAGCCTAGCAGAGTCTTGGACATAATCGTTCTTTAATAAATGATTTTTAAGTTTAACTGAATTCCAAACTAAGCAGAAATTATTACAACACATTTTATACTATATCACTTCTGTTCTGCTCATACCTCCATATATATTAAAGCCTTTTGTTTCTTGAAAGTAATAAATCCATTTTTGTCACTTGTGTATTTATGAGATTGTGCTACTTGAGTAGATACTCTGAATTTAGTCCCCATTGGTCATCAGCAAAACCTGCAAAGTGACAGGAGCTTGGTAGTCTGGATGTGTGACTTTATTTATCTAGCAAAATCCAAGTGAGGAAACTCCCTCTACCAATGCAGATACAATTGTGCAGCAAATCTCTAAGCTTCGATAGTTGCTGGGACCACTAAAAGAAATGACTTGCACAGCTAGTATGTATCAGAGGTAGGTTTTGAACCATATTGCTTCTTCAAAGGACATTACTTGCTTGGATTTGACATGAATTTGATGATCAATATCAGAGTAACTTACATTTAATTGCTTTAAAGAAGGTGAGTTTGAACCTTCTTTCTTACAAATAGGAATGAGTTCTAGTAAACAGGGCTTTCCACACTCTGACCCAACCTCTCCCCACCCCACTGCCACCAAGAATGGTCTATGAACTCCATTTCTTAGAAGAAAAAGTGGTAGAATCCTTTTCTGTGCCCTTCTCCCAGAATTTCCAACAAGCCACGAGGCAGTTGGAGACTATGACACTTGTCCACTCATGTAACAACTGACCAAAGAGTCACAGAGGTTTTGCAATCAATCACAGTAACTTTAAAAAGACCAAATAGCTCACACAGGTTATAAGCAAAAAGCTTCCTTTATTCCATTGGGGGTGGGAAATTAGACATATGTGTCAGAGCCTCCTCTAGTAGGAGATGGAAGATAGGGGGGGCTAAACCTTGATTTATATATTTGTGACTACACAAAGAATCAAACAGTGCCGTGTAGCAACAGTGGGAAGGCATAATAGCAACAGTGAATCAAGATTTCCTAGTGACAAAAAGTCCATTTATAGCAGAACTCCATATCTGGACCTGTTGGTGCTTGCCCAAGCTCAGGGCAAGTGAATCAGTTCTGTGATTTAGTTGAAGCAGTGTTCATCCAGAGGGTGAGCACAAAGGATTGTTGTTATGCCAAGTTCAGGGCACAGCTTGCTTGCTGGACCTCAGCTCTGGAAAACAGGGTGTCTCCTAACAGTAAAAAGAGATGGATGGTCTTGGATCCTGACACACTAAACAGAATCCTCAAGTTATCCTAGTGACTGTAGATCTAGCCCTTCACTATTCCTATGGTATAACCAGTTTTTCTTTTTTCTTTATAATTTCCTGAGTTTATGTAGAACCTCTTTACCACCTACATGTTTGAGGGAGGACCTGAGCTGTGCCATGGTCTTCTTCCCTTAAATAAGATTAAGATTCTCAGGTCATTTCCTACTAATAAAGAACAATTATTGGAAGGTATTCAGCAATGTTTAAGAGAGCAAATTAACTTTGGATTATAAAACCTACTATACCCAGCACCAGTAAACAAACAAGTGACAAGGGTAACTGGGAGGTTAAGTATCTGTGCAGCCATCTGATAATCTCACAGCACTATGCCTCAGGTCAATTCAATACAAAGCCAAAACACTGAGGAGAGCTGAAGTGACAGAAAATGTGATGTACCTGTTGGGGAATGGGAAATAGAGAGATAGGGACAGAGATGTCAGGATAGAAGCGTGCCAGGCTGTCCTTGCAGAAACCTGCCTTCTAGTTCATTTTCCTCAAACCACAAGTGATGACCTTGATACAATAAATCATTGGACAACTGCCCGCAATAGAACACAAAATGGAAGAAGACCGTTGTATTGCAGATTTGAGCCTCCACTAGGTCTTTCCCAGGTCTATGTCTTGTGTGCCAGGAGGAGGAGCTAAGACCTGGGTCCTGAGTCTTTCATCTCATGACTGTTCCTACTAGATAAGATGAGTTGAACAGAAATTGACAAATCTTCTGTATCTCTTATTTTCCTTTGTTTACTTGAAGGAGTTGTAACAGGGTGTGTGTGTGGGGTGAGTGAACAAACTAAATTGTGTATTTCCTAGAACTCTTGGGTTGAAAGCACACCTACATGCTACAGAGAATCATGATGAGTCTAGGAGAAAGGGCAGGTGTGAAGCTGCATGGTAGATGCTCTAATATCTAGTATTGATTCCATTAAAAAGTAAGTCAAATACTATATACAGTTAAGCATGCCTGTTTTTTCTTCAATATTAAGGCAATCTCATCATGTCATAACATGACTAAGGCTTAAGAAGTCATAGCACAGTCAAGAAGGAGGAGGTGGAGGAGGAGTTTTACATAAAGTAGGAGCTCAGAACTGATGTGACTAACCACACCCCTTAGTGAAATGTCCTCATTGCAGCTTCTCAGATGTCATTTCCATTGATAAAAACATAGCCATTTCTGATGTTGAATCATTTGATGATGGTGACATCCTGGGAGATTCATTACTCTCTGATTTTCCATAGCAGTCTAAAGTACAGCTTAGGCAGCTAGTTGACACAGGGCATAGAGTGCTGGACCTGGAGTCAAACAGACCTGAATTCATAATGGGCCTCAGACACGTACTAACTGTGTGATTTGGGCAAATCCCTTAACCTCTGTCTGCCTCAGTTTCCTCAACTACAAAGTGGAGCATCTACAGCATCTACCTCACAGAGTTATTTTGAGGATCAAGTGAGATATTTGTAAAGTGCTTAGCACATAGTAGACTCTTAATAACTACATGTCCCCTTCTCTTCCCCCTTAAGGACCATGAGGTCTGTCTAACTGTCTTAGCTGTCTTAAAGGTCCAGCATTAGGAGTACTTAGTACATAGTAGGTACATGGTAAATGCTTGTTAACTTGATGATGCACAGGCGAAATCTTCTACATATGTGTTCTTTCTCCTTACTGGAATATAAGTTCCTTAACAGCAGGTGTTGTCTTGTGTTTTTGTTTGTTTCCCCAGAGATTTGCACACAATAAGCACTAAATAAAAGTTTTTTTCATTTAATCATTCATTCATCCAGTCAGTCTTTCTGTCCCAGAAAGTTTGGGACTCAGAGATTCAAACAAGTATCAGACAAGCCAAATAAGGCATAAATCAATAGGTATTTATCATGGCATATCTTAACTCACACAAGCATAAACCAATAGCCTAGAATGAGATACTGGCAGGCGTAGAGGAGCAAGATGGGGCAGAGTTAACAAAAGAGAAATTCGGCTAGAAATATAAGTTGCTAGAACCTCAGCTATTATGACTTTCAAGTCCTTGTAGTGGGAGGAGGTCAGGTCAGCAACAGTCCTCCTAAGAATTCTCTTGGATATAAAAGATCCAACTTTTCCAGACTCCAACATTCCTCTTAGTCAATATTTGGGAGGAATGGGATTGAATCACCTCTCACATAAGAACAGCTTAGGCAGGAAAGGCCATGGATTTTATGGGTACAGAGAGGGTTCTCTTTCAAGCACATCTGATTTTTTTCCCCTTTCTAATGTCACAACCAAGGAGATCCAAAGGGTTGGCCACTAAATCAAATAAGGAAAGAAATCATCAGATATGGACATTTCCAGAAAAGAAAAGGAAAATGAGCATGTATATAGAACAAAGGTAACCTGCTGCAAGTAGGCTTTAAGCATCTTTCAGTGGACCGGAAAAGGTTTTCCAGACTATCATATTCTTTCTTCTTTATTCCCATTGCCATTAGTCAGAATATCATACATCTTATTTACCTTAATCTTGCTTTTAAATCTCAAATGGACATTTCCTACTGCACAATAATTTTTATTTATCTTAGGCATGTTACCTCTAAAACTCCTCATAGTAGCTCTCCAAGGATTTTTTTTTCTCATGGCCTAAAGTCCCAAACTCACCCCCTTTGTAAATGATATTACCTCATACTTTACAGAGGCTGTTGAGGTAATCCACCATACATTACTTAATCTCCCCTCTTCCATACCTCAACATTTCCACAATCTGTTTTTCTTCTCTTCCATTTCTAAATCTGTGATTATATAAGCCTGTAATAGCATACCCACATGAACATTGACCAGGGTTAGTTAATCTTGGGATAGAAGGGGAAAACCTCAAAAAGTCAGTGCCTAGTGCCTTTCTTTGTCTCAGTGACCAACATCAGAGTCTAGTCTAGAAAAATCTCCAAAAAAAAATAAAAGGTATGGCTCATGTCTGATACCCAAAAGTGGGTATCAGAATCCCTAAATTCTGTACATACCACCAATTTACATAATAATGATGTGGATACAAAGGTGCCCTAAGGGTTAATATTAAGGGTTGCATTTTCATTACCTCCTGAGCCTGAGAGCTTCCTAAAGTCTTTTCCCTTTATCTTGGAATACCATAAAGCTTCCCCTTTATCCTGGACAATGAAATTCCTTGTCTCCCCCTCATCCTGGGTCTTAAAATTTCCCCTGTCTCCCTTATCATGTGTCATCCATCTTCCTCATCCTGTCCCTAAATCTCCAACTCCCTTTAGAAACCTTAAAAATTACATCATCATCCTACAGGCCATATAGCTTTCTGTCTATATAAATCTGGGTCTTTTCCTATATCAGGACCTTTGTTTAGCTCTTTGCAAAATGTCAGGTCTGTGTGCTTTTGTGTCAATAAAGCTCCCATTGGCTAAAGAGAAGGTATAAATAAATTCTTTCAAATCTGAACCAACTCTCCCGACTCTGACCTCAACAATAAGTCCAGGGTTTGGGATGATCTTTATTTGTACAATAGAAAATGCACATTTTCATTGACCGTCCCCCTTCATATTGTATATATCATGTGTGCACATAGTTGTATACACTTTGCTCCTCTACCACCACCATCCCTGTTAGACTGTGAGTTCCTTAAAGGTGGATGCTGCCTTTCATTGTTGTTGTGGTTTTTTTTTTGTATGCCTTGAGCTTAGCATAGTGCCTGGCACATAGTAGGCCCACAATAAGTGCTTGTTGACTAACTGACTGAAGATGAAAAGAACTCAAGGGAACACATCAACAAACATAGAAACATAAAATTCTCAAAATATTAGATAACCTTTTCCTTACTCCAGATGGCAAACATGGTGAAGCTGCTGAGCAAGTATTTCCCACTCTATTCATACCTAAACTGACTGAGCTAGTCATGGCAATAGCAAATTTGAAAGAGTCTAGATCCCTAGACCTCTGTCCCTCCTGCCTCTACATGGCTTTAGTCATTCAGATTCAGGGAGATCCCTACTTATGCTCTCCCCCCCCCCACCCAGTTTCACTATCAAGGCACTCGCCTATCTCTAAAAGTACCTTTAGAATTCATGAACTATTGAAGTTACATGAAAAATTCAGTCTTAGGAACTTTAATTTCTGACAGAAAGTCAAAAGGCCAGGAACTGAATCCCACTTTGAAATTTGCTCTGTGCTTCTCTTGCAAGTCACCATTTTCCTTACCAGTTAAGGGGAAAACAGAAAAGGTTGGAGGGAAAAATTCCAAGGGACAGAAATATAGTAGCAATAATAAAAAATACAAAAAGATGGACAAAGTTCAAACTAAACCATTTGTTTTAAATAGAGCTCATTTTAGTAGGCCACAGGGAAAGGGTCATTCCTCACTTGAGTTCATCCTTCTAGCAGAGTGGACCTGGAATTGAGGAGCCAGCAGGCTGTCTGCTGGTCTCTTTGATACTGGCTGCCCCAAGTCTTTGCCTCACCATGGCCACCTACAATTTGGTGCTGCTCTGGCATGGAGAGAACACCTGGAACCTGGACAAGTACTTCAGTGATTGGTACTTGGCAGATCTGAGCCCTGCTGGGCACAAGAAGACCAAGCACAGCAGCCAAGCATTGCAAGATGCTGGTTTTGAATTTGATATCTGCTTCACCTCTGTCCAGAAGAGAGCAATTTGTACCCTTTGGACAGTACTAGATGCCACTGACCAGAAGTGGTTGCCTGTAGTGAAGACATGGTGCCTCAGTGAGTGGCACTGTGGAGGTCTGATAGGCCTCAACAAAGTAGAGACAGCTGCTAAGCATGGTGAGGCCCAGGTGAAGATCACGTGATAATACTACAACATCCCACCAGCTTCAGTGGAGCCTGACCACCCTTTCTACAGCAACATCAGCAAGGATTGTCGATATGCAGATCTGACTGAGGATCAGCTGCCGTCCTGTGAGAGCCTGAAAGACACTATTACCCAGACTCTGTCCTTTTGGAATAAGGAAATTGTCCCCCAGATCAAGGAAGGCATACGTGCTCTGATTGCAGCCCATGAAAATAGTCTTTGAGGGATTGTCAAACATCTTGAGGGTCTGTCTGAAGAAGCAATCATGGAGGTAAATCTGCCTGCTAGCATTCCCATTGTGTATGAGTTGAACAAGAATCTGAACCCATCAAGCCCATGCAGCTCCTTGGGGATGAAGAGACCTGGGCAAGGCCAAGGAGGCTGTGGCAGCCCAAGGCAAGGTCAAGAAGTGAAATCAGTCTACCTGCACATACCAGCAATAGCCAGGCCCTTATCATCTCACTGTCTCCACCACATCTCTCCTCTTCTAGCTCCACAGACTGACCACTGACTTACAGATCACAACACATAGTTGCAGGTGGGGAACTGATGGGTTTTTTGCTCATTCCTTCCTATTTCAGACCAATTCTTTTTTTTTCCATGTTGCCCTTCCCCTCAAACACATTGGTCAGAATGCCTCCTGGGTAGTTTGGCTCAATAAGGACCTGGCTAGTGGTTAGGGATGGGGACATAGTGAGAAGTAACCAATGTAGGGAGTTGAAAGAAGCAATTGGTCCAATTATTCCTATGAGCAAGTCCTCTCAGGAGTTGTTGTAGGAAGCTGCCTATAACCCAGGTGTTCATTTAAAGAATCACAAAAGTCATATTTTGATATTTCCTCCCTAATCTAAGAAAAATAGATGTAGGACGTTGACATTATGTCCTAATATGTACGCACTGCATTTGCTTTCACAAAAGACCCTTCCAGGCTGCTTATTAGTGACTTTTGAAATTAAACTGTGTCACTTGGTAGTCATCAGAGGTCTCAAGCTGCATCAGAGAAGGGAGAGTTCCCTGATTTCTAAGGGATGGACAAGTACACCCCACTGGTCATTTTACAGCCTCTACTCTGTTCTATGGCAGTGCAATGCCCCTAGATCATTTTGAAACATATCTCAGTGTCCCATCTTCTTCCACCTTATGTTCAGTCACCTGGATCCTCATCAGTTTTAGCATAACTGTACTAATCCTGCCCCTCCCCTCTTTTTTTTTTTGGTTGTTCACTATAATAAAGGAATGATGTGCAACAAAAAAAGTCCATTTTTCCCTTACATGTCAGTTGCCAGTCATCTTCAAGGCAGCTGTAAGCACTGGGAACCTATCATAAGAATTCTTTCTATCCTATCAGGAAGGCATTAGAACACAAATCTTCTTCCATGGGACATATTCCCTTAAGCCAAAAGTCTTTTTGTAATATTTTCAAGTCAACTAGGAGAACTCATCAGATCATTTAGAAGTTCCCCCAATCAAATCTTCTTATAATATTATGACAATGAATTCAGTGCATCAATTATTTACACTATGTCATACATTATTTTATTACATTTTATGACTTGTTTATGTGGTCTTATAAAATTGAAATAAATTAATAATGTTATTTGAATAAAATATGAGCTAATTTTTTTTTCAATGATGTTTTAATGAAAATTGAGGTGAACATGACTTTTTTGTGGATAAAAAAGGTGGGGTTACGATGAAATGTTTTGAAACCACTGCTTTGCGATAAAAGAATTTTCAGTGGTGAGAAATAGCAGTTTCTGGTGATCCCAGTAAAAAGCACAGAATGTGAAGTAAAAAGGCTTGTTATTCTCAAAAGTGTTTCTGTGCTTATGAGTCCAAACCCACAAAGAACCTCTTCTTTGTTTGTTTGTTTGGTTTTTATGAGTGGGTGATGAAGTGGCTGAGTCAATTGTCTTAGAGAAAAAGAAGATGTTACGGACGTTGAGTGGTTCTGGAAAGATTTTAATTTCTTACTTCATTTCTGTAGTTTGTTTTTCTTTGTTTTCTCCCCACAAAGTCAGAAACCAATGCTTCATTGTGTTATACAGATAACTTTGGACAGGCAAAGGAAGAAGGAAGGAAGGCAAGGTATAGGGGGTTCCACCATGCTGGAAAAGCTTTAAGGATCACCCCAGCAATAATTAAATCTCAAGGACCAATCTATCTACATACAGAGAGGTTCATCTCCAGCTGACTAGCCACTTGGATAATTAATCATTTGTCCATGACAACATATAGAACAAAGAAAAATATAAAATAGTCATTAGTCATCATGACCATTTTCCATTTCTAAAAAAAATGGCTTAGTTATGGGAAGAGGGGAAAGGGAGTACTAAGAATCATACAATTTTTAGATTATATATAACCAAACCTGGTCATTGATATTCTAAATGTGAAATCCTTGCCCAATAAACAATATGAAGACATACTGCTGTGGTATCCGAATCAAACTGATCTTGACATTCTTGCTAAAAAGGAAAAAAAGGAAGAAAGAGATGCCAAAACATGAGAATTACAGCTAAGTGAAGATAGCTCACAGATACTCCTTGGAGGGAGTTGATTTTATCACATACCCAGAGGAAACAAGAAACATTCTTTCCTAAGATATTCAGTCATTTCATGTTTCAGTACACATAAGTTTTCACAAAATGAACATTATGAAAATAATTGTATCTCCCATGCCCAAATTATATGGAGAAGATAGAAAAAAAAGATAAAATCATGCTTGGCTGCTGTGCTTGGTCTCCTTGTGCCCAGCAGGGTTCAGGTCTGCCTAGTACTAATCACTGAAGTACTTGTCCAGGTTCCAGGTGTTCTCTCCATGCCAGAGCAGCACCAAATTGTAGGTGGCCATGGTGAGGCAAAGACTTGGGGCAGCCAGTATCAAAGAGACCAGCAGACAGCCTGCTGGCTCCTCAATCCTAGGTCCATCTTGCTAGAAGGATGGACTCAAGTGAGGAATGACCCTTTCCCTGTGGCCTACTAAAATAAGCTCTATTTAAAACAAATGGTTTAGTTTGGACTTTGTCCATTTTTTGTATTTTTTTTTATTATTGCTACTATATTTCTCTCCCTTGGAATTTTCCCCTCCAACCTTTTCTCTTTTCTTTTGTCTTTTGGTAAGGAAAATGGTGACTTGCAAGAGAAACACAGGGCAAATTTCATAGTGGGATTCAGCTCCTGGCCTTCTGACTTTCTGTCAGAAATAAAAGTTCCCAAGACTGAATTTTTCATGCAACTTCAATAGTTCGTTAATTCTAGAGTCACTATAACCTCTAGAGATAGGAGAGTGCCTCAATTGTGCAACTGGGGGGAAAGAGCATAAGTAGGGATCTCCCTGAATCTGAAAGCCATGTAGAGGCAGGAGGGACAGAAGTCTAGGGATCTAGACTATTTCAAATTTGCTATTGCCATGAGTAGCTCAGTCAGTTCAGGTATAAGTTGAGTGGGAAATACTTGCTTAGCAGCTTCCCAATGTGTTTTTGCCATCCGGGGTAAGGAAAAGGCTATCTAATATTTTAAGAATTTTATGTTTCGGGGCAGCTAGGTGGCTCAGTGAGTAGAGCACCGGCCCTGGAGTCAGAAGGACCTGAGTTTGGATCCGGCCTCAGACACTTAACATGCACAAACAGAAAAAACCTAGCCTTGTGACCTTGGGCAAGTTACTTAACCCCAATTGCCCTCCAAAAAGCAAAAAAAAAAAAAAGAATTTTATGTTTCTATGTTTGTTGGTATGTTCCCTTGAGTTCTTTTCATCTTCAGTCAGTTAGTCAACAAGCACTTATTGTGGGCCTACTATGTGCCAGGCACTATGCTAAGCTCAGGTCATACAAAAAAAAACAACAACAATGAAAGGCAATGTCTACCATTAAGGAACTCGAAGTCTAACAATGATAAAATAAAAAAGATAAAAACTGCTATTTCTCACCACTGGAAAAAACATTTACAAAGATAGAGAAAAAGAAAAATCTATAAAGTGCATGATCACATGCTCTAAATTAAATTAGCATACACTTTAATAGTTGCTGACTTCAAAGCAATCGTGGGCATAGATAAGGATGGTGGGAAATAATCAATAAACATTTCTCAAGTACCTACTATGTGCCTCCTATTACCCAGTGTAATAAACACTGGGGATACAAATAAGAAAAAGAAATACAATCTAATAGAAGGTGGCAATATAAAAAAGGAAGCTGAAAGGGAGTGGGGCAGATAAGTATTCATTCGTTGCAGGGCGTATGATGAAATTCAGTCCAAGGAGTACAAATGGTAGAAAAAAAGAAGAGTTGGTTGGCCTGGGAGTCATCTATAAATAAAGTCTTTGAGAAAAGTTCATACTCCACCCTCTAGTCCTCAAATAAAAGAGGTACATGGACAGTACTAAGATGATGACATGTGGGTGCCAAAGCTGATGCAATCTCTCAGGATGATGAGTTTCTTAATAATAAGGTTGTCTGAAGGAATGATCTTGGTGGAGTCCAATCTAATGAGTAAATGTAATTGGTAGGAAAATATATCAGAAAATATGATTCAGGAAGTAGGCTATACCGTATTCTAATATATTATATATTATAAAACTTTAAGCTACACAGTATTCTTATATCTTTATATCCTGAACACTTTCTTTGAGAGAGGGAAAAAATGTATTGCTAGACATGACAAGGACCAAATGACCTCACAAAAGGTAAAATTGATTATTTTTACTGGACAAGAAGTTACTTATTGAAATTAAAATCTTGAATTAGCTCTTGCTGTTGTTGTTCAAATGTGTTCTACTCTTCACGATCCCAATTCAGGTTTTCTTGGCAAAGACAACAGAATGGTTTGCCATTTCTTTCTCCAGCTCATTTTGCAGATAAAGAACTGAGGCAAACAGTATTAAGTGATTTGCTTAAGGTCACACAGCTAGCAAGTATCTGAGGTCAGATTTGAACTCATGAAGATGAGTCTTCCTGACTTCAGACTTGGCACTGTATTCACTGTATCATCTAGCTGCCCTTGTTAATGATATCTTTTATTCAAGGATTTGAAATATGTGATGGAAATAATCAAATTAATTAGGAAAGAGTTATTATAAATTTAACTCTGATAATAGTGCTTTGCAAATAAGAAATTTGAAAAAATAGAAAAAGTTGACCCAGGTTTAAATAAGTTTAAACATAATAAGCTTGTAATCTGCTGACCTGACTAGTAAATCACTTCTTCCTCATTACTACACTGAGGAGATAAGGTTAAATAGTCTTTAAGGTCCCTTCCAACTGTATGTCTATGATGCTAAAATCCATAATTTCATAATCCTATGATGTTCTGGCAAATATCTTGGTCTATACAAGGTACAGTTGTCTAAACTCAGAAAAAGCTGAATACCAGGACTATAGAACCTGACACATATAAATTGGCTTTACATTGAGCTAAAAATTTCAAAAAGTGCTGGAATAGAAACTTATAGTAAGATAACATTAACCAAACATCAAAACATTTCTGGAGATGGTGTGTGTGTGACCCAAGAAAAGTGTGTGTGTATGTGTGTGTGTGTGTGTGTGTGTGAAAAAGAGAGAGAGAGAGAGAGAGAGAGAGAGAGAGAGAGAGAGAGAGAGAGAGAGAAAACAGAGGAAGAGGGAAAAAAGTTTTAAAAAGAAAAGGAAAGGGGGGGGAGAGAAAGGGGTGGGACAGAGAGAGAAAAGGAGGGGGAAAGGGATGAGGAAGGGAGAGGGAAAAAGAGAGGGAGAGAGAGAAGGAGAGGGAGAGTAGAGAAGGGACAGCGGGGGATGGAGAGTAGGCAAAAGGAGACGGGGTGGGTGGAAGATGTTTAATATATACAGCATGAGTTTTGATGTAAATAGAGGTACAAAAATAAAATTATAAAAGAAACTCTTTTTTCCTAATCCTCACATGTCACAACTATTCTTGACCAGGTCTAATGCACAACAGTTCAGTGATTATTCTTGGGAATGAAGTAGAGTGAAAGACTTATGGGTCATAAAATGAAAAGAATATAATTTACTTGTAATAAAGGACATAGTATTAAAAGAAAAAAAATCAATGCATCTTGTTTCAATCTCTACAATTACTAGGATATGTTAAGTGATTTGCCCAAGGTCAAATCCGGTAGTGTAGTTAGTAATTTTAACCCAGATCCTGTGATTGAAAAGCCAGTACTCTCTCATCAGAATCATCCCATCTCAGAAAGGGGAAGGATGGCAGAGGCCATCTGGCAGCTAGATTCTAGCCCAAGCCACATCAGAACAGACCACCACATTCTTGGATTGATTGTCTCCTAAAGGACAGAACAGTTTGCACCAGACAATCCTGTGCTATCAATTAATTGAAAGCTTCTCTTGAGATTGTCCCATATCTCAGCAAACTCATCCCTCTCTCTTCCCACCTTTGGATCTGAATTATGCTGCTGTTCACAGAAGTTTCATTAATCTCCTAGGGTACAAAACAGAATTAAATTCTAAGAGTTTTACCCACTAATCTACTCAGGCAATAGGCTAACAGAGCAGTACTTGATACTATAGCTACACTGCCTGAGTTATAATAGGATCCTCCTGTCATTGCAACAAAAGGCTATTGTATTGCATATCAGTCAATAGGCAAGGGACCTACAGACCCTCACATTGTCCTATGACTACTCTGGGAGAGCCTCTTCCCCAAATCATTATAGCGTATGAAATTCAAAAAGGATAAAATATTAGTACTCTGCCACACTACCTCATCTCCTAGGCATATATAGTGATGGCTTTTATTCAAGGACTTCAAAACATTTCATGCAAATCATCTAGTTAATTAAGGAAGAATTTTTTATAACTTTGGTTCTGATGACAGTGCCTTGCAAATGAGAAATTCGAAAAAATTAAAAAGCTACAAATCAACCTTCATTCCCAATTTTCCATCTCCCACCTTTTTTTTCCATTATACTCAATTTTCATCTTTGATTAGATAACATTAAAAGAATGACTATTGATTGGTACTGAGTATGTCAACTTCTCTCAAACAGAAATACCTGCTACAAAGTTTGTTGTCGTTAGGTTCTTTTCAGTTTTGTCCAACTCTTCATGACCCCATTTGGGGTTTTCATGGTGGAGATTCTACAGTGACTTGCCATTTCCTCCAGCTCATTTTACAGATGAGGAAACTGAAATAAACAGGGCTAAGTGACTTGCCCAGGGTCACATAGATAGTAAGTATCTGATACCACGTTTGAACTCAGGAAGATGAATCTTCCTGGCTCTAGGTCTGGGACTTTATCCACTGTGCAACTTTGGTACCCTCTCATATAACATATATAACCTTAAAACAGATAAGAAAAAGCATCAAATAATACAATTATGACTGGTAGTACATGCCAACTTTGCCCATTTGTTGTTCATTGATTAACAGAAAGGATAAACATTTTATCTTTAATAGCTCTGTACCTATATTTTGTAGTTAATTGAAGTTTTATTACCTCTTACTATAGATTTTATTGACATTGTTGTAGCCATTGTTTATGTTGTTATGGGGCCCTGCTTTCTTCACTCATACAAGTCTTTTTATCTGTATGTTTCCAAATTAATGAAAAATCATTTATTAAGCATCTACTATGTGCCAGGAACTGAGAGCACAAAAACAAAAATGGTACTGTCCCCATCCTCAGGGTGTTTACATCCTACAACATATATGGCTAAGAGAATCTTTTCAAAGAAAGGAATTATTGGGGCAGCTAGGTGGCTCAGTGAATAGAGCACCAGCCCTGGAGTCAGAAGGACTCAAGTTCAAATCCAGCCTCAGACACTTACTAGCTGTGTGATCTTGGGCAAATCACTTAACTTCAATTGCATTGCCTTTCCCTTCCCCGCCCCCCCAAAAAAGAAAGAAAGGAACTATTGGGGCAGCTAGGTGGCGCAGTGAGTAGAGCGTCGGCCCTGGAGTCAGAATGATCTGAGTTCGGATTTGGCCTCAGACACTTAATACACACACACACACACACACACACACACACACACACAAACCCAGCCGTGTGACCTTGGGCAAGTTACTTAACCCCAATGGTCCTCCAAAAGGAAAAAGAAAAAAGAAAGGAACTATTCACTTCAAGATTCAGATTGATTATGAGCACAAAGGGAAGTTAATAGTCACACCCTTTACAATTATAACTTGATGTATGTATGTATGTATATATCTATGTGTTATTGTATATATGTATAAGTATATATTGTTCTGCTATCTCCCTATCCTTGGAATCTAGCGATCAAATGGTAAGCAATTCACAGTCCCACTAGCAAAAAACTAAAATGTCTATCTTCCCATGAGTCACTCTAACAATGCTTGTTTTTTATATTGTATCCCATTTACTAATTTGACTGGTGCAAGGTGATACTTCTGGGTTTTCATTTTTATTTCTTATTATGGGTCATTTGAAACCATATGTCAGATGACTGTTGATAGTTCATATTTCTTCTTTGATAACATTTTTGTTTATACCCTTTGGCCATTTGTCTTTTAGAGAAAGTACAAATTATTTTTTCTTCTATCACTAACATTATGCTATAATTACACTCCATAATAATGTGTTTGGGTTGACTTGTCAGGCTTCTAAACAGCATACAGTATTCTATAATGACTTGATTCCTATTTGGTTTTCATTTTCTCATAACATCGAAATTTTTGAGATGCGTTTGTACTGAGGTTTCTACTACGATCTCATCATTTATCATTAGACAACAAAAATCACATTTGGCAGAGGCTATCAATATTCCATTATTAGGTATTTCAATAATGTTAAATAATAATTTAATCTTTCGTTTGTATGTGTGAAAATAAGCCCCTAAAAGTGAAGAGCAGTCTAGCTTAATTGTCACGAATATGCTTAAAGGATGAAGTTTCCGTGCTGGACTAGGAGACCATACAGCAGAAGTGGCTGAAGTCAGAAAGTGGATTAGCAGAGTTTTCTCTTTCATTTAAAGGACGGGGAGCAATCAACTTCAATTAAAAAAAGAAGAAGAATGCTTTGGGGAATCAAGTTAAGTCAGACAAATTGCCAATTCGGTGGTGCTTCTTATATTTAAACACCCGAATTTTGTACTGAATTTCATGGCTTTGCATTTTTCCTCAACAATTGGTTTTCCTATATCTCAACCCTTTGATCTTAGTAATCAATTAAAAAACATTTAAGCACCTACTATGTGCCAGCCACTATGCTAAGTGCAGTAATTCACAGAAAAACTATAATGAACCTTCATTTACATTACGGTTTGCATTTGCTTTTTGCCCTATTTGGACTTGGTCTCATCATTGCCAGGTAGAGATTACCTTTCCTCCAAACCAATTTTACTAATTGCTGATATGTTTTAGGCTACAATAAGGATTTCCATGTGAGAGTGTTATTTATTGACCAATCTATACAATTCCCATTTCTTGTTTTGTATCTCTATATATTTGAAAGTGTAAGGGAATTATAGCCATTGTAAAAGTTGAAGTAGTGAATTTACCATCTTGTCTTATAAAATAGCTGAGCATACTAATACTAAATCTAAATGTCAGCATAAAATTTCAGTTTTTATCACAATGCTATCTAATGATTATTGCCTCAACTCTAACTAATGTCTCTATGTTTATGGCTTAAATGGGATTTTATTTGCATAATTAATGCTTCCTAACTATAACAGCACAATTAAACAATAGCTTAGCAAAAAATAAAAATTATTTAAATTGTTCTGTGCTTTTGTTTCTGATTCAGATTCAGTCAGGAACCTGGAACTGAATGCCTAGATTATTGACATTGACATCCATAGGATAATGACCAGAACCAGGTCAAGACTTGTGTATACCCTAAGAAATGCTGAAACATTTCACCTACTGTGTGTTACAGTCAGTGGAGATTTTGAGCCTTCACTGTGAAATATATGATGACATCACAAAATAAATAACCAGAGAGGGTAGAATTTCCTGGAATTTTTTTTAAAAGTGTTCATTTGTTAAGAAAAAAAAAGGAAGGAAGGAAGGAAGGAAGGAAGGAAGGAAGGAAGGAAGGAAGGAAGGAAGGAGGGAGGGAAGGGAAGGAAAGGAAAGGAGGAAAGAAAGAAAGAAAGAAAGAAAGAAAGAAAGAAAGAAAGAAAGAAAGAAAGAAAGAAAGAAAGAAAGAAAGAAAAAAAGGTAATATTAAAAACCATCCCTTAAGTGGTAAATTGGAAAGAATAATGCATTTGGAGTATGTGGGTTCAAATTTCAGCTCTGTTACTTAATACCTGTGTGACCTTAAATCACTTAACTTCCCTATTACTAACAAGGGTACCACTTTCTCATAATCACCCAGGCTCTTAATCCCATATCAAATATAACATCTCCCATCTCTCATATACAGCTTCTTGTCTCTTCTGAAACTGCCACCACCCTGATGGAAGCCCTCATTACCTCATGCCTTGACTATTGCAATAGCTTACTGGGGGGGGGCTGTCACAATTCTGTCCCCTCTTCAGTTCATCCTTCATTCAATTGTCACCCCTCTGTTTAATAAACTATAATGACCCCCCACTAAAATATATATAAAAATATAACAGCACAATTAAACAATAGCTTGGAGAAAATAAAAATTATACAGATGGTTCTGTTGTTTTGCTTCTACTTTGAATTCAATTAAGAATCTGGAGTTGCATGTCTAGATTATTCTACATGGTCATGGCATTGACAATATATTAAGTTTTTGACTTGGCTTTTAAAATTCATCATAACCTGGTCCCTTTCTACTTTTTTAGTCTTCTTACAACTTATTCCATCTACTCTTCTATCTAGTGACCCTGTCCTCTTTGCAGTTCCTCATATATGACAGCCCATCTCCCAGTTCCAAGTTCTTTTCCTGGCTGTCCCCTGTGCCTGAGAGGCTCCCCCTCCTGATTTCTCCCTCCTAGCCTGCTGGCATCCTTCAAATCTTAACTAAAGTCAACTTTCTTCATGACGATTTTCCCAGTTTTCCTAAATCTTAACCTTTCCTCTGAGACTATCCCCAATGTATTTCACACAATCATACATACACATAGAATACATACACACATCTTGTTTATACACAGTAGTTTATATATCTTTTCCCCCATTACATTGTGAACTTCAGAGAAGGCTTTGTTAGTTTGTTTGTTTTTTGCCTTTCTTTATATCCCTAATCCTTAGCACAGTGCCTGGCACGTAGTCAATTAATGCTTATATATTGACTGATTGACACCCTTTTAGGGCTTCAGTTTATCCATAATATGAGGCACCTGGACAAGCTGACCTTTAAGGTTTCTTTCAACTCTAAACCTGTGATCTCAGGTTCTAAGTTAAGTAGCAGACCACTGCCTATCTGAGGCTAGGCTGAGTGCCAAGCATATCAGCATGTTCAAAAGATGTAACACATCTGTCAGGAACTGCCAAATTTTCCCCAAAATATTTCAATTCTAAGCAAGTGTTTTGATGTAACTGTTTGTGCTTACTGGTCCTAGACAAACCATAGTTGGGAAATGGTTCTTTGCTAACAGGAAGAGTATAAAAGTCTTTTGCATGAGGTATCAGGCTGAATCTGTTACCAAAATACACTTGGTATTGCTGCTTCAATTAGATCTGCTGCCTGCTTTTACTTTGCCCTCAAGTAATGGCAAACGTCCCGTCTCCTGTCTGCACAGGCTTTTGGACACTAACCTTGCCTTGCCCTTTGACATTCTTTTACTTTTGGTTCCTAACTGCTCTGTTTCTGACCCAATGCATACCTTTGGCATTTGCATATGGTCTATCTTCTGCCTCACTGACTTTCTAATTTACTGCTTTGCTCTGACTTTTCATTGCTTTATGGTTCTGGACTCCTGCCAACCAGCTTGGTGGGTGACCACCCTTAGGTTAGATCTCTGTTCCTGGTCTGTTTCTGATTCTTCCATGCCCAGCTCCTGATTCTACATCTACACTTTAGCACTCCTCATGGTTCTCTTTAGCACTGAGATAGTGTTAAAGCAAGAAAGACTGAGTAACACTAACTGTGGTACTATCTACTTCAGTAGTTTCCGAGTCTAACTACTTGTTTTGAATAAGATGTTCCTTGCTCAAGATGAGTAGTGGCTCTGAGTAAATGAAAGCATTCTATAAAATTTAAGAATTAAAATTCCACTCATTTAGAATTGGTTTTGACTTCATCATGGGAATATATTAAAAATTACCTTTAATCATTAACTTTTCTTTGAAGACAGTTCCAACCTAAATCAGTCTACAGGAGGGATGTTTAAATGGATTGAGAACAAACTATTCTAAACACTTTAAAATATCAATTTGCTCACAGTTAAATTTCTATTCTAAGTGGATTTCATTATTTTCTATTCATTAAAGCAAGGCTAACAGGATGTTTACCAGCCAGCATGCTGTTGGCCTTATTTCCATGTTATTTCCTTTCATTGCATTCCACTCTATTCCATTGTTGAACAACGTAATGAGAGTACAGATATGCTGAATACCAGAGCTGACTTATATCCAGATTTTCAGTAATTGGTAGTTTGTATTAAAATAGGTTGTAGGCCCTTGGTAATCCTTCATGCCACTGGAGAGCAAACCTGCTTTTTTTTTAAATAGTCCTTTGTTGCTATTCAGTGATTTTTCAGTTCCATTCTACTCTTCATGACCACATTTGGGGTTTTCTTGGCAAAAATATTGGAGATTTTTGCCATTTCCTTCTCCATCTCAATTTACAGATGAGAAAACTGAGGCAAATAGGGTTAAGTGACAACTCTGTCAAGTGACTTCCCTAAGGTCACATAGCTAATAAATATCTGAGGCCATATCAGGATTCAGGAAGATGAGACTTCCTGACTCCAGGCCCAGGATGCTATCTACTGAGCCACCTAGCTGCCCTGAAATAGTCCCCTAGTCATGTTCATTTTAGCTCAACCACTGGCTCTCTGTCTTGCTGTAATAGTAATGTAATTTGATACCTTTGTATTGGCAAAACTAACAGGTACTTAGCACTTAGTAATTAATCAAGCCTCTGTTAAAGAAACAGAAGGTTTGAAGCCTTGTTGCTGACATAACAGGAAGGGGATGGCTGAAACAGGAAGGCGTTAATGCCATGTATACATAAGGAGAAGTCCCTGCTGGGTCAGACAGATTTTTCTGGAGCCAGGTTCTGGAGGCTGAGAAAGAAAGGCCCAGCCTGGAGAGAATGATTTTTATTTTGAGAACCTAGATGAAGTGGTTTTGATTCTGGGGACCAGCTGGGGCTGCTGAAGACTTCCAAGGACCAGCCGGAGCTGCCAGAGGAGGCATGACTGTGATGCTAGTACTTTGTGGCTTTGTTAAGCCTTGACTTCCCAGGAATAGAGACTGTGAAGGATTTAAGGTGAACAGGACACTGTGAGCTTCAGTGTGGAAGAGGAACTGCATGGAGAGCTGGAAAAGGAGCTGGGAGCTGTCTGCCTTTGAACCCAGGTGGCAGTTTGGTGAATCTAGGTTGGAACTAAGACCACGGAAGGGAAACCACAAAAGCTGAAAGCCTGCACTGAGTCAAGATGAAAAGACCTCTTTGTGAATACTGAGTAGTGACTGACCGTAATGTGAGATTTTGCTTTGGAACTCACTTTGGGAAGAGTTGTGTGATTTGGCCAGACATTGGGAGAGATTCCAGGCAAACATTAAGCCCCCTGCCTTTGAAAACCCAGATGTTGGTGCTTCTCTCTCTGGTGACTAACTAGGTATGGAGATAATGATCAGATAGCTGGAAGCTCTGTCTGCTGAACTGTGTTATTATCTGTTGAGTAGTAACTGATGGAACTGTAATTTATTTGTGATTTTACTTTGTGATTGAATTAAGGACTCTGTGATTGACTAAATGAATGTACTACCCATGAGGAGAAAACTTTGGCTATTGTACTTTGTGTCCCTTAAGGAGGCAAACCTCTTTAAAGATGATTCAATGATTGAGATGATTGAATGATTAAATGATTGTTCTTTGTTCAAAACTTTGTGACCACTGTGGTGAAAACTATGTGGCCATTTTCTGTGATAAGTTGTAACATCATGAATGCTGTATTTTGATTTTCTGTGAATGTTTTGCTCTGATTTGTTATTGAATAGAGAGTTCACTATAATGTGTAATCAGAATCTTAAAAGCTGTTCATAGTAGCAGTCCTCTGGAAAGCTGCTTGTGCTTGGCTTTACACTTGCTAAAATAATGGGACTCATAAAGAAGGTATTCATCACAAGATATATGGTTAGCATCCCAGGTTTCCTGGTACAACCATTTTCACTGGTAAAAGGCTAGGTTAAAGAAATATTTTTGTTCAGAAAAGCAGGACAGCTAGGGGATAAAATGGATAGCATTCTGGGACTGTAGTCAGGAAGATCTAAGTTCAAATCTAGCCTCAAATACTTAGTAGTTGTGTGACTATGAGCAAGTCATTTAACCTCTGCTTGCCTCAGTTTCCTCATCTGTAAAGTGAAGATAATAATAGTACCTACTTCCCAGGGTTGTTGTGAGGATTAAATGAGATAATGAGCACAAAGTGCTTAGCTCAGCACCTGGCATCTATTAAGTGTTATGTAAATGTTAGCTTATTATTATGTTATCAGCTATCTTAGTTTACATTTGTGTATATACTAAGAAACAAACAAAAACTTTATTTGTTATTTTTTAGTTCGTACATTGGAATTCTTTCATGTTTACTGGGTAGTGTTCACATGTGACATTGAAAAAGGTTAGAGAGACATAGTTTCTGGGTAACTTAATATTTTATTGATAAGGCCAGCAGGTTTTTAATAAAAGAATGATCATTTGACCATCCTTTTCAGACCAAAGTCCACTTATGATGGTGGGGTCACAGTTTATATGCCCTTCAAAGAGAAGATGTTCCTGAGGGATAGCAATCAACTCAGATTTTTTTTAACACAAAAACAGGTGTGGGTTATATTAAATTGAAGTTCTTGGGCATGTCACTTAGGTCACTCAAAACTTGATCAAAAAGACATCAATTTCCATATCACCTGTCTTGATAGCACCAGACCTGCCTGAGCAAACACAATGACCAGGAATACACCCATTGGCCCATACTTAGAATTTCTTTTACTGTCTGATTAGGTCTTAGCCTGGGTAAATCTTTAAGAGAGATTTCCCACACTGGTTGGTTTCTGAATGAGAAAGCAGAAAAGGGGAAAAACCTTGGTCCTGATACAATAAATAGTTGCTAAGTATAAGAGAGAAATATTCATTTCTCACACTTATGAGATTACACTACATGGGATTATGTTGTATGTTTTAATTTTAATTCTTGCTTTTACTTCTCAGCAAAGACCAGGTTCAGTCCAAACTTTTGTGTGCAAAGACATGCTATTGATAAGATGCATTATTGAAAGATACCCACTGGTTTCACTTTCCAACCCTGATTTTAAGTGTTTTCTACTTGCTCTTTCCTATGGAAAATAGCCAGGGTCAGTCTTTAGCTGAAATATGTATATGCTGTAGAACAAGGATGCCGCTGAAAGTCACTAAGGCATAGACAGTTTCAACAATCATAACTATGGTAGTAGGTTGAAAATCAAATGAGTAAAACAGAATTCTCTGAATTCTAATATAATCCAGAAAATAAGAATCATTCATAAAACTGCTTGATATGCTACTCCTGATTATCATGTATTATTTCATTAATTATTAAGTTCTAATTTTATTATATGTGTGGCCTTTATTTTAGATATAGATTTTCTACATAAATACAAAAAAATTCTGTGATCTCCTTAATGTGAATATTCCTTCCAAAGATATAGAATACAATATAATTATGCCAGCCTGTTTTGTTTTAACTCTTATCTATGTAGTCATCTAAATTCAACACAAGGGATCTCCCCCATATGCTGGAGGATGTCTTTACTTTCTTTTGACTTTGTGAGGACAGCAGTGGAATTTACGTGTTATTCATTGGTTATCTCTTACTTTCACTATATGACCAGTACATTGTTTTTTAACCATATTGTTCTCTGATGACATCATTTTCTATGGTTCTCCTTTGTAGCTCTCTATTTGTTCAATGTAAAGCCTGCTGGTGCGCACCATGTACATTTCCATTGCTCCCTGAATGATAATACATTTTAAATTCTTCAGAGATTATAATTATGCCCCATGACTTGCAGGCAAACAACAGCACCAGCAGAATACATACATGTGTGTGTGTGTGTGTGTGAGAGAGAGAGAGAGAGAGAGAGAGAGAGGGAGAGAAAGAGAGAGAGGGAGGGAGATAGAAGTCTAGAATCATTAAAGGGGGCCTGCAATTTCCCAAAAGTAATATAGCCTTCCACCTTCTTTAGCTAAATCCTAGGTCTAACTTTCTGTCTGTCTCTTTCTCTCTCTCTCTGGCTCTCTCTGTATATAAATACACACACACACACACACACACACACACACACACACACACACACACGCCTGCATCTACAGCTAGCCAGGTCATCCATGTGCACTCATGTGCATTCACATATCCACACATGTGCACATACATGGTTATATGTACACATATATGACAACATACCTTGCATTAGTGTGGTGTATAAAATATGCTATGTAGTATATGTAATATAGTATGCAATATAATCACTGTATTATTCTGCTATATTATATATGTAACATATAACAATATATAATGTGGAATACATATTTATACATAATTATATGTGATATAATTATATATTACATAATACATAATTATATGCAGTATATGTAATATTATAAACTATACACAATTACATATATCATTGTATTGTATTACTATAAGTTATATATAATATATAATGTAGATTATATATGTGTATTTTTATACACACATATATATGTGTGTATATGTGTGTGCATAGAAAATCTATAGGTTGTCCATCTAATGGCATGTAAGAAGCTGGATAATAGTCATTAAAAAAAATCTACCAGGGGGATAGCATGACATAAAGTATAACATATGGGACTTGGAGCCAGATAGACCTGGATTCGAATCCTGCCTCAGATACTTAACAGCTGCTAGTCATTGAACTTCTTTTACCTTTAGTTTCCTCATCTCTAAAATGGGGATGATAATAGTATTTACCTCACAGAGTAGCTATGAAGATCAAATGAGATTCCATATTTAAAGTGATTTGTCATCTTTAAAGTACTACATGAACCCTATCTATTACTGGACAGATTTAGGAAATACCTATGGTTTTGATCTTTTCTCTACTACTAGCTGGGGGATCAAGGGCAAGTCACTGAATTTCTTTTAACTTAAGCCTCATCTGTAAAATGGGAATGATGATACTAGTACCTACTTCACATGGTTAAGAGAATCAAGTGCTTGTATTTGAAGTGCTTGTATACCTGAAAGTATTATATAGATTTTCCTCATAACTATTTTTTCTGTATAAATAAGCCAAACTCTCTTCAGAGGTTAAAAGATCTCATCCAGAAAGCTCTTCAGTGTTACAGGCAAACAGGACTTTAGGAATGACCTCACCTTCTATAGGGAATCTCTCTTCATCTTCTACATTGACTGTCCTCCATGACAGTGGCAAATGTCTTTGGAGAACATACATGTCTCTTTTATTTCTCACCTAATGCAAATAATGACAGGACACTGAATAAAGGTTATCTCTGCCGTTATATCTTTGAAGAAATTGTACACGATTTTGATGTGCACATAGGAGATCTCTGCCCAGACTCAATATGAGTCACTTTCCCCACAGCCCTGATAATACAAGAGGTTTTTCACCTCTTTGCACACATTGGACATAGTTTATAGCTCCAAGTCACCAGAGTAGACCAGAATGCACTGAGAAAGTGAGGAAGGGAGTGGGAATGGGGCAGGGAGTGGCAGCAACAGAGAAAATTCTATTCAACTTCCTCTTTTTGTGACTATTTCCAATAAACAATGCCTCAATTTAAAAAAAATGGGAATTCATTTTCCACTTGTCTAATTGTCCAGGTTAGTTTAAGACTTGTAAATAGTAATATTAGGCAGTTTTCAGAAAAGCTCATAAAGAGCTCAATTTGCCGATGGCAAATTCAGACAATGTCTACTCAGGGAAAAGCAACAACATTGCCTTGGAAAATGGTTCAGTTTGTTTTGCTTTGAGCAAGAATATAGCAATGTGGCTGGAAAACAAAAATATTTGGATTGAAATGGACAGAAAGGTTGTCTAGTACTTTACTCCCACAGGAATATATTCAACAAACGTTAAAGATAGACAACCAACCTTCAGTTAAATGATTCTAGCAAGGAATGTATTACTTAATGATGTTGTTTATTCCACTATTGGACAGCTCTAATTACTAGTTAATTCTTCTGTACAAGGAACTAAAATCTGCCTCTCTGTTACTTCTATTCCCACATCTTTGTTCTATCTCTCAGAGGATCACAGAGCAATCTATACCTTCTTCTATATGACATCCCTTCAAGTATTTGAATTAAATGATCATTTCTCCCCTTAGGCCTTTTTTTGTCCAAGGGGAAAAAATACCTCCACTTCCTTCAAACCCTTCTTTCAAGGCTTCAAGACCCATAACACTGTCATTTACCTTCCTTTGGACATTTTCTAGTTTGTGACTTTCCTTCCTTAAAAAAATTATACCTGCAGCATAATGTAGCATTCCACATACTAAGTGCTTAATAAAAGCCTGTTGATTGCCTAATTAGCAACTATCAATTCGGATTATTGGTTATACCAATACAGCTGATTCACTTTTAACTTAAATTGGGCAGAGATGTTACTTCTGTGGTCATGTGTACCTGAAGATTATCCTGGTGTCATTATGCACATTTGTTAAGGAAGATCTCACTCAAGTCATATTAGAATAGAGACCAAGCAAGTGAACCAACATAGACCCAGGATTGAGTCATTGGTCTGCTGTAGACCTTTCCCAATAAAGATGTCAAGAGTTCTCCCAGATGTAATAAGAGGCCTTTAATAATACTGCATTCACAGACTTGCTCATCCTCAGGAACCTTTTCAAACATTGATCCATAGCATATCCAGCACGGTGGGCAAATATGCCCTTTCTTCAAAAAGAAGAAAACTCAAGTCATATTTTGATAGGATTTGCTAGTAATAGAGTATATTAAAGTAAAGATAAAAACTTGGAAATCACCTATGAAGCACCAGTTCTTGGCAGCAGGAACTTTCCCCCCATGCTGCCCATGCTGAGCTTGTAGAACTTGTCAAAAGGAATGTTGAGGATTGGAATAAGAACCAAGGGAAGATCTAATCCCCTATTTTCTCTGTGTTCTGGAACTTAATGTCCCTGTGGGACCATTCAGAATTCCTGTGACTTTTTCATTTTAAGCCACCTGAAACACCCTTCCCCAACCATCATTCTCTACTCCTTCATGCCCATACATGTATCCCTCCCATATAACAATAATTGCTGATACTGTTGTACATGGCCCCATTCTGGCTCCCTTAATCCCTTCCCCCTCCCACCTTTCTAACCAGCCATCTTTCTCTCCTTCATGGAAGTAAGCAAACTGCCAGGGTTAGACCACCAAGGAAAGCCCATGTGTGCCAAAATTAAAATATGTACTAACCAATTGCTGATTTTGGTTTCTGTAAGTTGCTGCTCAAGCAAACCCTAACTGTTAGGCTTGTGGCTTGCCTTTATATACCAATGCCTTGCCCTTCTCCCTGGCTGTTAGATTTGGGTCTGGCCCCAAGCAGTTGAGTGGTGCTAATAAAAGTCCATTTTCAATTTACCCTGGGGGTCTCTCTCTCATTTTATTTGGCATAACATTTTGGAGGCCCCAGAGAGATTTTCAGTGTCCTGTGTCACCACCATGATCCCCAAACAGGAGGAGCTCTCAGCCTCAGGAGGCAGGTGTCTGCTTTCCCTGATCCCTGGGGAACCAGCCCCTGAAGACATTCCAGGGCCCCAGGACTGGAGGAGGGAAAGATTGCACCTGCCCCCCCCACTCCAACCTGCCTCCCATTTGATACTGTGTGGATTCAGGACCTCCAGAGGTGAGTACATATCTGTTTTCTGGTTCTGTGGGGATCTGAGGCCAGATGCAACATAGTGTGTTCTACATGCCAGTCCCCCAGGCACCCCGAAATATAGGTTCTATGCCCATACCTGGTTCTGGTCTGATCTGTTAGTGTCTGTCTATGTTTCCTATCCATTTTAGGCTCACAAGGTTTTGTTTTGAGTTCATTATCTTAAACCCTCCCCACTTTTATTCTGCAAAGCAGGTCTTCCAGTGGCTATCAGATGAGTACCTTCAAGGAAGCTTTTCTGATTTCCACTGGTAAGACATTTTTGTCTATAAGGCTATACTGTTTGTCTGTATTTTTGTCCTAGAACATAAGAGGTTCAGCCAGCATGTCAAACACTCCCCTGGGTTGTATACTAAACCATTTTAAGGAAGCCTATCAGGACGGGGCAGATTATGGGGTCCCATTGAAGAAGAGAAAACTCACTTTTTTATTGCATGAATGAGTGGCCCACATTTGGGGTGGGCTGGTCCCTGCAAGGAAATTTCAATAAACAAATTATCCAATTAGTGTGGTGGGTGGTCACAGGAAATCCAAGGCATCCAGATCAGTTCCCTTATATTGATGTTTGGCTGGACCTTGTCCCCCATCCCCCTCCCTGGCTTAGGAACTGTTCCTTGCAAAGAGGTATCCCCATCCTCATGGGCCAGCCACTTGTGGACACCCCTAAAAAACCTTCTGTGAAAGTCCTACAGGACCATAGCCAGGAGCATAATCTCCCACCACCTTATAACCCTGGATCCCCTCCTTCTGCCTGTTCTCCTGACTCCTCAGGGCTTCCACCCTCCCAGAGTCCCCTTTTGTGTCCCCCCCACCTGGACCAAGGCAAGCTGCTGGCCCCTGGAAGAGCCCTTTTCCTCTTCAGCCATCCTTCACCTTAGGGAATCCCTTAACACAGAGGGAAGCCCTTTCCTAATGTATGTCCCCTTCTCCACTTCAGATATTTATAATTGGAAAACTGAAAATCCTCCTTTCTCAGAAAAACCTCAGGCTTTTATTAACCTCCTTGAGTCTGTCTTCTACACGCATTGCCCCATGTGAGAGGACTGCCAATAGCTCCTAATGACTCTGTTCACCACTGAAGAAAGAGATAGGATTAGACAGGTGGCCACAAAATCTGTGTTGGGCCCTGGGGGTGGGTCATTGGAGGAAAGGCGGGAGGAGGTTGAATGAGTGTTCCCCCCTTCCCAGGCTGCCTGGGACCCTAACACTAGGGTCTGTGAAGCATTAGACACCTACCACCAATACCTCCTACAGGGTCTAAAAGCAGCAGCTCAAAAACCAACTAACCTGACTAAAGTTTCCAAAGTCAAACAAGGGTCCGAAGAGTCCCCCAGGGCTTTCCTGGAGTGCCTGTGTAAGGCCTACAGAACTTATGCCCCTATTGAACCTAAGGCTCCTGAGAATTCCTGAGCCTTAAATGTTGCTTTTGTTTCCCAGTCTGCCCCTGACATTCGAAGGAAACTTCAAAAACAGGAGGGTTTTGAAGTCATACTTATATCCCAGATGGTAGAGATCTCCCAAAAGGTTTATGACACCAGGGACAGATCTTCTGATAAAGCTCACAAGCAGCTTCCCCAGGTCCTTGTGGCTGCACTTCAGACTCTCAAACAGGGTGCCTGTGAGCGGCTGCTGCACCACACGGTACCTGCCCCCTTCTTGCGAAGGACCAGTGGGCCTACTGTAAAGAGTTGGGCCACTGGAAAAATGAGTGTCCCCTCAAAAAGCCTTAGAAGCAACTCCACCCCACTCCAGAGGTTCTAGCACTCAGTGATTAATGTGGCCCAGGGATTTTCTCTCTAGACCCCTGTGAGCCCTAGGTCCATTTAAAAGTGAGGGGTCACTGTCGACTTCCTGGTGGAAACAGGCACTGGCCATTTTATCCTGACTCAACCCCTTGGCTCCCTCTCTTCCAAGACCTCCCCTGTCCAAGGAGCCACTGGGAAGACCTTGTCCTGCCCATGGATCTCAGATAGGGTAGTGGACTTGGGAAAAGTCACTGTTACCTACTCCTTCCCAAGTTATGCCTGACTGCCCTTACCCTCTCCTGGGCTGGGATCAGTTACAAAAGCTTCAAGCTACTATTTCCTTTGGTCCCAGCTCCTCTGTGTCCCTGGCAATTTCCACTTCGCATACCCAGCTTCTGGCCTCTAACTTGGTCACCATGCCCCTACCTTCCAATTTCCCATTCCATGCACTTGCCTTCCCCTTTAACATATCCCCTTTGCTGGCAAGCCTCCTTGAATCCCACTCTGGGGTGTGGGCAGAGACCAACCCCCCGGCCTGGCCTCTCATCAACCTCCAGTGGTCATGCAGCTCCTCACCACTGCCTCCCCTCTCTCAGTCTGCCAATATCCCATGTCCTCTGAGGCCCATCAAGGCATAGCAGTTCACATTTCCCAGATGCGGGAGGTAGATATTCTAGTACCCTGCCAAGCCTCACGGACCACTTCCCTTCTCCCTATTCGAAAACCTGCCACTTCTGACCTTAGGCCCATTCAGGATATGCAGGAGGTGAACAAGTGGGTGGAGACCATTCAGCCAACTGTTCCAAATCCCTATATTCTCCTCAGCCTCCTTCCCCCTTCACATTGTGTCTACACTGTTTTGGGTCTCTGGATCTCAGAGATGCTTTCTTCACTATTCCCCTAGCCCCCACTAGTCAACCCCTTTTTGCTTTCACCTAGATAGACCCTGAGGGTGGGCACTCTGGCCAGTTAACCTGGACATATCTGCCCCAGGGCTTTAAGAACTCCCCTTCTCTCTTCAGTGAGGCCCTTCACAAGGACCTTATCCCCTTTTGCGAGTCCCACCCCTCCTGCTCCCTAATGCAGTATGTTGATGACCTCCTCCTTGCAGCACCTACTGAAAGTGCTTGCTTGTCTGCCACCTCTGACCTTCTTTCTCTCTTGTAGTCTTTGGGTTGCCGAGTTTCCTCTAAGAAAGCTCAAATCTATTTATCTCAGGTCACCTATCTTGGTCACATTCTCTCAGGGATTGGACTCTTTCCCCTTCCCGTATCCAAGCTATCCTAGACTTACCCATCCCAAAGACTAAGAAACAGGTTTGGGAATTTTGGGGTACAGTAGGTTATTGCCAGCTCTGGATCTTGGGTTTTGCTGAAATTGCAAAACCCCTTTATTCTGCTACTGCTGGAACCGGACCCCTTTCTTGGTCCTCCCCAGAACAAAAGGCTTTAGATACCCTAAAGTTCACCTTGGCCTCGGTGCCCTCCTTTCACCCTGCCTGTTATCATCAAGTCTTTCCATCTTTTTGTTGCTGAATCTCATGGGGTGGCTAAAGGGGTCCTCACCCAAACCCTGAGCCCTAGGCACTGCCGTGTTGCCTAGCTCTCCAAAAGCCTTGATTCTGTTGCTTCTGGCGGCCCCCTTGCCTCCAGGCCATCACTACGAACATGACCCTCCTGGTTAAGAAAGCCAATAAGTTTTCTCTGGGTCAGCCCCTTTCCATCTCCACCCCACCCTTCTGTGGAGACTTTCCTCTATAGTGATCCTGCCCCATGGCTCCAACTCCCGACTAACCCAATACCGGGCTCTCCTCTTGGATCAGCCCTGTATGACTTTTTCTAAAACTTCTGCTCTTAACCCTGCCACTCTGCTCCCCAACCCCACACCTAGCCTGTCCTCCCCCACTGTCCACTACTGCCTTCAGGTCATTGATCAGTTCCAGGCCGCAAGACCTGATCTCACTGACACACCCTGGGAAGACCCTGACCTGATCCTCTTCAATGATGGCAGCAGTTTTGTGGATGCAGAGATACACAGGCCTGGTGGGGCCATAGTGTCCTCTCCATCCCTCATGGTCCTATGTTTCTCCCCCCTCCCTCCCGGATCCTCCACCCAACACACGAAGCTTGTTGTCCTTGCCCAGGCCCTCTAATTCCAGGAGAAGAAGTCAGCTAACATTTACACTGACAGCCAGTAGCCTTTGCCACCACCCATGTCCATACCACTATCTACCATGAACACAGCCTCCTGACTGTGGCTAGCAAGGCTATTAAGAACCGGGCCGAAATCCTATCTCTTCTCAACTCTGTTTGGCTTCCCTCCTGCATCTCCATCATTCATTATTTGGCTCATCAAGTGGGGGACACCCCGGAGGTGGTCAGTAACCAGCGGCAGATCTTTCTGACTCATCCCTTCCCCCAACTGTCTGTTCCTTTATGGAGATGTCCACCCTGCCCCTCTCCCTCTCCTACTCTGAGTCTTATGATTCCTTTGCCAGTAAATCAAAAGGGGAAAAGGAGGAGTCAGGTTGGTGGCTCCGCCCAGGGGACCACCTACTAGTCTGTGAATCCCTGGGGGGGAAGGGATAAGGCACTTACACCAGACTAATCACCTGGGGGAAAAGAAACTCAGTCTCCTCCTGAGAGAGAGGCACCATATTCCCCATTTAAATGAGCACCCATCCAGCATCGTGAGCTGCTATGAGATGTGTGCACAGGTGAATGAATGTGAAACAGGGAAAAATAGGACCAGTGGGGTCCAGAGTAAGAGGATTACAGCCAGGGGAACACTGGGAGGTTGATTTCACTGAGGTAAAACCACCTACACGGGGTTATAAATACCTCCTAGTAACAGCTGATACATTCTCTGGGTGGGTAGAAGCATTCCCTGGGAAAAATGAAACAGCCCTATTAATAGCCCCAAAACCCCTCCTTAATGAAATTGTCCCTTGGTTTGGCCTCCCCAGGGGAATTGGGTCAGATAACAGACCAGCATTTGTAGCCAAAATATCACCAGCAGTAGCAAAAGCTTTAGGGATTACTTGGAAACTATATTGTATGTATCGGCCTCAAAGCACCAGGCAAACAGGACTCTGAAGGAGTTTCTCACCAAGCTTGTCCTGGAAACCCAGGAGTCCTGGGTCACTCTCTGCCACTGGCCTTGCTCAGAAGCAAGTGCACTCCCAATAAATTAGGCCTGACCCCATTTGAAATTATCTTTGGTAGACCACCACCCATTCTTCCCCTAATCTGGGAAGACCTAAATGCTGAAATCACTAACTCTTCCTTCATCAGATTCCTACAGGGCCTGCAGGAGACTCAGAAAGGACTCCTCCCCTCAGTCCTCACCGCCCTCCTGGTCCCAAGCTCAGCCTCAGGGCATTGAGTCAACCTGGAGATTCTGTGCTGGGAAAGAAATTCACCACTAAGGGTCTGGGGATAAGGTGTAAGGGGCCACACATTCTGATCCTCACTATACCCACTGCCATCAAAGTAGACTCTATCCCCACTTGCCCCCATTACACCAGAGTGAAGCCTGCTGTCACCTCAGAATGGAAAGCAGAAGTCCACAAGGACCCCCTAAAGCTAAGACTTATCCGATCCTCTTCCTGATCAGCCTTTTACCTCCTAGCGTGGTCCCCCACAATCCCCATGCCCCCAGACCAAGCTATACCTGGGTGGTGACCAGAGGATAAGACAATTCTGGGCTTTCCAGAACTCCAAATATATTTGTCTCCCCTGCAAATCCTTTTTTTCCCCAAAATGGCCTATTTGAGGGCCTACCAGTAGATGCAGGCTACCTACTCTGTTCATGCTCAATCCCATGCACCTGTGCTTGTGTCACAGCTTACCAGCATCCCCTCCTTTAATCCAGTACCTCCCTGTGCAACAGGGAAAGCAGTAGTGAGGGATCGGACCCATTATTCCACATCTGTACAATCAGGTCTGACCCCTGGCAACCCATGCTTGATCTCATCATCCAAAACCCCTCCAACCCTGCCTGGGGAGCCCTGGTCTCTTGGGTCCTGGGACTCATCATCCCTGCCTGGAGGGTCCTGGCCACTCTGGATGAGGAGGAGAATAAGGAACACATGGGAAAGACGATGGTCCTGACTGTAACCAAGAAGCCTCCTGTGCCCTTACCAGATCCTTGCCCCACTGGTACCATAGGAAACTTAGCTGTGCCTGCCCCAATAGGGAACCTAGCTGTCCATCCCACAATTTAAACTGTCACCACACAGGCCTTGGTTGAACCATATGCTCCCCCATCTTTAAAGACTCAGGAATCCTGCACTTATCCTGCTATAGGCTGTTCATAAGATACTTAACAGTTCTAACCACATGCTGCGCAAAAATTGCTGGATCTATGTTGATCCCCAGCCTCCTTACTATGTAGGGGTGGCACTAAATGCCTCCATCACCCCTACTTCCAACACAGAGAATTGCAAGTGGGACCAACCAAGGCTTACCGTCAGGGATGTACAAGGAACAGGTCTCTGCCTCGTCTCATCCAGCACCACTTTCTCTAGCTCTCGGTATGGCTAAATTTGTGGACAAACCCACGAGATTCAGGCCTCCAGCTCAGACTACTTCCCGGCCCCTTCAGGAGCCTGGTGGGCATGCCACGATGGCCTTACCCAGTGTGTCTCTGCTACAGTGTTCCTCAGGGAACAACAACACCCTGAGGGCCCCCTGTGCATCCTAGTGGCCATAATTCTCAGATCTCCCTCCTCGCAGGTGAAGAAGGTTGCCACAACTTTTCCCTTGAAGGGCAACTAAGCTACTGCCAAAGGTAGACAGTACTGCTCTTCATCTCCATCTTAGTGGGCTTGGGACTTGTGGATTCTGCTGCAGCTGGGGTGGCAGCCTTGGTTGAGGGGGAGGCCAACTATCAGGCCTTGAATACACAGGTAAATATCAACTTCTTCCACATAGAGCAGTCCATCTCAGTCCTGGAAAAACAAGTGGACTCCTTGGCAGAGGTGATTCTCCAGAACCGCAGAGGACTTGACCTTTTTCTTAAACAAGGTGGCCTATGTGCAGTCCTTGGTGAGGCCTGTTGCTTCTATGCCAACAACTCTGAAGTGATGTGGGAGAGCCTGTGGTTGGTATGCCAGAATATCACAAATAGACAGAAGGAGCTGGAAAAGTCTGAGAACTGGTATCAGACCCTGTTCCAAATGTACCCTTGGCTCACTACCCTGGTGTCAGCCTTGATTGACCCCCCCCCTCCTCCTTCCTGACTATAGCCCTGATTATAGGACCCTGCCTCATTAATTGTTTTCTACAATTTGTTGAAACCCTAACCCTGACCCTAATTGTTAGGGATCCCCACTATCAGCCCTTGGGAACAGAACTGGCTGACCTATATGATGCAACCCCAACTATGTCAAAGGTTTGACATAACCACGTAAGAAGTGGGGAATGTTGTACATGGCCCCATTCTGGCTCCCTTCATCCCTTCCCCCTGCTATTCTAACCAGCCATCTTTCTCTCCTTCATGGAAGTAAGCAAACTGCCAGGTTTAGCCCGACAAGGAAAACCCATTTGCACCAAAATTAAAATATGTACAAACCAGTTGCTGATTTTGGCTCCTGTAAGTTCCTGCTCATGCAATCCCTGACTGTTAGGCATGTGGCTTGCCTTTATATACTGATGCCTTGCCCTTGTTCCTGGCTGTTTGATTTGGGTCTGGCCCTGAGAAGCTGTGCAGCACTAATAAAAGTCCATTTTCAATTTACCCTGGGGGGATCTCTCTCATTTTATTTGGCATAACAATACTTATATAGTGTTTACTATATGCCAGGCACCATGCTAAGCACTTTACTTGTAATTATTAGCTCATTTGATCCTCACAACAGCCCTGGGAGGTAGGTACTCATTTTACAGATAAGGAAATTAAGATAAACACCTTAAGTGACTTGTGAGGGGTCACACAACTAGTAAGTGTCTGAGGCTAGGTTTGAATTCAGGTCTTTGATTTCAGGCCCACAGTTCTAACAACAGTATTACCTTTTATATCCATATCACAACCTTCCCTATCCTTACATGATGTCCTTTGAAACCAATGATCTATTATTAACAAACTGTCCTCCACTTGAAAAGACTTTGTCTCTATTTACTTATATATGTGCATATTCTTTTCCTGTCAATGGAATGTAAGCTCCTTGAGGGCAAGCACTACTCATTTCTTCAGGAACTGGCACATGAAAGAGACTTAATAAATGCCTGTAGAATTAGACTGAATTTAAAAAGTGGTTAAGAAAAGGGTTCAGGAGAAGTGTGGCTCCTTCTCTTCACCCCTAAGGTACCTGAAACAGCAAAAGTTTCTTATAACATTCTCATAGTACTAAGTGCTATCAGGAAGTTTTTTTTTAGTCCCCACTGTGGGCTCCACCAGAGAGTACAACCAGGTAGGATTCAACACAGTTTTGAAAAAAAGAAATAGGAAACCTTCTCACATACATCTAGCATTCGAGTATTCTTTATAAGGGGTCTGAGGACCATAGTTCTAAAGATTATAAGAGCCTTATTGATGGACCCAGTCCTATAGAATTTCAGGGTGAAGAAAACAAGTCAAATTTCTCCCAAAGATCCCTCACCTACAAAAGGGTTTAGATATATCTAGATGTCATAGTAGGTAAAGAGCTGGAGCTGGAGCTAGAGCCAAGAAGATCTGGGCTTTGCCACTTACGAGCTGTGAGACTATGGACAAGTCATTTAATCTCTCTCAGCCTGAATTTTCTCATATGTAAAATGAGTGTAATTGTAGAACATGTTTCACAGAGCTATTGTGAGGATCAAATGAAATACTATGCATAAAATACTTTGCAAATCTTGAAGTGCTATATCAATGTTTCCTACTATTATTATTTAAAAGCATGAAACTTGAGATTCCCTCTCTACTAAGGTGGTCTATCCATGACCAGGAGGCCCCAATTACTCACAAATTGGGGGGAAAGCCAATAGGCACAGAATATGTCTATTTTTCATCCTCTATTTTCTTCATCAAGTTCCAAGTAGAGGATCTTGTCTATCCAACTCCTCTCCTGTTCCTTTTTCCATCCCCCTCATTTGATTTTCTTTGCCAAGATGAAATATTATGGTGCTATTTTAAATCACCTTTTGTTTTCATGAGAGCTCCAAAACAGTTCAGTTTGTTCAACTTTTCCATTTCTTGAAGGAATGTCTAACAAGGCTTTCTCAGTCTATAGATTCCCTGTTCACAGATGGCTGGTTTGCTTACCAGCTGTAGTTTGGTAGTTATTACAGTTAATTTACTTAGAAAATTAAGGCTTCACTCTGCCGCACAAGGGTATTTTACACTTAGCTGACAAATCTAATGCCCTTCTAATTGCACTGGCATACTCGGACTGCCATGCCTGACCTTGCTCATAAATCTCTGAGTCACAAGTGTAGGCAGGACCCAGGATTTCAAAACTTCTTAACGTTCTACTATTGGGATGACAGCTTCTGTCAGTCAGATGGATAATACTACCTCTTTCTGACTAACCTCAGCTTAGCAGATGAAAGAGAGAGAAGCATTTTTTAACTTGGGAAGGTAAATTAGAACAGGCATTGACTTTTTGGCCAGAAGTGATAAGCACTTTTCTAGCCTTGTATTATAAAGCAAATATTCTGAATTCTCCATAGCATTTTGTTTGAGGAGGGACCGGAATGAAGCAATAGAGGTCATAAGCACAGTGGAAGTGAATGCCAACATTCCCTCTCTGCCAAAATGCATTCACATAGGAAATTTTTGTAATATTTTCTTGGCTACTTTGTCAAGATGCTGGGTTTTTTTGTTTGGTTGGATTTTTTTGTGATGTCTTGTTATGGCAAGTCTTAGGCATGAAAGTGGAGAGGGCATGGGGCGGCTAGGTGGCGCAGTGAGTAAGAGCGCCGGCCTCGGAGTTGGGATGACCCGAGATCAGATCCGGCTTCAGAAAATGAGCACCCACGCATAAATAATGACTAGCCATGTAACCTTGAGCAAGTTACTTAACCCCAATTGCTTTAAGAAAAAAAAAAAAAAGAAAGTGGAGAGGGCAGTGATCTATATTGTATAGTTTGAGGCTATTGAGTAAGACTTTACATTCAAAAATGTCTCACACAAAGACATACACTCCAGGTGTTACAGTGTCAGAAACTCCATAATTACAGATCCATTCCTTTATGGTCCTTTCCTGTAGTCTATTGATACTCTTAAGAAAGGTGCCACATTAGCCTAATCCCAGATGTAATACTTGTTAGCTCTGTGATAATGGACTAATCATATAAATTCTTTGTGTCTTAGTTTCCAAAAAATGGGGCTATGTTTAAATTCTACACATCACTGAGTTGTTGGGAGGAAAGACACTTAATACATCTTAAGGTACTATTTTAAAAAGGTAAGTTGTTACAATTTGCATTAAAGTGTTATTGACTTAGGAGGCTCCTTGCCTTCTAATAGGAGGGATCTTTAGTTCAATGTGGTGGTTAAAGGTGAGGGCAGGGGGCTGGAAATAAGGAAGTGAAGACCACTGAAGACATTAATCTGAGGAAACTGAATAGCCTAATAATGTTTCCATCTTTTCATTTCTGAGGAGTTAGAGCTGTTTGTGAGTACACAAGAATGGAACATGGGAATTTTCTTATGATTAAAGAAAAATCCAGTTACTGTTAATAAAAATGGAGCGACAAGATCAATAGACATGACTGAAGAAATAGGAGATCCAAGAAGGCAATTTAATGCATTCTCTTTGAGAAAAATGAAAGGTTTTTTTTCCTACAAGCAAATTAAAAAACAAAAGACAAAAACTATTGTTAGATCACTGTGACTTAAATAGCTGGAATTTAGGCAGGAAGCTGCTTTTCTTCTACCTTGGTGATTTTATTTCTTTAATTGCTTCTGGGACAGATCTAGGATTTCATAAGTACAACTCCCAGTGTGAAAAGGCCCTGCCTAGATGCAAATCTGCAGCTTATCTGCACCTTAAAATCTTAGAAAGTTGCCTAAAGCACTGCTAGGTTTGAATGGCCCAGGATCACATAGTATGTATCCAATGTAACACTATCACCCAGACCTTCCTGATTTCAAGAAAAGATCTAGCTGCTATTACATACTGTTTTTGTGTTTTCAAACATGCCCTGAAATTGGGAACTATTTTGTGTATATTTGTAATTAGTTAAATATTTTTTACTGTTTTACTAGTTATTTATTAATGCATTAAATAATTAATATTAATTAGTGATTAGTTAAATATTTGTTCTAATTATTTAATACTTCTGCTTTTTATAGGACAGGTTTCTTTTTTTACTTAACTAGATTATACACTAATTTATGTTCTGAGCTAAGTCTGATTGGAGGAAAGCCCAACTAGTCATATTTTATTTAATGTGATGCCAAACTGTGGTCATAGTTTTTAGGGAGAAATCAGAAATTTATAAGGTAAATCATAGCAAGGACTTACTTTACATATGTCATGAGTTGCTGCTACTTGTTAGGAAGTAGGTGTGACTTTAAGCCTAGGCAGAGTAATAGTAATAATATTAGATAATAATTAAATTATATGATAATTAGATTAATAATGATGGCGTAATAGTATAATGATAAGGGAATTTGAAGATCATCCCTGTCCTTTAATAAGCCTAAGGGAATTTGAAGACCTTGCCTGATTTGAAAATATACTCTGCCCCCAATAGGCTGAATGTGGCCACATGTAGCCTGTGGTGGGAGGAGTTTGCTGAAGGGTGGAGCAGAGCCAAACAGGAAAAGCTTGCTTAGGGGAGGCTTGTTTTTTGGGAAGGCCCACAATTCATTACTTTGTAATTAAGCAGTGGGTCATGAAGGTTGTGATGTTCTCTGACTCTGGAGAAGGCTATATATACCCTGATATGAGGTTTTGCTTTGGGGCTCACTTTAGGAAGAGTTGTGTGATTTGGCCAGATGAAACATTGGCCAGCCATTGAGCCCCCTGGCTTTGAAAACCCAGATGCTGGTGCTTTTCTCTCTGGTGACTAACAAGGTATGGATGTAATGGTCAGACAGCTAGAAGCCCTGTCTGTTTGTCTGCTGGATTGTGTTATTTTCTCTGTCTGTATTTTTCTGCATGTAACTTCTATTTGTATTCTTTGAAGTTCAGGGTGCTGACTTTTCCCATAAACTAGGTTAATGATATATGTTTGATCAAAGTAAGATTGCTAAGTTGTGTTCTTTTAGAAAAACAGATCAAAGAACCTGTGCTAGGTGCCATCTTGGGTATGCTAGAGTGCCTGCTGATATAAATAGTAATAGAGGCACAGGGATCAGGTAGGAAAAAGACATAGCATTGCAATATTCTGTTTAGATCACATCTCATACACTGTATTAAATTCTGGGAAACTAAAGAGCATCCAGAGGAGGTCAAGTAGGATGGTAAAGGGTCTCATGTCATCCATACCATATGAAGATTGGCTGAAGGAAATAAGATATACTTAGCCTGGAGAAAAGAAGGCATGGGTGAACCATGATATAGTAGCAGTCTTCATGTACTCAAAAGATTATTATTTGGAACAGGGATTAGATGGACTTAGTTTGGTCCCAGAAGAGAGAACTAGGAGCAAGTAGTAAAAGCTTAAGAGGAATAATTTAGGCTTTATGGATGGAAAAAAACTTCATACAATTAGAGCTGTACAAAAGTAGAATGAATTGCTTTGGCAGGTGGTGGGTTTCTTCTTTATGAATGGAGGTCTCCAAACACAAGCTGGATCATCACTTATTGGGAAAGTTATGGGGAAGTTCTTGTTTAGGTATAAATTGGATTAAATGTCTTTTGGTTTCCCTCCAGTTGTAAGATTCACGCTTTCCAATAGAATTTAGTGTCCTTCTTTTTGGTTCAAATTCTCATCTAGAATTGTCTGGACTCTAAAACTAATAAAAGATGGGAAAGGGAACACATTTTTTTTGCTTTTTGGAGGGCAATTAGGGTTAAGTAACTTGCCCAAGGTCACACGGCTAGGTTTTTGTTTGTGTGTGTGTTAAGTGTCTGAGGAAGGACTCAGGTCCTTCTGACTCCAGGGAAGACGCTCTACTCACTGTGCCACCTAGCCACTCCCCAGGGAACACATTTTTAAGGCACTTACTATGTACTATATACTATGTACCAGACATTATTCTAAGCTCTTTGCATTTTGCATATTATCTCATTTGTTGCCCACAACAAGCCTTAGAGGTAAGTGCTATTATGATCCCCATTTTATAGTTGTAGAATCTGAGGCTGGCAAAAGTTCTTTCTTACACAGGGTCACAAAGTTAGTAAGTTTCTGAGGCCATATTTAAACTCAGATCTTCCTCACTCCAGACCCAGTACTCCATCTAGCATTGTACCAACTAGCTGCTTGTGGCAGAAATCATTGATCCCTCTCCAAGGGATAACCTATGACTTAAAGTAAGCAATTATCTTCCCTCATTTCACTTCTATATGCCATCAAAATGGTTTCACATATACACAAATATAGCTTATCAACTTGTTTCTCCAATCACATGCCTCTCCTCCTCTCCTCTCCCATACCCTCAGAACCCAAGGACTGAAAGTGACTCATATCTGAAACTTGAGCAAGAATCCTGAATATAATCCCTCAGTCCCTACTTTAAGAACTCTGGAGAAATAGGAGACTTATTAACTCCCAAGGCAGTTCATTCCTATTTTTACTCTGATTGTTAGGAAGTTGTTATTTTTTGTTTTTTATTTGTTTTTTTTTCCCATACAATGAACCCAAATTTACCTCTCTATAAAGTCTATGATTACTCCTAAGGCTGTCCTCTGGGGCAAAGCAGAAATCTAATCCCTCTTCCATATGATAGCACTCCAAATACATGAAAATAATTATTATTTCATTTTTAAGACCTCTCTGTTCTATACAGAATGTCTCAAACGTCTTAGTGCAGTTTCAAGCTATTACAGATATTTAAGCTATATATTATATTGTATTTTATTCTGATGTGTTGTGTTATATAATATCATATATATCATATTATATTATATATTTATTTAAGCTACTATATCTTAAAACTTCATTAAGATGCTTGGTATACCCTGTATATGACCAATTTCTGCCTTAAAGTAATTTGGCCTTGATTTTAATTTCCCATTCATTGACTTATCTTCATGACAGGAATCAAGGGAAAGGAGTTCCCTAATAGCAAGGCCTATCTTCATAAAGAATTCTCATTGTGTTGATTTTAGCCTTCTGAGTTTCAGTGGTTCCCATGGGATATTTCCTGGCATCTCCATGAATTTATGCCTCTGTGAAAAACTCCTAGCATCCTAAGGTTTAATAATTGCTAGTCCATGCCTTAATACATTCCTAGATTTATTAATATCCCCATCTTATGTTGATAAGTTTCCCTGAGGTGTCCATTCTTAGCATAATATTGTATACCCAATTCTCATATAACACAGGCTTGAGATTCTTCACCATGCTGGACTGCCCTCCGCTGGATCTAATTAATGTAAAATGTGGTGCCCAGTACTGAATACATAATGTTTTATGTTTTACAAAATACTTTCACACATACATGGCTTCATTTTATCTTTACAGTAGTCCTGTGGGGATAGATAATAAAATTTACATAACACCTTTGGGCTTACAAAGGGATCTACTTATATAATCTTAATTTTTACAACATACTAAGTAGATAGGAGATGTATTATTATCCCCATTTTATATATGGGAAACTTAAAGCTAAGTGATTGTCTGAGGTGGCAAAGTTAAGTGGCAGAAAGGGTTTCAAACCCAGGTTTTCTGGTTTCTAGTCCAATTTTCTTTCTAATATATCACACACTTTATTTCTAGCATGGATCTATGGTCTCCCACCACTATTTCAAGGAATAATCTGCATTTCTGCAGATTTGCCTTAAGAAGCAATACTGTGGGGGCGGCTAGGTGGCGCAGTGAATAGAGCGCCGGCCCTGGAATCAGAAGGACCTGAGTTCAGAGCCGGCCTCTGACACTTAATCCATACAAACAAAAAAACCTAGCCCTGTAACCTTGGGCAAGTTACTTAACCCCAATTGCCCTAAAGGGGTGGCTAGGTGGTGCAGTGAGTAAGAGCGCCGGCCTCGGAGTTTGGATGACCCGAGATTAGATCCGGCCTCAGAAAATGAGCACCCACGCATAAATAATGACTAGCCGTGTAACCTTGAGCAAGTTACTTAACCCCAATTGCTTTAAAAAAAATTAAAATTAAAATTAAAAAAAAAGAAGAAGCAATACTGTGTAACACCATGCATCATCATATTGCCGGATTCTTGTAAGCCCTTTCCCCTTTCGATTGCTAGTGACAGAGTATAGAATAATTTCTTATAAAAGTTTTCCCCATCATGATAAGGCCATAAAAGGCCTGTTGCTCTCTCCAGGAAGTATCCAAACATTGATGTATAGAGGAATTTGAAAATTACTCCAAATTATTCATATTTCAGACAATGTACTAAAATATACTTAGTAACTGATCCCAAGAAACAGCTCTGACTGTTGCTAAAATTTACAAACAAAAGTCTAGAAAAAACTGGGTGGGTTACAATATATAATTTACAAATATTAAAGGGAAAATATAATCAGCTTTAATTCCTAACCTACATTAATAGTAAGCTTAGCGTAGGCCCATTCTTTCTCAGGCCTTTCTCTTATAGTAGCCTGTCTTGCTCTATATGTTGCTGCTAATAGCAGCAGATGTCCTCCCATTGCATCAGACTATCCTACTAGAATTTCTGTCAGTTTACTGTCACTTGAGACTTCACATAGAACTTATGTTTCAAATTCAGAGAAGTGTGGCAGCATGCCTCATGACTATCCAGTGCAATAATTACTAAATCAGTTGATGCTGGGTATATCCCTGATGCTCAGTATAGTACACAGGGGAACTGTTACAATCATTTAGGGACTCAGACTAGGAAGTATTTAGACAATATTTTAGTTGGAGTTATGCTTTTCTCCAAAAGACAAAATGAAGAGTTCATACTTAATTTGGTAGCTAATGGAGAATAAATACCCTCGCTCATGCCACTCCTCCATTTTGGAATGAATTCCCTTCATTCTATATGTGAAAGTCCCTCTCTTTCTTCAATACTTATCTCAAGGACCACCTCCTCTACTGTGTTCCTCCACCTCTAATCTCTAAAAGTTCTCCTCCCTCTGTCCTCTCAGCTGAGAACTTTACTTCATATTCAATCAAAAAAATTGAGGGGATTTGCTAGTAGCTCCTTCTTCATCCCTGTTCTTCATCTCTACCTCGCACAGATGCCTTTGAAGACCATCTCTTTCTATGCTCCTATCTCACAAGAACTGACCCTTCTTCTTGCCAAGGAAAACCACTACATATGCACAAATTATTCCATCCATCTAATCTTCTTCATCAGATTGCTGCCTCTACAATCCCTGCCCTCTCACTAATTTTTAATCATCCCTTGTCAGCTTACTGCTTCCATACTGAAACATATCCATGTCTCCATCATCCTAAAAAAAAAAAACCTTCTCTTGATCTAACCGTATCAGCTATCATCTTATATCTCTCCTCTCTCTTGTGGCTATGTTTCTTGAAAAAACTGTCTACAATAGATGTCTCCATTTACTTCCTTTCATTTTCTTCTTAACTCTTTAGTCTGGCCTCTGACTTCATCTATCAGTTGAAACTGCTTTCTCCAAAGTTACTAATGATCTCTTAATTACCAAATCTAACGGCCTTTTATCAATCCTCAGACTTCTTAACCTCTCTGCAGCCTTTAACGCTGTCAATTACTCTCTTCTCTTGATAGTCTCTTCACTTTAGATTTTCTCTTTTTTACCATTTAATTTTTATTTTTATCAATTGTATGTAAGCAAAATTTTTAACTTTTTATCTTAATTTTGAGTTCCTTTTTCTTTTTGTCCATTCTCCTCTCCCCTTCCCCTACCTTGAAAAGGAATATAAATTATACATGTGCAGTCATGCAAAACATTTCCATATTAGTCATGTCACAAAAAAAATACAGACCAAAATTTTTTAAATGATAATTTTTTTTAAGTTTTTAAAAGTATGCTTCAATCTATATTTAGACTCCATTCTTTCTCTGGAGGTGGATAGCATTCTTCTGGAGGTGGATGAGAGTTTTAGAATGTATTATAAATGAAACAACTGGTAGGGGAAAAAATAGAAAAGAAATGACATCTATTAATAAGAAAAATTGAAAAATAATTAACAGCTTAGCACAGAAGGTACAAAATCTTACCCAAGTAACATTCCTAGAAAATTAAAATGAATGAAAGAGAAGTGAACAATTACATGAAGAAATAAGATATTTAAAGAAAGTCAACAGATTGAAAGAAATACATAAAAATTGCAAAGTATCTCATTAAAACCAGTTGGCCTGGAAAACAGATCAAAGAGAACTAATTGAACAAACAATGGGCTATTTGATAGCCATATCTCCTCCAGCACCCCCCCCCAAAAAGAAACAACAATAAAACTTTGGCATCATATTTCAAAAACTCATGAAAGAAAATTTCTCAAATATTATAGAGGGAAGGTGAAAATGGAAAGCATCCACTAGTTAATTCCTGAAATAAGCCTCAAAACAAAAACTCCTAGTAATTTCTAGAGCTTCTAGGTCAAAGAGAAAATACTGCAATTAGCTATTAAAAAAAAGAATTTAAGTACTGAGGAACCATATTCAGGATCACACAAGATTTAGCAGCCACCACCAAAAGGGAGAGAAAAGAATATAATATTCCAAAAGACCACAATATAGACTTCCACTTCCAGCCAAGAATAATTTACCCAGAGAAATTGTCATCCTACAGGGGAAAAAATAGATTTTTAATTGATGGAGGAATTCCAAGCATATCTGTTGAAAAGATCAGAGCTGAGAAGCAACAGTGAAATATGAACATGATAATTAAGAAAAATATGAAAAAGTAAATGCAGGTAAGCAATTAAAGAAAATATATTTTAAGGATAATGTGTTTGCATTCCAACAAGAAGGGGTAATAAGATGTACCACTTAAGGACTGTGATGTCAACAAAATTCATAGAGAGAGCAATATAAGATGGAGGGCTTGGGAGTGATTTTTATTATGTTTTTTTTTATGATGTTAAAAGGAGGGGAGAATGAGGAAAGAAAAATGCTACACTAAGAGAAAAGAAGGAGGAATAAGTAGAAGATTTGTAATTTAATATAATTAAGGGATACAAGTAGAAGAGCATAATGGAGTAGACATCACTTGAACCACACTTTGAACTGGTACAGAATGAAGTGAGCAGAGTTAAGAGAATAATTTATACTATATAAACATTGTAAAAAATGAGCAGGTTTGAAACATTTGAGAATTCTGACCAACACAATTATCAACCATGATTCAAAAAGACCAATTATTTAGAATATACCCACCTCCTTTCAGAGATGTGATAGAATATATATGCAAAGTGTGACATATTTCTGAACATAGCTAGTATGCAAATATATTGTACTTGAATATGCACATTTCATTTAGGGATTTTTCCCCCCACTGAGTGGGAGGTAACAATTAACTACTAATTAAAAATAATTAAAGCCCCCCACCAAAGGGGAAAAAAAGGTAATATATCTCTGGAAAGCTTAATGTTAGCTTGGCAACTGAATTTGTAGAATGGAAAAAAAGAGGTCTAGCCCTTTCACAGTATAGACATATACTAGGCAGTAACAAATGTTCACTGTGGGCAGCTAGTTTGCCCAGCAAATAAGGCACCACCTCTGGAGTCAAGAGGACCTATCTGGTTTCAGACACCTACTAGCTGTGTCATGCTGGGCAAGTCACTTAATCCCATTTGCCTCAGTTCTTCATCTCTATAATGAGCTGGAGAATGAAGTGGCAAACCTTTGCTAAGGAAACCCCAAATGGAGTCATGGAAATTTGGACACTACTGAAACAACCCAACAACAAAATGTTCACTGAATATTTTTTAAAAGAATGTAAATCAATGAAGAGTAAAAGAATTGTTTTTTAACAAAGAGTGCCCACTTGAAATTAGGTATTAGATAACATATAATTATCATTTTCTTAGTCAATATTGTTGTAACTTCCTCAAGCAGCATTCAGTAGCACATGATTACAACAGAAAAAGGAAGATAGTGGGAGTAAGACAGGGTAAGGGATAAGTAGCAAAAGAACAAGAGATTTTAGGGAAAAGGACAGTATAAAGTTAGACTGGTTAATTATAGTGTCAAGAGTGAGAAAGAAAAAAGATGAGGCCAGGACAGGGGTAATGAATGGACTGATCAAGTAATGAGGAATAGAGTGCCGGGACTTATGATGAAGACAAAAAATAAATTTAGGGGAACTGAGAGAGATGAAAATGTAAGAGGGAATACATAGTCTCGGAGAGAAATTTCAGAGTTCTAGATTGGAGAATTTGAACAGGTATGAGAGATGGTAAGATCAAGAGTATGACCATCCATATGTATGACTGAGATAAAGTGAAGGTACAGATCATAAGAATTATGGCAGTAGATAAATTTGGAGATCAGAATTTTTGAGAGAACAGTTAAAAGTATTGGGAAGAAAAGAAAGATTGTGTGTTGAACTTGAGAAAGGAAGAAGAATGACCTAGGCCTGGTGGATAATAGCAACCACAATCTGGACAGAGTGTTATAGATGGGCGGAATGAGTATCAAAGCAGGAGAATTGCTTAATGATGGTGGTAAAGGATGAAGGGGCTAAAAGTGGGAGTGATGAGCAAGAACTATCCCTATTCATTTTCTTGTTCCATTATTAGAAAAATCATATTCAGTAGGAAATCATGTTATTGTAAAGGCAAGACAATGAAATCACGTTATTGTAAAGGCATGTAAAAAGAAGATAACTAATATAGCTGTCAGTTTGGTTTTTTTCATAGTAGAATGGGGATTCCCAAAGGCACAATAGGAGGAGAGGGCAGATCTGGATAAAAACTCATAAAAGGTACTACTGTGTTTTCTTCTTCAATATGCATATATGTAAGATTGGGAGTGGTCATATAGGCATAGATTTAGCATTGAAAGAAATCTCAGAGGTCATTAGTTTAACCTGTTTCGGGGAAGAAATGTCTCATCTCTTGTAAGGGGTTATCCTGACTCTTCTCCAAGATACCTCGTCCACTCCATACCTGCACCCCCATCCCATAGGCTGAGGTACTTATTGCCTTTACTCCCAAAGGCAGCTTATTCCTTTATTTATTTATTCATTCATTCATTCATTCATTCATTCATTCATCCATCCATCCATCCATCCATCCATTTATTATATTTCTAAGGATTAGGAAGGTTTCCCTTATACCTATGTGAAATTGGCCTTCCTGTAACCTTGCTTCCTTGTAACACTTCCTTCTAGCTGTCTTCTGAGAACTAAAGCAAGCTTAATTCCTCTTCTGCGTGCATATTAATTCTGAGTGTTCAATAAAGAAATCACAAATTACTCAAATACTTAAATGAGTCTGTGATCTCATCAATTTGGGAGTGCCCTCCAATGAAGTCAATCTCAATCCATCTATATCTACCTATTCCACACTGTCAAGGAGAAATCTGTGTAAGTACAACATTTTTGAGGACATAAACTATCAAAACATATTATAGATAATATAGATGATACTCAAATTTAAAAGACTAGTGTGGGCTTAAGTTTTATGGGGGAAAAAAGGAACACCCCTACCCTTTTACCAATGTCAAGCTTGAGGTTCTCAGTCTGTAGTTTCTAAGACTTTGTCATAATGATCCTCTCTAATAAATAAATGGTGTTCTACATACCTTCCCACCACAATAAATTCTTACAGCTATATGAACCCTCCCCACTTCTCTAAAAGGACTCCTTTGTGACAAGGAGAAAGGAATGATATCTATTTCCTACAAACACCTTTCCATACTCCCTATAGAGAATTGCCCTCAGCAATACTCACTCTTTGGATGACTTAATGACCTTTATTTGATGAAGACATTCTAACACTTCCTATTACACACTCTTCTTTTTCTCTAGGGCTACAGAATCTTGACACCTTATCTAACTCCATTTTTCTATAGTTAAGAAAAATTGCTGCTAAAAACAAGTTGCCATTTCAGTGCTATATTTCTAATCTCTATTTTTGCAGGTGAGGTGAATGTTTGGGATACATAAATCAGGTAATTATTTTCTGACCATTATTAATTAAACCAAGCCAATTCCCATGATTTTAGAATATCAGGTATAGTCTCCAAGTGATAAAGGTCACTGTTTTACCTTCAACTCATCTCATAATGGTAAAAAGCATGTTACCTTTGAGAGTGATGTACAAATTTCAAAATGCCTTGAAAGCATAACCCTTAGTCTAATGATGTATGAAAATAAACGGGCTCTATGGATTCTACATATACCCTGTAAAAAAAAAAGGCATCTTTATTACGCAGTGGTCCTTCAATGAGGTCAAAGATGACATTCATCCCAGTGCTTAGCACAAAGTCTAGCTCTTACTAAGTGCCTAATAAAAGTTGTTTGATTTTATTTGATGTGACCTGTTTACTTCAAAGGGAGCCCTAAGCTTAGACCTTAATGGAAGAAGGACTAAGAGATTGCCAATGTTTCTTTTTTTCCTTCAAACAATGAAAAAGAAATATATTAAATTGTGAAAGCACTAACTGAGCATAGCTTAAGTTTTCCGTGTTTCTCCAGGAGTCTCTTATAGAAATTGATAGGTAATATATTTAACAGTTTTCAGAAACCTTGAGGGTATAAAAAACCAAATTTAAAGAGGGATTTTATTCTTGGAGAAAATCTAAATTTCCTTTAGGATTTCATTAGAATTAAGGGTAGAGGGCAAAATGCATTCAAAGAAGGCTTTATGAATTCAAAAGCTTTCAAAGACATTTGGAGTTCAGCATCAGCATCTCCATTTCTTGTTTGCTTTTTATTTTTCTCCTCAAGTTGAATGACTAATGAAGTTAACTGAAGCAATGTCAGACAGCTGCTGCACTTGATTGAATAGGTTGTTCCAAAGATACAGAGGTATGTTCTTTGTTTATCAGACAATCCTAATCCAGTAGTCTTAAAATGTACTAAACTTGTGCAAGGCCAACTGCTGCTTTTTGCCAATGAATTGAAAAGTAAAAAAAAATCAGACAAATTCACTATCAGAAAATACCTTGCTGTGTTCATTAGTCAATCCCACCAATACAATTCAGCAATTCAACATATCAAACATTTATTAGATAAGCTCTGTGCTAGGTGCTAGAGATACAAAAACAAAAACAAAACAACACTCTCCTACTGCCTCAAAATGGCTTGCATTTTAGAGGAGGGATACAAAATAATATTCGTAGATCTGGAGCTGGAAGGCACCTTAGTCCAATACCTTATACCTTATTGTAGAGATGATGTAAGCAAGGCTCTGGGATGTGAATTGATTTGACCAGTGTGACATGGGTAGTGAGTATCATAGGCAGCATCTGAACCCAGATTCTCTGACTCCCAAACCAATGTTCTTTCTATTGTCCACACTGTATACACAAAAAAGTAAATACAATGTTTATGCAAAGTAATTTCAGAATGTACAGAGTACCAGAGATGGGGATGGGAAAGATGAGGAAGATGGGCAGGGATTCAGGAAAGACTTCATGTTGAAGGTGACACCTGAACTATGATTTGAATTAAGCAAAGGAGTTTTGAATTTTGAATTAAGTAAGGCATAGATGAAAAGCAAAAATATTCCATATATGGAGGACCACTTGTACGAAGTTAAAGAGTCAAGAGATGGAATGGGATGTTTAGTGAAGAGTGAGTAAACCAATTTTCCTAGGATGGAGAATGTATATAAAAGGGTAATATGAAATGACTGGAAAACTAGATGACAGCCAAACTGTGAAGAGCTTTAAATGCCAGAGTAAGGATTTTTTAAAATTTTATCAGGGCTACAATAATAGTCACTGAAGTGTTTTCCTATAGTAATATCAATTTGGCAGCTCTATGGAGAATGGATTGGAGAGGAAAGACAGAAGAAGAAGTAAGACCAATTAGAAGCTCTAGAAATAATTCAGTAATGAGGTGATGAAGGCCTGAATTAAGGTAAATGCTATATGAATGATAAGAAGGGGATCAAATATGCAACATACCATTTGATGTTTGGAAGTAACAGCTGCTTATTTTGAGTGGTACCTACAACTATAGACAATATGATGATGTGCCTCTGGCAAAATTGATCAACATCAGTATAGGATAGATTATGGAGATGAAGACATTGAACTGAAATTCCAAGATGTTAATAATAAGAATTTATACCCTGATTTTAAGAATTATTTTTGTAAAAGAGATTAACAGGTAGGGGGGAGCAGATGCTAAATAAAAGCAGGAACTTAAAAAGAAGAAAAGGGTCTTGAAGACAATTGTTAAATCATCACTTGGTCAGACATTTTGGTCAGTTTTCTCCATTTAGCTAGACAAAATATCCAAATAGAGCAGTATTTTCATTGATTTAGAGGTTTATTTCAACAATGTACATTATAAATAAGTTATGCTGTGCAAATCCTACTTATGTTCTCTGATAAGTCTGAGACTGAAGGTGCACCCAATAAGCTGGAGGCCTTCCTTACTTTCTTCTGACATTGAGGAGAAAGCAGTGGAGAATACCTGCCATCACCTCATGTCACCTAGGCATTTGACTAGCCCACCTTTTCTTCCTATCATATAATGAATTCCTTGATAGTAACAAATAATCAGTCCATTTGATTAATGAATAGCAATATTGCCAGATAACCAGCAAAAGAACAGAAGTAAATCTGACTTGGGATCCCTAACACTGACATTTGTGAGGAAGGCAGACTTTAGATGAGAAATAATGAAAAGCAAGACTTACATAAATCATTCAAAGCCTCAAATGAGGGTCAAAGAAATTCACAAATAAAATATTATGTCATTTTACCAACTTCCTTCCCCTATTTGAGACTGTTTTCAAGGTAATTTAAAACTCTAAGGCTAGCAATAGAATATATGAATATTTTTAAAGTAATTAACATAGATGTTTTTTGTCTATACTATATCAAACATTGCTTCTGCATTTATAAAAATCAGAATAATAAGTAATGGATACCCCTAAAGTCTCTACTTGAATTAAATATAAGTTCCTGGAACAAAAAAAAAAATTGCATGAGACTCTCACTTTAATACCCCTTGTATCCACCTTGTCTTCCTAATCCTGAGGTATTTCTTACAGAAAGTTTAGATTCAGAGCCTGAGGACAGCAGCATGGGCTGCAACTAGAAGGTTTTTGTTTGTTTTCCAGTCCCCACCAATTGTAAAAGAAAAAACAAACAAACGTGAAATTATGTACCTGAGGTAGGGAACAAAGTAACAGTATTAATGAATTAACACTGGAGAATACTAGTCTTTAATGAGCTAACAGCACCATCTGCCTTACCAGCTCCCATATTCCAGAAAGGTGTGTAAACCAACACGTTGACTTTTGTCTTACCCAGACAGAGATCACCCTCTTCTTACAGAATATCAATAATCAATGTATTTTGTGGGATAAAATTTCAGAATGGTAGGAAACATACAATGTTGTAATGCTAATGGGATAATAAATACGATCTTCCCCACCCATTAAGAGGCCTCATGTGGAAAACATTGGGGGAGGAATTTGCCTAAGGAGGAACTTGCTTAGGGGGAGGCTTGCTTGTAGAGAGGCATATACAGTCTTTGGTACTAAGTTGATTAGGCACTGAATCATGAGGGTTATGATGCCTGCTAGCTCTGAGAAGTATATATATATATATATTCTCAGCTGGTATTTTGCTTTGGGGTTTCACTTATGAGAAGGACTTTTTGATTCTCTGGTCGAGACCCTGAATAACCATATATTCAAGACCCCCCAACTGTTCAGATGTAAAGGCTCTCTAGATCCAGTGGTGTATGTAAAGGGTATAGCAACATTGTTTTGATTCAGGCAGTCAGAGCCCTGTCTGTTGGCCTTTATGCTAATTTCTCTGCTTGTATTTTCTCCGCATTCAGGGTACTGACCTTTCCCCTGAACTAGTGAATGTATTTAAAAGTAGGATTGTTAACCCCTTTAGAGCAGTCTTTCTTTTAAAAGCAGATCAAAGAACCCATGCTAGCTGGTCATCGTGGGTATGCTAGAGTACTTGCTGTTACAAAAATTTAGGGGTTCAATAAGGGAAAATACCTCCTATTATTACTCAGCAATTTTTAAAATGCTACAGGACAATGGGAGAGATGGGAAAAGGAGGAATTAAAACAAGAAGAATGAAAGGGAAGGTCTCAACCCAATGTGGGGAAGGGGTACCACTGAAGAGCATCCCCATGAAAGAAGGACCATAGGGAGATCATTTCCTCTGAAAGAATATTATATCTTCCTGGACAACATCCTACATATACTCCTACCCCAGGGATACATCTAAGGAGTCATGTCTTTTACATGACTTTTGATCCTTTTGATCAAGAAATCCAGTGTAGGGAGGGCTAAATACCTTAGGGCTGAAGGTAAAATTTTTTTTACACTGTTTCCAATTAAAGTAAGAGCTTCAGAAGTTGGGGGGAAAGGTAGGTATGGGAAGTGAATAGATTTTTTATGAAGAATATGATTTGGATTTCTGGACAATGACTTAAGATATAAATGAATGGTTAGTTCTAGGCCTGGGAGATAATACTGCTAAAGAAAGCCAATAAAAATAAATTTGCCTGAAGATCAAGAAAGCTTTAAATTGAAAATGAAGGAAGAGGAACAAAAATACCCACATTTATCTGATGTGTCCAACAACAATATAAAATTGCAGGTAAAATATGCAAAGAATATTAGTAGAAAGGACCTATTGTCACAAGATACATCATACAAATAGAGAGACAGTAATGAAAGCTATGGCCTGAGATACTTATGCAAAAATGTGCAGTAAATGGGCAATAGACAAGGTGAAATTGAGATTGCAATTTAAGAAGATAGATTCAACCTCAGCGTCTATCTGAGAGTTGGTGGAATCTGACTTCTGACTAAAATATGATTAAAGTATACCTTCTTCAAAAGAAGAGATAAAGGGGGCAGGATGAGAGATGACAGATTTGGGGAAAAGTTAAAAGGATTTTAGTGGACCTCAAGTTAATATTAGTCAACTTTGTGATTTATATGCTAAATATCTATCTATGCATATTATACATGTATGACATGTATATATTGTATATGTATGTGTGTATGCATATATGTATGTACATATTTGTGTGTGTGTGTATATATACACATATATTATATATGTATATGTATATGTATATGTGTATATCTACCTACCTATCTATCTATCCTAGTGATCCTGAGACAAATTAGTAGCAATATAAGGGAGATGAGAGTCTTGCTATATTCTCTCCTGATAAGACTACATCTGGAAAGTGTAATTTTAAAATTCCACATTTTAGGAAGGATATTGACAACCTAAAATGTATTGAGATGAGAGTGGCCAAGATGGAGAAAGGACTTTAGTCTATGTTACATAGTGGTCATTTTAAAGGAACAAGAAATGTTTAGTTTGGAGAAGAGAAGATTCTCTTCAAGCTTGTGAAAACCTGTCAAATGAAAGAGGACCCCAGAAGAAAGAAATAGGAAGAATGGGTAGAAGTTCCAGAGAGGCAAATTTTAGGAAGGAGGAAAAAAATTACTTAACTAGAGCTATTCTTTTTTTTAAAGCAATTGGGGTTAAGTAACTTTCCCAAGGTTACACGGCCAGTTTTTTTGTGTGAGTGTTAAGTATCTGAGGCCAGAACCGATCCCAGGTCCTTCCAACTCCAGGGCTGTGCTATTACTCACTACACCACCTAGCAGCCCCAATTACAGCTATTCTAAAGGGAAAATATCTGCCTTCAAAGATAGTGGGCGTCAAGTGGAAGTTAGATGATCATTAATCATTAATAGAGGGAAATCTCTTTTTGTTATGGGTTAAACCAGATGTCCTCTGATGCATCTTCCAACTGTGATTCTGTGATGGTTCTGTCAAAGTTATACCTAGCCTTCATTAATAACAAAGGAGAAAGTATCTTCTGTCATTATAGGTATCCAGGGTTGACCAAGTATTATCTCTAGCCTTTCATGGTCCATATCAAGGGTAAATTCTGAGATCATCCCTGTCTCACTTAAGAGTTATATTAATAGCTCCCCCCTGCAAAAAGGATTCTTGGGAGATCATTTCCTTGCTTAAGCATCTTGGCTCTCCCTAAGACCTAACAACAACTTTAATGCAGTGGTAACATTAAGCTGACTTCCTGTCCTTCAGAGTTGGTTCATTTTATCAGCTGCCACTAAGGGAGAGGTTTTGCTCTAAAGAAGTACCTATTTCAACCAGAAAATGTCAGGCTGTCAATCAATGAGTATTTAGGTTCACAGGCTTCAGAGCCCAGAGAGACCTTAGAGATCAAATAATTGAGCCCCCTCATTTTATTGACAAGGAAACTATGACCTGGAGAGGTAAAACAATTTGTCCAGTCACTTAGCTAGCTTGTTGTAATAGTGAAGCTAGAATCTAGGTCTCCTGACTCCTATTCAAGTTCTCTTTCTATTATATAGAAATGTGTTCAATGTGTTATGACATCAATGAGAGAAATGGGGAAAACTTTTAAATTTCATATTTAAATGAAAGAAAATGATAGATGTGCTAAAGTGATGTACTTTTTAAATAATATGCACGCAAATGTATGCATTGGAATAAAAAAAATGTCCACATCAACATCATCATGTTGGTATGCTTATCAAATTTAATCCAGAAATGTTCAAAAAATTTCCCCTAATTCTTTGCCTTTGTACAAACCACCCCCTGTACTTGAGACGTACTATATTTCTTATCTTCTTTCGAGGGTCTTCTCAGAGCTAAGTTGTCTCTGTCAAGCTTTTTCTTACTCTTCAGTTATTAAAGCTCCCACACAAATTACTTTGTATTTACTTATTTTTACACATGTTGCTTCTGTCCCCTTCCCCAGCCCACATCCACTCACTGCCCTGGTAGACTATAAGTTCCCTGAGGGCAGGGGCTATTTCATCCTCCCCACCATTATTACCATTACTACATTCAACATTTAATATAGTACCTTGTCCACAGTAGATGCTTAATAAATGATTTTTGAGAGTTAACCTGATCACTTACCTACTATGTGTAAGATACTATAATAAATGCTGTGACGGATGCAAATAAATACAATACAGCATTTCTGCCTTCAAGAAACATAGCAAATACAGGATGTCCCAAAAGTCTAATTGTACTTATTATCACACAGCTAGTTTTTGTGTTGAGTGAGGCTGGAATTGAACTCAGGTCCTCCTGACTCCAGGGCTGGTGCTCTGTTCACTGTACCACCTAGCCACCCCAAGAGGAAATGGACTCACCCTCCTTGGAGAGGAGGGGGGAAGGTAGGGCAATTGGGGGTAAGTGACTTGCCCAAGATCACACGGATAGTTTGTGTTAAGAGTCTGAGGCAGGATTCGAACTGAGGTCCTCCTGATTACAGGGCTGGTGCTCTATTCACTGTGCCACTTAGCCACACACCCCCAGCTTTTTATACTTATTAAAGACTTTTGGGATACCATGTGTATTTCAGAGTCAGGTTTTGACCTCATGACTTTGAGATCAGCTCTCTATCTCCTAAGCAACACTTTTTCCTGTGTTTCTGTGAAAGTTATACCAGCCTTCATAAGCAACTCAAGAGGCAACACCTTCTATTTCTTACAAGCACTTTACCTGTATATATGTTGTTTCCCTCCCCATCCTCTAAGTGCCTTACCTCTAAGATTACCTTTCACTTCCACTATGTATCTTGTATACACATAGTTATTTGCATGCTATCTCCCACATTAGAAAGTAAACTCCTTGAGGGAAGGGACTTTGTTTTGGCTTTTCGATCCTAAACACTTAGCATAGTCTCTGGCAATTATAGTAAACCATTTTTGTTGATTTCTAACAATTGCTGCTTTTGATATTATGAGCAGATAAATTATATGATTTGACACTATGCCTTACATTGAAGACTGTACATTGTAGGTAAAAGAATTAGGAAAGTTATTAGAGACATCTAATCTGGTTATAATCACCAACTAACTGTGTGACCTTAATAAAGCCACTTGGGTTATCTAGGCAGGCCTGATCAATAAAATGATATGTTTGGGCTTCTTATTCTCCTAAGTCCCCTCCAGCAGTATGATCCTGTGTTCAATGGATCTGGATTAGTGGTACATCAAATAGGTTGGAGGAGGAAAACCAAAAGAAGGTAGGAAGATCACTTAGGTTATTGAAATGTGTCAGTGAAATGACAAAAGAGAGGTTGAATGAAGCTGAGAAGAGAGATTATGGGCAAGATGTGAGACGCCTCATAATATCCACTATGACAGTAAATCATTGTCACTTTGAGAGTGGGTTTAATTTTCGAGAACAGATAAAAACTATTCAAAACAAGGCTTGGAAAATAAGTTGTATGACCAAGTTGGATAAGGTATAACTATAAATTATTGATAATAATTTTCTTATTTTGGCTAGAAACCCCCTGTGAAGGCAATTCCCCAAATTTGGGGAGACAAAGGGAGTATCATTAGAATAAGTATTTACCTTCCTAGGTCATTACTATAAAATATAGTCTTCATGTGAAAGAATCCATTTGGGTAGTGTTTGCTAAAATATGAAGTCATACTACACCTCATACACAGCAAAATGGGGCAGGGGGAGAGCAGATTACATCTGAATCTCTACATAAGAGAAAGATGATAGTTTAAATGCAGGGGAAAGCTGTGAGGGATGGTCAGAGAGAAAAGATTTGAAATTTTAGAGAAAAATGTCCATGAAATAAAAGTATCTGCTACTTTAAAACTCAACAGATACTAGAAACTATGTTCTCTATCCCTCTTATTTAACAGATGAGAAACTTTTATGCTGAGAGAGTTTGAGTGCTTTGGCAAGGGAACACACAGGGCTAGCCAGTGAATGTCAGACACTGGGACTAGATTGCAGGTCTCCTGAGCCCCAAACCAATGAAATATAATATACCTATATTTAGGAAAGACAGAAATTGCATCCTATTGTTCTCTCAACTTCTAGTCTCTTCCCCACTCTGATCCATCTGGCACACTATTGTCAAAGTTATTTTTGTTGTTTATTTATTTCAGTCATGTCCGACTTCATGACTCCATTTTGGGTTTCCTTGGCAAAGATACTGGAATGGTTTGCCATTTCCTTCTCCAGCTCATTTTACAGATAAGGAAACTGAAGCATGTAGAATTAAATGACTTGCCCAGGGTCACACAACTGGTGAGAATCTGTGCCAGATATGAACAAAGTTAAGTCTTCCTGATTCCAAACCCAGAGCTCTAATTATTGCACCACCTAGCTGCCCCAAAGTTGTCTTACATACTCAACTTACTCCAGTGGCTCCCTATAACCTCTAGGATTAAATTATCTTCTCCTCCTCAGCTTGCCAGCCTAAGATTTTCTGGGCTCCTGAATTCTCACCTTTTTTGTTGTACCTGCTTTGCCCAAGATATTGTCTTCTAGATTCATATATGTCTGATTCTATACTTCTCCCTTGCCTGATAGTTTGCCTTTTGTATTCATGATGCTGAACTATTCCCTCACTGCAATTAACCCAACTACAACAATATGGCAGGGATATCCTAGCCCCTTCACTGATACTAATAGATTCTGTGATTATGTAGAGGCAGTTAGGAGGTACAGTGAGTGAACAGGACACCAGACCTGGAGTCAGGAAAGTCTGAGTTCAAATCCTGCCTCAGATACTTACTAACTGTGTGACTTAACCTCCATCTGCCTCACTTTCCTCATTTATAAAATGGGGATAACAACAGCATTGACTTCCCAGAGCTGGTGTAAGGATAAAATGAGAATACTTTTAAAGTGCTTTGCAAATCTTAAAATAGAGTAGAGAGAAAGATGATGTACATAGGTAGAGAGAAGATACCTATAAATCAAATCAGACTAACCAAAGAAGGCATTCTAAGCTGGGGAGGAGTGAGACATTAAGAAAAGCCTCAAGCAGAAAGTGGCATTTGAACTGATTCTGGAAAAAATACCAAGATTTCAAGAGATGGAGGTAAATGAGGAGAGCATTCCATGCACGAGGAACAGCCAGTGTGAAGGTACAGAAATGAGCGATGGATTATACTCTCAGAAGACTGCTTGAGGCACTGAGAAGTTAAAAGACTTTATTTTCAAGCACCTAGGTGACAAAGTGCATAGAGCACTGGACTTAGAATCAGGAAGACTCCTCTTCCTAGCTGTGTGACCCTGGGCAAGTCACTTAGTCTGACTCAGGTCCTCATCTGTAAAATGAGCTGGAGAAGGAAATGGCATACTACTCCAGTATCTTTGCGAAGAAAATTCAAAATGGGGAAACAAAGAATCAGACATGATTGAAAAATTACTAAACTGAAAATTTTCAGTCATAGAACTAATATATCTCCAAGGCTAGAATCCAGTGCTTCCTGATTTCATGAATGGCCCTCTGTGCATTATGCCATGAATACCCCTCAAGTTCAAGTCAGTGATATATGTGTGTGTGTGTATATATATATATATATATATATAGAGAGAGAGAGAGAGAGAGAGAGAGAGAGAGATACAGATATATAGATATAGATACAGATATATAGATATATGCATGTATGTGTCTGTATATGTATGTGTATGGATATATGTATGGATATAGATGTTTATGTGTATCTATACACACATATATGTAAAACTATATTACAAAAGATAACAGGAATAGAAATAACACAAATGACAATTTAGTTGCCCAACTCAAGATTTTCTCCTCCAGACATGGATGTTGAAGGAGAGAGAGCAAGGCACAGAAGCTATAACTCATTCCAGACTATAAAATCAAGTTTTATTATATAAATCCATACTTAATATACCTTCCTATAATATGAAGTCTCATCATGCTAATATAAATTTGTGCCATAAAAAAGTTATGAAAGGAAGTTCCTCTGTGAGCAGGAGAGCTCGAAGTTCAGCATAAATCTGATGAGCTTCTGCAACTCTGAATTGCCTGAGTTTATTGCTGCGCCACTTGAAATCATGCTTATAATTCTGCTCTCATTCCTCAAGATCCCCAAAGAGCTGTCAGGTGCATCCTCAGAAGCATCATTGCTTTGTTTTCATCAGCCTTACGCTCCCCAGCATTTCCCCATTGCCTGTCAAAATAATTAATGTCTGCAATGGACAGATCAGGTACAGTACATTTTAATATAGGCTCGTGTAAGAAACCCGGTCAAAAGAACATTCCATTGAAATGAGCTTGGAGTCTCTGACCTTTCATTTTGCTCCAGAAACATTTCTGTTCTGTGTTGAGCCTCCTGGACACAGCTGTCAGCCCAGCACTGTTAATGACAGTTTATCTCCAAGGGGCTAGCTTTGCCAAAGAGGTTGGAGAAGTTGGGTTGGTAAATGATCAGTTCAGGGTCCGCCTTGGCTGCCAAGGGTGTTAAATAAAAACAAATCCAGGCAGCTGAATAAGACTAAAAGGTTATGGGCACTTAATGGATATGTTCACCGGCTAGCAAATATAATTCTTGCTTATCAATAAACATGTGTTAGCACATTGTATATCTCATTGCCAGCTACATTTGGGATATCGACCACCTCACTGGGTGGCCTTTCAAGCATTAAGTCCATGGCCCTCAAGCAAGCCTGATTCCTTCACCATCACCAATAAAATATTGTACTTTATGGTTCACTTTTCTTTATGGTTCACCTTTCTCCTCCTCCTCTTCCTCCTCCTCCTTTTTCCCCCTCCACTCCCTTGATAATTCTGAGTGCATTTACCAATAAATAGCCCTCCATAAAATATCTTGGGTGCTTCTCAGAATGCAGTCTTTACTTCCATTCTGGGTTTCAGAGCTCTCTACTATTTTATTCAAAGTCATTCTTCCTTGTTACCTAAATCAACACAGAATAGACAGACCTATGAAATGTGTAGGGAGAAATGCATTATTCCAGTAAACAGATGATGGGAATATTGATGATCCATTCATCATATTTCAGAGGGAAGGACTTGAAAATTTTCTTGCCAACATACTCAGAGAATTGTGTTTTTTTAAGTACTTAATATAAATAGAAAATGCTTAGTCTAAATATTGAAAAGAATGTTCTAAACTACCACTTGCATTAGAAAGCATATAATATCATATAAGCTCTCAAGTCTCTTCAGATGTAGTACCTTGTCTTTTCCACCTCTACATAAGAACAGAAAGGTAGAAAAAGCTTAGAAAAAAACCACTTCATTTATCAGAAATTTCATTCCTCAGCATATACTCCAAGGAGGACACAGACAAAAAGACAGAAACATATATACCATAGTATTCACAGAAGCTCCTTTAGGAATAGTAAAGAACTGAAAACAAAGTGAGCGCCACTCATGTGAGGAATGGTTTAACAAATTGTGGCAAATGAACATAATAGGATATGTCATGCCATAAAATGATGAATATGAAAAATTCAGAGAAACATGGGATATCTTGCATAAATTGACACAGTAAAATAAGCAGAAATAAGAGAACAATATGACTGAAGTATTATAAATGGAAAAAATAATAGAACGAAGCCAAATGCTATTATTGTAATGATCAACCTTAGCCCTTGAGAAGAGATGCAGATGGTAACCATCTCTAGGCTGGGAGATGGGGAGGAAAGAAAGAAAAAAGAAGAAAAACAAGAAATTTACATGATAACTTTGTTATATATTTAAAAGGAATAGCAAGTTGCACATAATAGATTTGCAGTTTCATGTGCAATCATCTTTTTCTTTATTATTCTCTGTTACAGGAATGCTTATTTTATTCCATAGGTGAAAAATAAAACAAATAAGAAAATTTTTTTAAATTAAAAAAATAAATAATAATAAATTAAAAAATAAATTTTAAAAATAATGGGTGGCTTTATATAAGCACTATGCTTGGTTTAGATTAACTAATTTTATGACAAAGGAAGGCTTGAAAGGAATGAAGGAGTGACAGAGGTGAGAGAATATATCTAGAAATGCCTGGGTTATAAAAAAAATGATAGAACCTCAAACTCTGGTTCAACTGATATAGACAGTTTCCTGGTGAAGAAACTCCCTTCCACCAAAACAAAACACGTGAAAATATTTTTAGAAACAATTGATTTAGCATGTAAAATGCATAGAATAAAAACTGCTGTCTATATGGTGGTCGTTGATGGTTTATATAGGGCTGTGTGTGTGATCCTATGTCTACGTGTGTATATATGTTTATGTATACAATTTTATTCTCATAGAACTCTCATGAAGTAGGAAGGGCATATTTTATTTCCCTCATTTTGAAATCATGAAACAGGTTCTGAGATGTTAAGTAACTTAGCCAAATGGCTGGAAAGTGACAGGGCCAGACCTAGAACCCATGTCTTCTGATTCCTGAAACTAAGGGTCCTTTTGCTGTACGATCGCTTTATCTCTCATGACAGAGGGAGGAATTATTATCAAATGGACTTGATTCCTAAAAAAAGACTGATATTTGAATTTGTTAGTAGACAGAAGAGACAATTGTAGCATAACTGGCCTCAGAGCAAGGGGGGTGTGAGTTCAAATCCCACATCTGACATGCAATGACTTGAGATTGGAAAAGTTACTTAACATCTCACTGCCCCAAGCAAATCTCTAAGGCTAAAAAGTGAAGAGCAAGTACTTCCCTGTCATTAAATTTCCTAAAGCAATGGAAATTTCAGGGCCAATTTTTTAAAATGGATAAAATGAAAAGACTACTTAATGAGACAAAGATGGCATTCTTGGTTCAGCGGGTCCTAAATTATTCCACCTTATTCTTCCATGTGGTATTAACTCTGGAAACCCCTTAGTTCATATTGTGCCTTCTAGGAAAATATCAGAAACATGTGACTGTATCAAAATTTGAGGTACAATATGATAGACCTAGCATTCTTTTGAGATATTTGATTTTATTCTACTTTACTGAAAGCATGGAAACTGCTTTGGAACATATTCTATAGACAAAAATATGGTAATGATGAAAGTTCAGAGAATCTTTCAAGACAGAGATATTCCTTTTGATGGAGTGGATCACTTACCCCCAAATATGACATCTTATGTTTCTATATGACACTGGCCCTTGAAGCCTGGATTTTGAGTAAGCTGAGGGAGCATCCTTTTTTTGTCAAATTTGCAGGGTGCCAGGGAGGAAGGTGTTCCTCCCCTCCCCCCACTCACAGACCACCCCACCACCCCAAACATTCTCCCCGATCTATCAAATGAGATATTATTTGTAAACCACTTAGCACAGCTCCTGACACATAGTAGATACTTATGAATTCTTATCCCCTTCCTTCTCCCCCCTGTCCAGGAAAAGATTTCGTATTCCATGGTTAGATGTGAGACTTAAAATACAAATACCTCCAAAGAACTGATGATACTGATCTTAAACTCATAGTAAGCTTTAAAAAACAGTCACAAGTAAACCCTTCCCTGAGAACATTTTGATGGTAAAAGAGAAGATAATCATTGGAGAAATTGTGGCACACTTCATGGAAAAGGGCACAGAAATGAAAGGTTAAATATTGCTAAAATTTCCTTAGAAGTAACACTTCCCAATCTCATCTCTCTTCTTCTATTGCCTTCTTGTGCTCCTCCCTCTCTCCTCGTTATCTTTCTCTTCTTCTATCACTTCTTTCTCTCCCTCTTCAATTATGTTTTCCCCCCTCATGGTGTGGGGTTAGAAAGGAGGGATAAGGGGAAAGAGAAAGAGGACCACTCTGATTGCTGCTTGTTGCTGTTTAAAAATATATATAATTGGCAGACTTTATAAATGATGGTATTTTTCAAGAATTTCTTAAGATTTATAGAAATTGACTATATTCTTAAAGAGCTATACATACCAGGGTTGTAACTAGTATACCATATAGTAAACATAGCCAAATATAAGCTCACAAGAAATCTATAAAGAATTTCAAACTTAAAAAACAGTGTGAGAAATATTCTTTTGGTTCTGACTTACTCCCCAACTCCAGCCAGAAGATTTTAAAATAATCCATCCTTTGGGATTTCACAAGATGAGGCCACTATTTTCCTCCCAGCTCTGAATTCTGTTGTCCTTCCAAACTTGGCACAGTGAGCTGAAGGTCAGGCCATTTGTGTATTTGCTTTCATTGATTAGGATTCAATGATCAGCAGGTGGTAGCGGTGAGTAAAGTTCATAAGACTGTGCAGCAGACACAACAAGCTAGACATGCAAGACACAATGGATTTGCAGAACAGCATGGGCCAATGTAATTTAACATGACCTTCTGGTTCTCTACGTGGGAGTGGAGTATTTATTTGCAATTAGGCGAAAATAGTCTGAAGTGTGTGATGTGTATCTGGGCCTGAGGTTTTATATCGACTTTCTGGACTTGATTGAATAACAGAAAAAAAGTGTATTAGCAATTTTTTTAATTGCTCAGTTACTATCTTAAGAAATTATGCTGATTTTCTAGGAGGCCTGGAAGGTCAGGACTACTGCTTTAAGAACAAAGTAAGACTAGAGTTTTCTGACCTATCTTAAGAATGAATACTCTTAAAATGGCTCCTTTTGAGTTTCCTCTAACATATCCACAACCCTAGTTTAGACCCTTATCATATCTCAAGTGGATTATTGCAATGACTCCCTAATAGGACTCCCTTCTTCAAATCCCTTCCTTCTCTGATATTTTCTTCACACAACTATCAAAGTGATTTTCCTAAAGTACAAGTGTAACCATGTCACTTCCCTACTCAATAAACTCCAATGGTTCCCTAAAGTCAAATACAATCTCCTCTATCTGGCACTTAAAGCCCCTCTGGAGTTCTAATTATAATAGTAGCATGAATGGGAGCAGAACAGCCCAGCTCCCACTCAGTTTCTCCAGCAATTTTTTTAAGAGAACAAAACCAAATAATGTTCAAGAAATCAAAAGAGAAAACACAGTAAACATCATTATCAAGTCCAGATTATGCACAGTGGAACAGTCAGAAGCTTGAATATTTTATGGCTGAAAATGTGGTAAGGGCAAAGTGAACCAGAAAAAATTGGAATGAATACAGAACTCAAAACACTTCCAGGTCAGAACAGGAATATTCTAAAATCACTTGAAGCCTGTAGTTCTATGATCCAGGGACAAGGATAACTACTAGTATGCTGCAATGATGAAGCTCCACAGTGGTCAGATATCCATGGTAAGCTCTGATTCCAGGCCATAGAGATAGGAAGCCCCAGCCCTGTAACTAGAGTGACAAATATACCAATTAAAAAGACAATGGTCATTTCCATACTATAGAAGATCTGAGATTTTTAGCACTCTGACCTCAGTTGGCCATGAGAACACAGTTGTAAAACACAGTGTTCTTTACTTAAAGGAGTCTAGTGGACCTGAAATGTGCCAAAACTCTCAGGAGTATGATCTCATATAACAGATCAAGACCAATTAAGAGGCCCACCATCCTATCCAAAAGTACAGAAGTAGTCAGAACCTGTCCCTGACACAAAATCTTAATCCAGTAAGTAAGGATGGCATTATGAGTACACAGAAGCAGATAGTCATGATAAATACATTTCATAGATCCAGGAAAATCAAAGGCACAAACCTAGAAGAAGAGGAAAACTCTACAAGTATAAACAGAGCCACTAATAAAAGAATGGTGAGGCCAAAAAAAGATCACCAGAGTTCCTGGAAGAAATGAAGCAAGAGATTTAATAGATATTTTAAATGAAATGGGAGCCCTAGACAAAGGTATGGGAAAGAAAATAAATAGCATAAAGGAAGAGATGATAAATATGGATCAAACAGAAATATGACTCAATGAAACAAAAATTAAATACTAGAGCAAAGTCAAAAGAGTAAAGGAAAAAAAAAGGTTACAATCTTTTAATACTTAAAGTACTCACAATTTATTCCCCACCTACCTTTTCTAATTACATGTTTTGCTTTATCTAATCTATAATGTAGTCAAAATGTCCTTTATACATCTCATTCATTCCATTCCATCTTCCATCTATTTGCTCTAGGGCTACCTTCTAATATGAAAACCTTTCCTTACCTTTTATCACTGACCCTACTGCCAGGTATCAGTATCTACCACCAAAATAACTTTACATTCCTTTTATTATTATTTTATATATGCCAGACAGCAGACACTTAATGCATGCTTATTGATGGATGGATGGATGGATGGAGGAACTCATCTTTTCTTGGTATATATATATATATATATATATATATGTCTATGTATGTATTATGTATGTATATATGTCTATGTATTGTTTTTAACATTCACTTTTACAAGATTTTCAGTTCCAATTTCTTTTCTCCCTTTTTCTCCTCCTGCTTTCCCTCCCCCCTCTCCAAGATGCCAAGCAATCTGGTATAGGCTATACATGCACAATCATATTAAACATATTTCCACATCAGCCAGGTTGTGAAAGAAGAATCAAAACAAAATAGAAAAACCATGAGGAAGAAAAAAAGAGAAGGAAATACTATGCTTCAATCTACATTCAACTCCATGGTTCTTTCTCTGGATGTGTATATCATTTTCCATCATCAGACTTTTAGAATTGTCTTAGATCATTGTATTACTGAGAATAGGTAATTCTATCAAAATTGATAATCACACAATGTTGCTGTTACTGTGTATAACATTCTCCTGGTTCTTCTCACTACACTCAGCATCAGTTCATGTCATTCCTGGTTTTTCTGAAATCTGCTTGCTCATCATTTCTTATAGCACAATAGTATTCCAATACATTCATATACCACAACTTGTTCAGTCATTTCCCAATTGATAGGCCAACCCTCAATTTCCAATTCTTGGCTACCACAAAAATAGCTGCTATAAATGATTTTGTACATAAGGGTCCTTTTCCCTTTGTAATGATCTCTTTGGGATACAGACCTAGTAGTGGGATTGCTGGATCAAAGGGCATACACAGTTTTATAGCACTTTCCGCATAGTTTGGAGGAACTCAGCTTATTCCTTTTTGTTCCTACTAAAGCTCTTAGCACAGAGTTTTACACAGGGAACTTTAAAAACAGTTGTTGCATGACAATGAATGAGATTTTGTATCCACAAATATTTGACCATCAAAGAAAGAAAAAGTAAAAAGGAAGAAAAATCCATATATTTCAAATAGCAAGTTTTTATTTCTTCCTAAGAAATATCAAAAACACATTGATAAATTAACCTTATTAGACAGTAATAATATTTTTAAAAGAATATTTATTTTGGCTTGGGCAACAAGACAACACAGACTGCTTGGCCTGGTGTCAGGAAGACTCATCTTCCTGAGTTCATTCCTCACTATTCCCTGATGACTTACTCATCTGTTTTATATTTTGCACTTATAGCTCCTTGAGGATATCCTTTATTCCTATTCTTCTTCATAGTTCCTTTTTTAAAAATATAGTGCAGTCTGTGTCTACCCACTATGCATCTCTCTGTTGCTTTTTGTGTAATATTTAATGTTTAATTCCTTAAAGATAATTGTGCTCCATAACTAGTAGTCATGACTCACCAGTAATATAATTGTAATGTTGATTTAAAAATAATTGATTCCCTTTAGTCAGTATTTCCCACAGAGTAGCTCATTTTTTTCATTCACTTCCCTAACAAGTTTAATAACATGTGAGCAGTAGAAACTCAGTAGTAGAGGAGTCAATTGATTGCATTTTTCATAAGTGCATCTCTATCCCATGATGCTGTTGGAAAAGGGACAAAATAGGAGTTCTGAACCACTGAAGAAATACTGTACTTAAATGTATCCTAGAAGCTGGGCTTCATTAAAGAGCTCTGAGTAGAGGAGAATTTGTTTCTTTCCTTTATTGATGTTATGGGAGTCAGGCTCAGGAGGATCGAGGCCACAAGTATGAATCAGTGGCAGAAATGAGCTTCAGTCAACTGAATCAATCTTTAGCAGTCTGCAAATGGTATGATCGTTTTTTGACAGTCTGAAGATAGCATTTGCTTTATTAGAATTGGACAACCATCTTCTCCAGCAGAGAGCAAAGTGGAAACTTGCCCACAGGCCAGGAAGCCTCTGGCGAGAATCAATTTTCCTCTTTAAACAATGGAAAACCGTCCATTTTTATTTCAAATTATGAAGGTGGGGGTGGGAATAACATTCTCTCTCTTAAAGTCAAATAATTCATGTTTGATTTTGTCATTTACCCAAGGAAACCAAATTTTAGGTAGAAAAATTAAAGGATTTTTTAAAATTTCTGAAATACATTCCAGGCTAAATTCTTGAATAGTAATTTTTTAAAAAGCAACACTTTTTCTCTGTCACAATTATATTTAGAAATATATTTCATTTTTTAGAGAGAAAAGAATCATGCTTTATTTTCAAGTCCACAAATGTAAGTTTATAGATTTCACAAAATATATTTCTCCCTCTACTTATGTAAAATCCTTCAATTAAATTATTCAAATCAGTCTTTTTTTAAAGGCAAATGTGTTTGTTCATCTGTTTGTTTGGTGGGGTTTTTTACATCCTTTACCTGGTATTTTTATTTAACTTAGTCAAATTGTTCTCAAGCTAATTTGTGCATCCAAATTAGTTTCAATTAGCTTTTGACTTTCAAAACAGCTACTATGGCTACACATCATTTCCATCCAACATTCATTTATTAAATACTTTAGATATGTACAGTGCTTAGTTTTCACCTTTACTTAAGGTAGAATGGAAAGTTAATCATTGAGTCTTTTCAGACCCATGCTTCCAAAAATAATAATTAAAATCAGTGAAGTCTTCTTCCAATACAAAAAAACAAAAAAGTATAGCATAACACTATAATTACATTATTACATTATACTATGTGACATATAAGCCTGTATAATATGCACTATTGTCTATAATACAATAATATGATAAAAACATGCCATCCTTCATCTATACAGCAGCTGGTACTACTGACAAACCTTCCACAAGGGCTATTGCATGTGTCTGCCCCACTTGACATAAGGTAGTCAATATTTCATGAAGATCAGGAATTAGAACTATAAGACCAAAACTTTTTTTATATGACTCCAAGAGCTATGATGATTAAACTATTACAGTAAAATGGGTACTGGCTAGATGTTAAAGAAGAAATTTATTTGGTTAGATTGAAAGGTAATTAACTTTAAATAGTTTCATCTTATGTACATATGAGAAGCAGCAAAAACCTAGGTGAAATTCTCATCTCAGACATACACAAGTTGTTATCCTAGATGATTACTTAACCTCTCAAGGCCCAGAAAAACTTTTTAAGATCCTAAGTTGTGGAGGGGGCAGAGCCAATATGGCAAAGTAAAAGCAGGGACTTACTTGATTTCTCCCCCAAACCCCTTTGAATACCTGTAAAAAATGACTCTAAACAAATTCTAAAGCTATAGAACCTATAGTATGATAGAGTGAAACAAATTTCCAGTCCAAAACAACTTGAAAAGTTGACAGGAAAGGTTTGTTACACCGGGCTGAGAGAAGAACACAGCCCAATGTGGGCCATGCCAGCACAAAAGGGGCCAGAGCAGGCCTTAGGCGACTGAATTACTGATAGCTGTGGAAGTTTCCAGACTTCTCAACACACAAATGCCAAATACAACCTGAAAGGTCATTAGGAAAGGACTGTGTGACCTAGTTGAAAGAAGAGCTTGGTCTAGCCCCAGTCCGGGGGGGGAGGGGGGAGAGGGGAAGGGGTTGGTCAGGATCCAGCCTCAGGGCAGTGACTACTTCCAGCCCTCTCAGTAGACAGATGGTATGGGGATCCAGCAGCTGATCATAGGGGGATTGCATGGATCTCTTTGCTGATTCTGAGGCAGGACTCTCTGGCTTTGTCCATACCTGCGTCTGGGTCACTGTCCTAGGTGGTGGTCCTAGTGTGAAGAGGAGTGCTAGCATGGTGGAGCTTGTGGCAGCAGTGGAGAAGTAATCTCCTCATAGTTTCAAGGCAGAAAAGAGTACTTGTGGTCACTCACAGAGCAGAGCACAGGCCAGAAGAGAGTAAACACCTCTCCCTGGTCACACCACCTTAGAAGAACTGAAAATTTACAGGTCCCTAGAAGTATCTCAGAAAATAGCTGCACAAAACCCCTGAAGCTTGGGATAGTACACCACCCCCCACATCCACACAGGAATCTTACCTTAATAAGGGGCTAAAAAGTTAAGTAATTTGCTGGGAAAATGAGCAAACAGCATAAAAAAACTCAGACTACAGAATCTCACTTTGGTGACAAAGAAGATCAAAATATACAACCAGAAGAAGAAAACAAAGTCATAGTCCCTACATTGAATTCATCTCAGGATATTGAAGAGCTCAAAAAGGAATTTTGAAAATCAAGTAAGAGAAGAAGAGGAAAAACTGGGAAGAGAAATGAGAGTGATGCAAGAAAATCATGAAAAATGAGTCAACAGCTTGCTAAATGAGATACAAAAAAATACTGAAGGAAAATAGACTAACCCAAATGTCAAAAGAGGTCCAAAAATTCAATGAGGAGAAGAATGCTTTAAAAAACAAATTTGCCAAATGGAAAAGGAGGTCCAAAAGCTTATGGAAGAAAGTAGTTCCTTAAAAATTTGAATGGAGCAAATAGAAGCTAATAACTCTATAAAAAAAACAAATAAGAAATTATAAAACAAAACCAAAAGAATGAAAAAATTGATGACAATGTGAAATATCTCATTGGAAAAACCAATGACCTGGTTTATTCATTGACCTGGAAAATAGATCCACGAGAGATAATTTTAAAAATTATTGGATTACCTGAAAGTCATGATTAAAAAAAGAGAGACCAGACATCATCTTTCAAGAAATTATCAAGGAAAACTGCCCTAATATCTAAAACTAGAGGGTAAAACAGAAATCGAAAGAATCCACTGTTCACCTTCTGAAAGAGATCCTAAAAAGAAAACTCCAATATTGTAGCCAAATTCCAGAGTTTGTAGGTCAAGGAGAAAATATTTCAGGCAGTCAAAAAGAAACAAGTCTAGATTTTGTGTAAACACAATCAGGATAGCACAAGATTTAGCAGCTTCTACATTAAGGGATCAGAGGGCTTAGAATATGATATTCTAGGGGCGGCTAGGTGGCGCAGTGAGTAGAGCGCCGGCCCTGGAGTCAGAAGGACCTGAGTTCGGATCCGGCCTCAGACACTTAACCCACACAAACAAAAAAACCTAGCTGTGTGACCTTAGGCAAGTTACTTAACCCCAATTGCCCTAAAGGGGCGTCTAGGTGGCTCAGTGAGTAAGAGCGCCGGCCTCGGAGTTGGGATGACCCGAGATCAAATCCGGCCTCAGAAAATGAGTACCCACACATAAATAATGACTAGCCGTGTAACCTTGAGCAAGTTACTTAACCCCAATTGCTTAAAAAAATATGATATTCTAGAGGTCAATGGAACTAGGATTAAAATCAATAATCACCTACAAAGCAAAATTGAGTATAATCCTACAGGGGGAAAAATGGGTAGTCAATGAAATAGAAGACTTTCAAGCATTCTTATGAAAAGACAAGAGCTGAAAAGAAAATTTCAATTTCAAATACAAGACTCAAGAGAAACATGAAAAGGTAAACAGGAAAGAAAATTCCTAAGGGACTTCTTAAAGTTCAACTCTTTATATTCTTACATGGAAAGAAGATATTTGTAACTCATGAGACCTTTCACAATATTAGGGTAGTTAGAGGGAAGATGGATAGATGGATAGAAGAATGGATGGATGGATAGATGGATACATAGGTAGATAGATAGATAGATAGATAGATAGATAGATAGATAGATGGCAAAAGGGGTGAGAGAAGAATACACTGGGAGAAGGAGAAAGGGAGCAGTTAGAATGGGATAAATTATCTCACGTAAAAGAACCAAAAGAAACAAAGCTTTTATACTGGAGGGGAATTAAAAGGAGGTAAGAGGGAATGAGTGAACAATATTCTCATCAGATATGGTTTGACAAGGGAATAACATACACCCTCAATTGGGTATATAAACATACCTTACAAGAAAGTGGCGGGGAGGGAAGAGGATAAGAGAGGAGGGGATGATGGAAGGGAGGGCAAATGGGGCGAGGAGGTAATCAGAAGCAAACACTTTTTAGGAGGAACAGGGTCAAAGGAGAGTAAAAGAAATGGGGGTAGGATGAGATGGAGGGAAATATAGTTAGTCTTTTATAGCATGACTATTATGGAAGTGTTTTGCATGACTGCACATGTATGTCCTATGTCTAATTGCTTACCTTCTCACTGAGGGTGGGTGGGGAGGGAGGAAGGGAGAGAATGTGGAACTCAATTTTAGAAACAAATGTTAATTGTTTTTACATGCAACTGGGAAATAAGAGATACAGGCAATGGCATATAGAAATATCTCTCGCCCGAAAGGAAAATAGAAAGGAAGGGGTTAACAGAAGGGGGGCTGTTAAAAGGAGGGTAGATTGGTAAAAGGGGTAATCAGAATATACACTGTCTTGGTGGGGGGGAGAGAGGAGAGATGGTGAGAAAATTTAGAACTCAAAATCTTGGGGAAGTGAATGTTGAAAACTAAAAATAATTTTCAAACAAGAAATGCAAATTCTTTAAAAAAAATTAAAAAGACCCTAAATTGCATCATAGGTGCTGATCTGCATTGTTAGAAGGGGTATATTTTACCAAAAGAAATAAAAGGCCCAATTAAAAAAATGCTTCTATAAAAATATGTGTTTGTGTAAAGATGCCCATGGAAGCTTTTATTTAGAATAATAAAACTAAAGTTCTCTACAATAGGCCACAGTTAATATTGGCGTGTGAAGAATGGTCACTACCAACTATCAGGTCTTTTATTTTTTCTACTATGATCTTTTTATATAGTTCACGCATTTAATTCTCTTCTTGTTTCCTAAAGCCTGACCAATGATCAATTCAATATAGGCAAATTATCCTACAATGAACTATTGCATTTAGATAACAACTATATAATAAAATATTATGACATATAGTACAATCCCTCACACATAATAAGCATTCAAGCAATATTTGTAGAAATGACAATGTTATTTTCCCTATTTGTAAAAGAATTAAGTTAAAATTAGTGTGAGCATTCTTTCCTCCACTGATTCAAATTACATTTGCCCTAATAGATGATTTTTTGAGTTTCTAAGACCAAAAATTCCCATATCAACTAATGGCCAGCATTCAGTAATGAATCTTTCCAGATTTACCCCAACTGGTCCTGGGAGTATGCTGTCAGGTCCCTACTCAAAATCAGGCTAGGAATAGCAAATGAATCTGTAATGTTATTGGTAAAGGGAGGTAGAAGGTAAAGAATTCTCCCCTTACCAGTGCTGGCTAGCATCTCATCTGCAACTTCTATAGCATTAGAAGAGAATTACTAGGAACCCAAGGGATGAAGAGATAGTGATCTGCCCAGGGTCACACAACCGACAGAAATCTGTGGAAGAATTTGAATCCAAGTCTTCCAGGTCTCCAGGCCAGCTCTCTTTCCACTTCTCCACATTGCCTTCAAACCTGAATATAGTGAATTAAAATTTGAAGAAGCATTTAAAAATAATTTCTCATAATATTTTTCCATTAGAATATGAACTCCTTGAGGGCAAAAGCTTTTTGGTATTGTTACCTTTCTGTATATTTCTAGAGCTTAACACAGTGCTTGATACATAGGAAGCACTTAATTAATGCTTTTTGACTTAATGATAAATTAAAGCTACTCGAATATTTAAAAGGTCTTAAGATTATTCAAGAAAAAAAAGATTGACCTAGCCAAGTTTTAGTAGAGAAGCTTTGGGCAAAGAGAATTACAAAAAAGACCTGGGTCCTTGGGAAATTCATTCATAGGGAACAACTGGGTTCTCTAAAATATCAGTGATGAGTTTCTACTATTCACTGTATTCATTACATACATTCTATTCTATTCTATACTTTTATTACATACATAATATTCATTGTATTCATTACATACATCTCTGAAGAAGAGGTGACTGCTGAAAAATTCTTAGGCCACAAGCAACCTTGGGGAGTAGGGGTGAGGTAGAGACTCATGAAAAAAAGCTTGGCTCACACCATAAATAAAAAATTGCTAAAATTTCTTTTTAAAAGACCTAGACAAAAACATGTTTCAGACAACTAAAATCCTGGCCTAGTAAATGGTTTAGATTTAAAAACAAAACAAAAACCACTTTAGTCCTTTCCTCTTCATCTTGCTAGCAAAGCTGTACTAAAAAATAGGAAACCATCATTTCTTTTAATAAACAGAAAGTGCTTGTTATGCATTTCTGTTTTAAGATTAGCTTTTGACTAGCATTTGGTTGTGGGGTTTCATGACTTTGAGAGCTCCATAAATCACTTAGGTGCACGTGTGGAAGAGCTAGAAGCTTAAATGAATGTTCTAACGTGAGGACTTATTGCTGGATCTAGTTGTTCCATTAGAATGAGAATTAAAGTTTGAGGAAGCTTGTTGGAAGGAAGTTTAATGTTGTGTGCATGTGTATGTGTGGTATGTGTTTAGCACCCAGCACACTAATTTGTCACTGTGAATAGATGACTAAATACAGTCCTTATTCATCATTGAGAATCTGCAGCATTTGCAGCCACACTATTAAGAAGCAGAAAGGGGACTGTTCATATTCCCTCTTCCTCCCAATGCAAGTACATTAAAATACTAAAAAGACACATTCTTGTTGACATAGAGCATTCAGTGGTTTATAGACAATTTGGGGGCTGCATCCTAAGAGACGATGAATGATCTGTTCATTTCTTAGAACATCTTGAGATTTTGTCAGTCTGAAATATAAAAGATTAGCAATTGTTTATTCCATAAACAAGCAACGCTATCAATACTGAATCCAAATGAGAAGGTGTTGAATGATAAAGCTCCCTAAATACTATTTTTTCCTCTATTCTCTTGGGATTTTATCAATGTGTATTCATTCACTAAACTAAACTGTAGGGCAACTGAAACACTGAAGGGATTCCTATCTCTGGTGTTTCAAGCAAATGTGATCCTGGTAGAGATAAGTTGTTGACTGATCATAGAAATACTGGTCACAGGATCAGAAATCTTAGCCAAAAGGAATTTAGGAGTCATTTAGTCCAAATCCCTCATTTTACAGATGAGGAAGTGGAAGTTCAGAGATTAAGTGATTTGTCCATTGTCATATGAGTAGGAAATGACACAATGGGGATTTGAATTCTGAGTTCAGCACACTTTTTTGGTACTCTAGCCACAGAGAAATGAAAAGGATAGGATGTCTGTCCTTCTTCTAAGCAATAGCATGACCTCCTTCAGATCTTACTCCCTGAATGAGGCTTGGTTAAAGTCTTTCTTCAATGCTTTGCTATCTAATTAAGATGATACTAGATTCTCCAAATCTATTCTAATGGACTAAAAACTTATAGGTTAAATGGAAGGGCGTAAATATGGCCAGGTGACAGATTGTGGCTGTCATCTGAGGACCAGCCTAGCTAAGTGCAGGGAAGCTCATCACCTAAAAAAAATGGTCATGGGGAGGCTAGGTGGTGCATTGAACAGAGCACCAGCCCTGAAGTGAGGAGGTTCTGCGTTCAAATCCAGCCTCAAACACTTAACACTTACTAGCCGTGTAACCTTGGGCAAGTCACTTAACCCCAATTACCTTCCAAAAAGCAAAAAAAAAAAAAAAAGGCATTAGGTGGTTGATTTTTGTAACTGGTAACAAATAAAGGGATCACAGCATGTGTCAGAGAAAACAGTACCACCACTGATGAAATTATGATCAGAGGTATATAGACATGGAATTCTCCCCCCTCCCACCTCACCTCTTAAAATTAGTTCCCTTCAAGGGTTTCCTCCCACAAGAGGCCTCTCGTGATTGGCCTAGTTGGTGGTACTAATTCCCTCTCACTCATTATGACTTTGTATTTATCACATATTTTGTATGTAAAATTTTGAACAGAAAGGGAGTTAAGAGGCCACGTAGTCCAACTCCTCATTTGACATTTACTTATCTGATCACATACATGTTGCTCATTACTGGTTTTTTAGTTACTTAGAGTTTGACTTCCTTTAAGCAAATTTTCCATTCACACTGTTCTAGGCCTTTTGTGTATACCTCTTTTGGCTCTGTTTATTTCTCCCAGGAGAACATAAGTTCCTTGAGGGCAGGGATTTTTTTCATTTTTGCCTTTATGCTCTTAGTACCTTGCATAGTATCTGGTAATATCCTCTGAGATCATCTAGTACACCTTCCTCATTTTAGTAAGATGACTTTTCTAAGGTCACACAGGAAATAAAAACAGAGCTGGGTTGAACTTAACTCCTCAAACTCCTAACTCAGTGTTTTCTTCCTATTTAATATAAAGATCAATAGAGCCTTCTTTGAGTTCTCTGACCTTTTTTGTCTCCTACTTCATCAGTTTCCTTCTCCACAGTCCCCTACCCCCACTCGCTGAAGCTTGATTTAAACTTCTCCAAACCTAGAATATGACAAGAAGATGCTATAAATCGTCCACCTTGTAAATGTTCTTCTCAGGAAATTCTACCTAACACCAGACTGAAAAAGTGCATGTGATAAATAATTTTCTGGCAGTAAAAGATATCACAGTCTCTATCTGGTCATTAATTCTAATTTTCACTTTTACTTGGTCCAGACCAGATGCTTTTGATAAATATTTCTGAACAAGTTGCCTCTAGGATATCTACATAGTCCAGTCAGTTGGAGTATATTGGATTAAGGTGTCTGATTGGGGGTCATTTATCAATGATCCTCTGATACAAGAACATTCAGAAAACTCATGTGTATAGATCTCAAGCCAATCATTCTTTGGAACTATCCCGAACTATCCCAGTCCACAGCCACTATCATGGATAAAAAAGTCCATCGTGTGTAATTTTTATGCCTCTAATCAGTAATACAATTGGCTCATTCTTCAACCAAAGCCAGAATATAGAAATGGCAGCTCTCTATTCCAATGGAACACTGTGCTTGGAAATGGTAGATGCATATTTTTTCTTGTGCCCCTTAGGTATGATCACTTGTGCCTTATTTGCTTTGCCCTTATGACTGCTCTGTTAGTATAACATAATAGTGAACAAGTGCAGGATACAACTACTCAATGAAAAATAACATTGATTTGTTCCTTATTCTAGTGATAACATTTACAATATCCTAATAATTTAACAACATGGTGATAATAAGCAGCAATAGTTTTATTAAATACCTTCAAATTAATAAAATATTTCAGGAGACAAAATATACACATGTTACTTGTCCTTCTTTTTTAAGGGAACCAACAACATTATAGGTAATGTATTTACTTGTACTTGAATTGTATTTAAATAAGGCAAAGTTGAGAGAGATCCTCACTCTCTCTTCCTGCGTCATCAAGCCTAGGGGCAAGACAAAAGTCAAGATGACTGGCAAGGCCCAGGATACAATAGATTACCTGGACATCTTCAATGTCTGACCAAGCTCTAAGAAATCCATAGTGCCTGCTTAAGCTGCCTTCATGTCTGCTAGAACAAATTGTTCTTATCTGCCCATTTTGCCAGGGAAAGCTTTCACTTGCTTGGAGTAGACATCTGCCTAACTCATCAATGTGTTTGAGGCCAGTTGGTTACCCTCAACCTGGTTTAACCCGTCCTACTGCGGTATAACCACTGCACATTCTACAGCTTCTTGGAGTAATGAGTTGAGAGTTGGTTGAAGGTGGACATAAAAGGTGGATGAGTAGCCTTGTAAAAATCTCAGCAGACTCACACCAGAGGTACTAGTCCTCCCTGAACACCTCATATACCCCCATACACATAAAGTAACACTCAATAGTGCAAGGCACTCTCTTTAGCCTAAAATGGAATAGACTTTCTTAGGAAGCAAATAGATTCCCCTTCTCTAGAATCTGTCATGTGAAAGCTGACTTAACATTTAATGGGGTTGCTATAAATGGAGACCTTGTTCTGTTATGATCTGTCCTAGATGTTCTCTGAAGTCCTGTAGAGTTCAGAGACTCAATGTACATAAATGCTAAATCGGAGGGAGTGCTCCCTGACAAAACTTACAGCAGGGAAAGCTCCATGACAAGATAGGGCTCAAACTGTCAACTATCTTCACTTCCAAAGTATAGAAGAATGCAGGTAGTTGGTATTGTGAATTTGAAAAGACAGAAATAGAAGAACTAGGTAAGCAAAGGGAAGAGGTAGGAAGTCATAATCTGAGGAGGGAGTGGCAAAGTAGATAGAGATCTGCCTCTGGAGTCAGGAATACTTGATTTAAAATCTGGCCTCAAACACTTGGCTATACAACCCTGGGCAAGTCTAACCTTGCTATGATTTGGACAATTCCCTATGTTGCAGAAAGATGCCAACTAGCACTGATAGAAGAAGTGCTCCCATTACCATAAGCACAGTCCTTAATTCTAACCCTAATGTCCCTTCTGGCCTTTTATGATTCTATTAAAGTACACACATAGGCACTTAATTTAGATTTCTAGTTCTTAGTGGGTATTTGTAGTTCATTTCTAAGAGAAAGCTGATAAATGATGGATAAATAGCTGCTTCATTCTCTGGGATTCTTTCTCTTCTCCTTTTCTCATTCTAAACTTACCATAATCATTAAACATATATAAAATAAAATTGATTTTCTGAAAGATTCCAACACGCTAATAACTTATCATTAATATTGGTAAATCATCATGTGATTCTTTTACAGGGGTTCTTCTGTGGGGCCTAACTCACAGATACCCCACCTCCTCTCATTGGGAGGATTATAGGTAGAACCTCTTTGCGAGAGGCTTGATATAGCCCAAATACTTTTTTCTCTGTATGACACTACACCTCTGGGTTTTCCTGTTAGGAAATACCAGATTTTGCTATTGCTGAAAAAGTCAATACTTCACTATAGCTTCAGCAACAGCTTTTCCCTGTTTTATTTTTAACTTTTTTTCCCTTACTTTACTTCCAAAAAAAAAAAAGATACAATTTGACTGCCTCTGTTGTGTATGAGTTTCATCTTCCTGGCATGAGAGATTACATTATTTATTTTTCCGTTTACAAAAATCTATTTGTGGCGACCTCTCAATTCATGGATATCAAAACCACAAAAGATTAAAATACATGCAAGTAAGACAGGACTTTCAGACTCCAATGCTCTTCAGAATAAAAAACACCTAAGGTGAAATAGGCATTCTTATTTCCAGTCAGTAGATCCCAGACTCAGAAAAGCTATTTAAAAAATAACCATTCTTTACCTCTGTCCTCTGGGATTAATAACAGTTTCCAAAGAAAACTCAATAAATGTTCACTCAGAGTAAAGATGGGATTGAGAATTTGATTCCAAGATATAAAGTGATTTGACCTGATGATCCTTATGCTTAGGAGTAAGGAGGCGGTGCTTTGGACCTGGAGTCAGGAAGAACTCATTCCAAATAAGGCCTCAGACTCATATTAACTATGTTCAGTATATGGGGTTGTAGCAACAAGCACCCCAGCATCCCCAGAGTGGCTGCCAACACAGGTTCTTAGATCTGCTTTTCAAAAGGAAAGCAATTCAAAATGGGTTAACAAGCTTACTTTAATCAAACAAACATATATTACCTAGTTCAGGGGAAAAAGGTCAGCACCCCGAACTTCAGAGTTACAGAACTTACAGATCAAACAGACAGGCTTCCAAACTGTCCAACCGTTATATCAATACCAAATGACAGTTACCAGAGAGGGAAGCATCAACATCTGGGTTTTCAAAGCTGGGGGGGGCTCTCAACGGCGGCCCAGAGTCTCATCTGGTCAAATCACACAACATTTCTCAAAGTGAGCCCCAAAGCAAAGCCTCAAATCAGGGATTATATAGTCTTTTCCTGGCTCAGAGAATATAACCACCCTCTTGACCCACTGCCCAATCACATAGCATCAAGGTGTGGTCATTCCTGAAAACCAAGCCTCTTACCACAGGCTCCATATAACCACATTCAGCCTATTAGGGAGCAGAGCATATTTTCAAATCAAGGAAGGTTTTCAGAATCTCTTAAAGCCAATCAAAGTCTCTTAAGCTGATCAAAAGGCCTAGGGGCAGGGAAGATCTTTAAATCTGCATTTCCATTACTGGGGTGTTCAGGGAAGACTTGCATCTCTTGTGTGAGCCCTTTTCAGGGTTGATCATCTACAGTTGGTGTCCACCTTTCACCCAATCTACACCTGTGGCTCCAAGAAGCTGTAGCATGTGCAGAGGCCACACCCAGGTAAAACCATCTTGGCAGATGGGCTAAACCAGGTTGAGAATAACCTAAAGGCCTCAAACACATCAGCAAGTTAGGATGATGTCTACTTCAAACATGTGAAGACTTGCCCAGAAGGAATGGGCAGATGAGAATAATTTATTACAAAGACCCTGAAGGCAGTTGAAGCAGACAGCATCAAGCTCTTAGAGTCTGGTCAGACATTGAAGATGCCAAGGTCATCCACTGCATCTTGGGCCATTACCAGTCATCCTCCTTTGTCTTGTCACTGGACTTCAATGACTCAGGAAGAAAGTGAGGTTTACAACTTTGTGCAACTCTGCCTCACTTAAATCCAATTCACACATAAGTCGAGATCACCCTTTGATAGCCCCAATTCTCTTCAAAAACCAAAAAACCTCAAGACACAATAACTTTGTGGCACTAGGCAAGTCACTTAACTGTTATCTTTCTCAGTTCCATTATCTGGAAAACGTAGATAATGATAGTTTTTAGCTATCAGAGTTGTTGTGAAAATAAAATTAGAATATTTGTAAAGTGCTTCGTAAACCTTAAAGCACTATATAAATGCTGGTTGTCATAATTAATATTCTCTGCATTGAGAAGATTCGCTGACTGCCCCTTAGTGGCCAGTAGAAATACAATAGCTCCCCAAGGAGCCATGATTAACCTAATTTCCGTAATTCATTTTCTACATTCCTAGTGTGCTCTGTGTGCATCCTTGTTTGGAAGCTATTGGGTCTTTACAGATGATACCTCTAAAAGGAATGTGAGAGCACATGTTTTATGTAACAACCCTCTTATTCCCGAGACTTGTAACCCAACTCCAACATTTATTAGCTGTATAACCATGGAAAAATCCCTTCCCTTTTCTGAACCTTCTTTTCTTCATCTGCAAAATAGGAAATATTCATACTTTTACTATTTACCTTAGAGAGATATTCTAAAGAAAAGTACTTTATAAAACATAAAGTGCCATACAAATATAAGTAGTTATTTGGGGAAGAAGGAAGGCTCAAATTCTATAAAGGAAATTTCAGACCAGTAATCTACACATAAAAAATCAGGAATCCAGAACAAAAGTGGAAGGTGATACCCTCATAGCTGATCCATCCACTAACCATTTTTCTTCCCACTTTCCCTTATTTATGTGGGAAACCCAGAAGATTTGATGGAAGTTATGGTGCCTAAGAACTATATTGCCCTTGGCAATTTCTTGAAAGGTACCTCTCCCAAAATTTAATCAAAATTGTTTAAGGGAAATGCAGGTTGATAATTAGGTATGTACTATAACTGACAAGGACTTTCTAACCTTAAATCAGAAAGAGGCCTGATACCAAGAGGAAACAAGTTCCAAAGACAAACAAAATGCCTACTAACCCGTGTTTTTATTCACCCTTTGTGCTGACTCTGAGAGCTGGCAGGCTCTCTTCATTTAAAGGAAAAAATGAACTCCATATGAGGCTGTCTCCCTAGTCCAATGATTGGATCTATGAGAGCTTCACTTTCTCACTAAAAGTCCTGGGACTTAGAATCTAGAGTTTTCTCCCTTTCCTTCTTTCCTTCCTTTCTTCCTTCCTCCCCTCCGCCCTTCTTTTTTTTTTATTCTTATCTGGTTTTGAACCCGTATTTTATATAGGGATATTCCAGTGCAGAATTTCCTCTATCAATGTAAAATCTATACCTTCTATGCATTTATAGTATAGAGAATTGCCTATAGCACTGAGAGGTGAAATGACTTGCCCAAGATTATTCAGAGTATGTGTCAGAGCAGAACCTAAACCCATTTTATGTTGACTAGGTTGACTGACTCTAAGGCCAGTTCTCTACCTCTTTTTAATTAGGCTGCCTCTCAAGGTTAAAGCTTAAAAAATGAAAATGAGGGAGCCAACTACCCCCTTCTAGGGAAGACCTGTCTTTTATCTTTTCTCTGTTGAAAACTACTTCTAAGATCCAATTGGTAGCATCAATTGGTGGTAGGACTGTCCAGTAGAGAAATGGAAAGTGGCATCAACTAGTAGACATGATATGATGTGAAACCTGGCAGTGAGCAGCAGTAGAGATAGTGACCTGGGGAGGCAGGCCCAGTGAGAGAAGAATATGGACATCATCAAAAGACATTGGTGTCAGCATCAGAAGCATAAATTGCCCCCTTATGCACATGTTTTGGTTTTATGAGTTCACTGCCTGTTTGCCTCTCTAATATGTATAATCACCACAAATGTTCTCTGTATGTCCTTCATATATATGTTGTCCTCATGTCCTCCCTATTTTTTATGATCACTACTTATAATTCCTAAATAAACCTATCCCTCCCACTAATTTTATGTGGCCTTGAGGAAGAGGGGATCTCACGTTTCTTTAGGTACAGGAGAACTCCCTATTACTTTTTTCATACTTTAAATGCTTTTGCTTTGAAGTAATTGGGCCCTCTTGATGAACAGTAAAGGCAAATACAACAGAAGGAGGAAGACTGTAACTTGTAATCTAGGATTTTGAGTGTATGACCCACATCCTGGTAGATTTTCTGGAAACCCATGTATGAAAAGTGGCATCTGAGGTGTGCAGTTTTATAATTTTTAGTGTCTACACATAAAAACTTAGACTAAACCTTAACTCCTCCTTCCCCTCATTTCCTATATCCAGTTATATAAAAAGTGGTAATTCTTCATCCTCTAAAATGCCTCTTTTGGTCACCTTTTTTTTGTTGTTATTTTTCTGTACCACTTCCACAATTTTAGTCCATGCAGTCACAACATATATCATATCAAATCTGAATTATTACAATTATTTCCTAACAAGTTTCCCTTTCTCCAGTAAATCCAGCCACTCTCAATGGAGTTACTCTCCAGTGTATCTCCAGTACACTGCCAGACTCAGGTTCCTAAAATGCTTCTTCTACCATGGCTTTGCAGGAGAACCTATCTATCTAGTAAATTAAATCCAAATTCCTCAGCCTGACTTTTTAAGATCTTACATAATCTTGTCCCTCTCACTCAATCTAATCTTGTTTCCAACTATAGGCAGACCAGTCTTCTCTCTTCCCTTGGAATTTAATTCTATTTGAATAATACACAATGAATATTCCTTTCTTTTCTCATACCTCTCCTTACTTCCTCACCACTCCCCTTCCCTTTTCTTCCCTAGAGACAATTATTAAATTGCTGAAGTCAGGCTTAAATTATTTTGTTGATTTTCTAGACTTAAGAAAATGATAGAGAAAATGTTATTAATTCATAATAAACTTAAAAGTGTGCCATACATTTTTTTCAAAGAACTAGTTGTTAAATATTCACCAACACAAAACTAATATTATTGCCATTATGTATTTTATTAACTCTCCCATACTCAAGTAATCTCTCCTCCAAATTATTTTATTCTACCAAAAAATTCATTTGAGAATTAGTCATCTTTTCTGTCATTTTCTGCAAGTGTTATTAATCTTACATCATGATTCAACTTTATATGACACCCTTAGAGAGATGTTACAAACATCAAGGTAATTTCCTAGAGGAGAAGGACAGTGTTTCATTTATCTTTGCATCATCTAGTAGATACTCGATTGGTATTTACTGATTTAATTTTTCCTGAATAAGAGAATGAGGGCAGGGGCACAGCTATTGTGTTTGACAACGTCCTCATGCTAAGTAGCTTCTCTTTTCTACTTCTGCCTCATCAATGCTGAGAAGCAAGGTTGAGAATAGGGAATACATGTACAAGGGCAAGAGCACTGGATTTAGAGATAGAGAACCTGAACTCAAATCTCTTCTTTGAAAATCATCAGCTATGTGATCTTGGTTAGGTCATAGTCAAACTCTCTGGATCTCAGATTCCAAACTAGTAAAATAAGAGAATAAGTCTAAGATGACTTCTAAGGCCTCTTCCAGCACTAAATCTATCATTCAATTATGATGGTTTTTTTCCTTTCCATACTCTCCTAACCAGTCCTATTTGGATTTAGAAAAAATATAGAGGACAGAAATTAAAGAAACATGAGCAGAGCAACCTGTCTGGTGCCTTGATAACTTTCAACCATCACTTTCACACTTTCCCAGGTGGCCTCTGGTGTAGAAAGCTGTTGAAGTGTAGCTTTGTGCACGAAGGCAGCAAATCATTCCTAGCAATATGAGAGCTTCTGGCACTGCATTCCAAATGACACCAGATAAGCACTAAGGGGCAAGCTGAGGAAAGAGATTAGGGTGATTTTTTTTTCAAGCAGGAAATTGTTTATGTTGATGTCTGAATACAATCATGTTCAAATGAAACCTGGATTCTCTTTTTTTTTTCAGGCAGTGCCTTCTGTAATTGAATTCATTGCTCTGACTATGCTTGAGTCCTACAGATTGGCTGCTGGATATTCTATAAATGTGTTTTGGGAAACTGTTCCATTTGAGGACAGCAAAGCTTTTATATAGTATGTTTTCCCTTTTTTGGGGGGGGGAGTACTCTACATATTTAAGCATGTATCTCTTTATTTGCCTTTATCTATTGAAAATTCACAATGCATACATTGATCTGAACCTTGGCTACTACCCTATAAATACTGTTTTTCCTGTGACATCTGTTCCAGACCTTATTTTCTTTCCTTTCTCTCTAGTCTTAACACCCACTTCCAACATTTGAGATTATCTAGCCTCCTACTTCATGAAGAAGATTGAGGTTATTGAAAATTACCTAAAGATTGCTATTTAAAGCTTACTGGCTCCGTGATCAGAGTATAGAGGTTCATCTCTTATGATACTACCTATGACCTTGGACAAGTCTCTAAGCTTCTTTAGAGTCAAGTTTTCCCAGCTGTAAAATGAGTGGAGTAAATTAAAAGGTCTTTGAGATCCTTTCTAGCTTCTCAAATGTTCAAATGACTCTAGTAATTCATAGAGATATTCTTAGTGTATCCTCCTGACTTTGCTCCTAAATATATTTTGCTACAGTTCCCTGGTTCACCCACTCTGACCCTTATGAAATTTATAACATCCTTCCTATTAAACATAGGTTCTATTCCGTATATCATTAGACTGTTATGAATATTGACTTCTATAAACTAACAATATAGTATTTATTAAATACCCTATTCATAGGATGATAATTACCCTGGGTGAATTAAGTGGAAATATTTTGCAGTTAATAGTGTTCTCTTTTTCCAATTCCCTCCCTTTTTTTCCTTCCCTCCCTTTGCTACTCCCTCCACCAAGAAAACAAGCAATCTGATATAGGTTACACATGTATAGTCATCTTAAACATATTTCCACAGTGATCATATTGTAAAAGAAAAATCAAAGCAAAAGGAAAAAACACAAAAAGAAAAAAAAAACAACAAAAAAAGTTAAAATAGCATGCTTTGATCTGTATTCAAACTCCACAGTTCTTTCTCTTGATGTGAATAGCATTTTCCATCATAAGTCTTTTGAAATTGTCTTAGATCATTACATTGCTAAAAGCTAAGTCAATCATAATTGATCATTGCACAATGCTGCTGTTACTATGTATAATATTGTCTTGGTTCTGCTCACTTTACTTAGCATTAGTTCATATAAGTCTTCGCAAGTTTTTCTGAAATCTACCTGCTCATCATTTCTTATATCATAATAGTATCCCATTACATTCACATATCACAACTTTTCAGTCATTCCCCAATTGATGGGCATCCCCACAATTTCTAATTCTTATCCACCACAAAAAGAGCTGCTATAATTTTTTTGTGTGTATATATGGGTCTTTTCCCCTTTTAATGATCTCTTTAGAATACAGACCAAGACCCTTACTGGATCAAAGGGTATGTGCAGTTTTATAGCCTTTTAGACATAGTCTAAATTACTCTCCAGAATGCTTGGATAAGTTGTAAAGCCAAGCATGAACAGCTTTCCAGAGGACTGCTGCTGTGAATAGCTTCAAGGTTCTGATTACGTAGCATAGCAAGCACTCTATTTATTCAGTAACAGATCAGAACAAAACATTCACAGAAAATCAAGGTACAGCATTCACAATGTTAGGACTTATCACAGAAAATCAAAATACAGCATACATCACGTCACAATTCAACAACTTACCACTAAAATGGCCACATAGTTTTCACCACAGTGGTCACAAAGTTTTGAACAAAGAACAATCATTTAGTCAATCAATCACCTAGTAACTCAATCATTGCCTCCTTAAGGGAAACAAAACACAAAAGTAAAAGTACTCCACCCCTGGTTAGTATGTTCATTTAGTCAATCACAGAGTCCTTAATTCAATCATAAAGTACAATCACAAATAAATTACAATTCTATCAGTTACTACTCAACAGAAAATAACACAATTCATCAGACAGGGTTTCCAGTTGTCTGACCATTATATCCATACCTAGTTAGTTACCAGAGGGGGAAGTACCAACATCTGGGTTTTCAAAGCCAGGGGGGAGAGGGAGGGCTCAATGGCTGCCCAGAATCTCATCTGGCCAAATCACTCAATTTTTCTCAAAGTTAATCCCAAAGCAAAACCCTACATCAGGGTCTGTCAGTACTCAGACAATTTCATCAGTCAGTACTCAGTATTCACAGAGAGGTCTTTTCATCTTGACACGATGCAGGCTTTCAGCTTCCCTGGATCCCCTTCTATGGTCCCAGCACCTATCTGAATTCACTAAACTGTCACCTGGGTTCAAAGGCAGACAGCTCCCAGTACCTTGTCCAGCTCTCTGTGCAATTCCTGTTCCACACTGAAGCTCACAGTGTCCAGTCCACCTTAAATCCTTTACAATCTCTATTCCTGGGTTAAGGCTTAACAAAGCCACAAACAAAGTACCAACACCATAGTCATGCCTCCTCTGGCAGCTCCAGCTGGCCCTTAGAAGTCTTCAGAAGCTTGACTGGCCCTTGGAATTCCTCAGCAGCTCTCCTCAGGAAATCCTCAGCAGCCTCAGCAGCTCCAGCTAGCCCTCAGAAGAAGAAGCCCAGGAAATTCTGGCTTTCCCAGCTGGGGATTTTCCTTATATGCAGTATTGTTCCTCCCTGTTCAGCCCCTTCCTGTTACATCAGCAACAGGTCAAATTTCATTACCATTACATAAGTTCACAACTCTACTAACAATGTATTAGTGTTCCAATTTTCTTCCATCAAGAATTAAGTTTTTAAGCTGGATTTGGAAGATGAAAGACATAGATTCTCTCCTTATCCAATTAATCCAAAAAGAGGTCATTAAGTGATGACTTCTTTATTTTTATTTTTATTTTAAACAAGAAGTTTATTTAAACAACAAGATGTTTGACTTGAAGGGAAAACTATCTAGGATCAATTTCTTTATAGTACTTTATCCCTACTGAGAGACAGATTGCCCTACATGTAATAGCTACATACAAAAAAGTTATAAAATCATCCTCGGTTTTACAATGATAAAAGAAAAACATTGAAATTATCCAATCAAACAAGGGTATGCAAGGACTTTTTTGTGGGTTTTTGTTGTTGTTGTTGTTGTTGTTGTTAAACAGTGAGAGCAAAATAACTTACTGGAATATAAAGATAAAAGTTGAATGAGCATGCCACTAATGGAGAAAAGGGATATTTTCACAGAACCAGTTTGTTTTTTCCCCACCCCATCTCCATTTGATGTTGATCAAAACATACCATCGGCTATTTAATTTTTAAAAAATATGCATTATGCCTGTGCACATACACCAGTTACTTTATGTACAATAAAGGGATGGGGAAGGGAATCAAAGAAGAGAGAAAACTATACTGCAGTAGTCAGGATGTGGATGAACCCAATCTTGGTTTTCTAATTGTGAATGTATTGTTTTCCTTGGGAGCACAGTTCTGGAGCAGAGTTGTAGATTCTCTTTTTAGTAAGCGTCTCCTGTCTGCTGCTGGAATACATCAATTGTATCTTCATCCTCCATTTCCAACTGTGCAGGTGTGTCTGTTTCATTGATTGGTTGCCCATCAAATCGGAATCTGATCTGCCTCATTGACAAGCCCTGTTGTTCACAATAGGCTTTCATTAGTTTACTAAGTGGTGTGTGCCTCTTAATCTTAAATTGCACCACCAAACCATCTTGCCCTGCCACCTTCAAATTAATGTGGTCGTTGTTTTCAGTCTTGACTCCTTCCTTCGGCTTTTCGTCGGCCATGGCGAGTCCGGGGGTCTCCTCAGCCGTCGATTCACAAAAGAGGTACCAGGATGGTCGGCTCCAAGGGAACAAAGGGAGAAGCAGCAGCGGCAGCAGCAGGAGGAGGAGGAGGAAGAGCTAAGTGATGACTTCTATTTGAAAAGATTCAGGTGAAGAAATTCAGCAGTGTCCAGTGCATTTGATGATATTTTACTCATTTTTATTTAATCAGTCAAGGAATTGTGAAAGTGTTTTCAATTAAGTTCAAATTAATAGAGTTTGCTGTCACCTCATAATCATTTAAGTAAAGTGTCATTCATTATTGGCATGGGAATATTTGACCTTGGCTTAGTAATCAGCCCAATAAAACAAATATTAAGCATACACTATGAGTAAATCATAGAGGCAACCAGGTCACTCAGTGGTACAATGCTGGGTATGGGATCAGGAAGACCTGAGTTCAAGTCTGTCCTCAGAATCTCGCTAGCTGTGTAGTATCCTGGGCAAGTCATTTAACCTCCGCTTGCCTTAGTCCAGTGGAGAAGAAAATGGCAAACCATTCAATTATCTTTGCCAAGAAAACCACATGAATGATATGACTGAAGAATCAGACATGACTGAATTAATGAACAACAACAAAGATGCAAATCAACATACCATACAGTGAAGACACAAAGACAAAATGGAAAAGTCTCTGACCTCGAGGAGTTTATGTTAAACTGGAAGGATATAATTAGTCAATACACATTTATTAAGCACTCATTTTTCTGCCTGGAACTGTGCCAAACATTGGGGATATAAAAACTGAGAGGAGAGAGCAGGAATTAGCAGCTAGGAAAGTTAAATGATTATTATAGCAAGCCAGGTGAGAGCCAAGAGGGGATAAGCTAGGGTTGTAGCCATGTAAACAAGAGAAGGTGGCACAAAAGAGAAGTGAAAAGATAAACTGAAGAGGGAGAGGAATCATACAACTAGGGAGAATTAATATTCCATTATTATTATTAAATAGAACATATTTACATAGTATATGTATATATTAAATATATAATCTCGTTTGATTCTCACAATAGTGTTTTGAGGTGCTGTATGTATTACAGATGTTATTTACCCCATTTTACATATGAGGTAACTGAAATCTTGAGAAGTTAATTGGCCTGCCTGTGATTACACATACCTAGGATGACAAGGGAGGACAATGCATTTGCTAGACTGGCTTCTAAGTAAATCCTTTCACTCTTTCATACCACCCATAACGTTGAATCTTCACCTTAATAGTATTCTTGGATATCTCTTACATATAAATTTAAACACAAACTTTTTTTAAGGAAGAAGATTCTGACTAAAATTGTTTTCCATTTGAAGTCATTATAAAAATGGTCCCTGATGCCATCCACTTTTGTACAGTAGCAAAGCATGCTTTTCCTCAGTAATAAAATATAAGTATATTTATCTTTGGTTGGAGCCATTATCCACTATCATTGTAAAAGATATAACAAAAATAAGAGTGATATTGACAACTGGTCACCAACATGATTCTCATATATAGACTTGCTACTATGTCTTTACTTCCTGGTCCTTTTAGAAAAAAAAATGTTATAAGATTTCTATAGAAGATATAATGGAGATTAGAAAGCCAAGTTCTATTAAAAATGAAAAGTACAGAAAATTCACTCAGATTTTTGGGAACCATGTTTGATTTAGATTTAGGTGCACCAGAACTCAGGGTGGGGTGGGGGGGGTGGGGAGGAGAACAGGGAAAAGAGGATAAGACTGCTGCAAGTGAAACGATTTATCTACCAACAAAACTCTCACTGGAGCCTAGCAGGAGGATAGATGGAAGTGAAGGGGATTGGTTAAAATGAGAAGCCACTACACACTCTAAGATGTACTAAGGTTAATTTAATGACAAAAGGTAGTATTTCTGGATGAAATTGAATGAACTCTTTGACCTACCATTAAAAATGGCCATTTAGGACAAAAGCCAGAAATGGAGATGTGCATTTCTTCTGGCAGGAAGGAAAAAAATAGAATTGAAAAAGATCAATATTGCACAAGAACAGCAGAGAGAACATGTAACTTATAAAACTCCGAGTACGTATAGGATTCATTCCAAAGGTTGAAGAAAGTGGCAAATGTTAGGAAAAATCTTTAGCAGCTGTATTCCTTGCCTCTCTGTAAATTAGAGTGGGACCTCTATCCTGAAGGAAAAATAAAATGCAATTCTATATAGCAAGGGACCTAGAAAAACCCTAATGAGGGTCATAACACTTGTATATTTTCAGAGGACAACAGTCTGACAAAACGAGCTATTATTTTCTCTGTGTCACATTTTCTGCCTCCATTTTCAATTCTCTACTCTGACTGAAGTGTCTCCCTGATCAATTTCTCCATTTCTTTAGAGTTAAGATTGCTCTGCATTTGAGATGCTTTGGCAAAGACTGTAATGAGAATTTTAAATCTGAGCAAGATTTCTTGAAGTTCTAAATGAGCCATCAAGGAGAATTTTTGCCAGATGGCACCTGTGATGGAAGGCCTGAAAGCTTGCTCCCCTGGTTCCCAGAAAGAGACTAAATCTTGCAGAACCTATACATCCTTTGTGTTTTTACAGTCCTTAGCTGAAGTGGGGATTGAACTAGAGGCAAAACACTTTAACTAAATATCAGGAATCAAATGAAATAGATTTTCAGAAAGGCTTTAGAAATCATACAGTAACCAAAATTGAAAATAATAGACATAAAATATGGGCCCACAAGGCCAAACATTTTAATCATTTTGTAGCTGTCCATAACAAATGATTGAGACTCTATGTAAGGTTGTCCTGTATCCTCTTAGGAGCTATCCTCTGATATATATGAGAATGGATGGAAGCAAACTGAGCTGACCTAATTCAGATACTTAGTACTAGATTAAATTTGCAGCCATGGAAAGAATCCCATTAGAGATAAATTCCTATGAATACACAAACGTGCATAGAGGCAAATACACATATGCATAAATATACATAAATATATGCCACAATGACAACATAGTGGAAAGAGATTTAAAGCCAAGATTTGGACAACTTTGTCACATATCTTTCAGTCTTTCCTGCTCCTTCCTATTCATATTCAATCTTTTGAGGCAAAAAACACAAAGCTCACAACCCTTGACTATCATACTCTTGTACTCTTTGAACCAAAACCAGTCTCCACATCCACCACCTTTCTCCATACTCCAGCAACTATTATGCTTCCTGGTGCCCCTGAGTATCCTCACAAAATTCAACAATTACTTCACTTGATCTCTAAAGGTGTTGAATGTTGTGGAGGGACTTGAGTTTGTTTCCATTGCCATTACTCAAAGGTAAAAAGGGAACGATATTACTTTCAAAGATCACAATCCCGGGTCCTTTACATAGGAAAAGCAGGCATATCCAACACATTTTCTTTTAGAGAACTACATCTCCCAGAAGCCTGTGTAGAGTTCCACAGTTTTCAATCTAACTAGTTTGAAAGGATGATGAGAATCTCATTATAGGATGAGACGTGAGCAAGAAAAGCCCATGGTGGAGTGGGGGGGGGGGGGGTAGACAACCGCTAGAACTGGTGGTGATCTGGTTGTTTTGTTTAGATATCACACTCTTAAGAGTTTTATTGTTTATCTGGTGGCAGTGCTAAAGACCCGTAATCTCAGAATATCTCATGGTTTCAATGTTGTTCTGATTACTACATTGAGAAATGCACAGTTCTTCAAGATGGAATGGGATATGCTTGAACAGACTGTTTCCAGTGCTGGTCTTTAATCCTCATATTGTACATGAAACTCTGTCTCCTTCCCCCATTGGGCTAAAGATAAAGAGTTTTGTTTTTTACAAAATCATACTTTGGGAAGTGAGTGGTGAACATTGTTGTTAGTTGATTTAGGTGACTGATACTTACATTGCATTCTATTTTACATAAATATTCTTTGCTTCATATGTGATGTGACATAACTTATTCTGGTTTGACTGGGAAATAATTAGTAGAAATGGGGACCCATGAGCTATGGATTGAAATAATCACTTCTGGAAAACCAAGAGGGAGAGCACATTAGAGGGGTCATGAACTACTCTTCTCTCTTCTCCAGTAGTAATCATTTATCCAAGCCCACCCCAATATATATAGTACAAGTGGTAACTAAGTTTTACTTGAGTGTGAGGACATATTAAAATACAAACTTTACAAGATGATATCAATCACAAGCACAGTTTCAGGCAGCTTGCTACTGATTTATAGCATTTTAAAACCCCTGGACAGGAGTCTCTTAATGTCTGAATCTTCTGTTTTTAGTGAAAATCCTGCCCACTGCATTAACAAGTCCACCACTGTTTTTCATTTTTAAAGAAGACAGCCTGAAAACTGTTAGCCTACAGCAAAGGACTAAGCAACTTCCATCCATTTTCTAATAGATGTCTGATAATTTAGTAGACTATAACCTACATGCATGTCTCATTTCTATGACCCTGCTGTGCCCTTCTTTACCTTAAATATATTTTGGAGAAACTACAGATCTTCATTTGTAGGTTTCTTAAAGATTCAAGAAGATACAGAGAAAAAGTCACTGGTATGCCCCAATACAAAATCAAAAGTAAGCCAGAAGTCTGCCACTGGCTATAAAAGATAGTGGTGAATCAGTGGAATAGATTAGGCATACAGTACACAATAGTAAATGATCCTAGCAATTTAGTGTTTGATAAACCCTAAAATTCAAGCTTTTGGCACAAGAACTTTTGAAAAAAATTGCTGGGAAAACTGGAAAGCAGTTTAACAGAAAGTAGGTATAAACTAACCTTTCACAGTGTATGCCAATATAGGGTCAAAATGGGTATATAATTTAGACATCAATTAAAATTTAGAATCATTTAGAAATCACAAAGAAATTATGGGAGCATGGAAAAATTTACCTGTCAAAACCATGGATGAGAGAAGAATTTGTGACCAAACAAGAGATAGGATCACAGGAAGTAAAGTAGATAATTTTGATTACATTAAATTAAAAAGGTTTTACACAAACAAAACCACCAATACCACTACTTTGAACCAACAACACCACTATTAGGTCTATTTCCAAAGATGATTAGGGAAAAAGGAAAAGAACCTATATGTTCTAAAATATTTATAGCAACTCACTTTGTAGTGGAAAAGAAATGGAAATTACAGGGATGTCTGTCAATTGCAGAATGGTTGAACAAGTTATGATATATGATTTTGGTGGAATACAGCCGAGCTATGAGAAATGATGAGCTCCATAATCTTAGAAAAACATAGGCAGACTTGAATGAAATAATGAAGAATGAAATGTATACAGTGACAGCAATGTTGTTTTGAGAACTACTTTGAGTGAATAAGTCATTTTGACCATTTTAAGTAACCCAATTAACTACAAAGGACATATGAAGGAAGATGCTATCTGTATCCAGTGAAAGAACTGATAAATTGAAGTATGTATATAATGACTTTACATGTATATACATATTTGTATCTAATGGTAGCTATCTCTAGGGTCGGGGGGAGAGAAGAAAAAAGGGAAGAAATTTACACAATAACTATTATATATTTTAGAAGAGTAGCAAATTGTACATAATAGATTTGCAGTTTCATGTGCAATCATCTTTTTTATTATATGACTTTATTCTAGAAATGCTTCTTAATTTTTTCTTTATTAATTTGTTTGTTTACTTTTAGTTTACAAGATTCAGTTCGACAATTCCTTGGGTTTCAAATTTTCTCTCTCTCCCTCCTCTCCCTCCACCATGATAGCATACAATCAAGTATAGGATCTGCAAGTACTTTCACATTAGACATTAGCAGGTTATAAAGAAGGATTGTATCAGATGGAATGAATGAACAATGGGAAAAAGGAAACAAAACCAGGCAAGATAAAGAAAAAGAGCAGGTAGTTTGGTTCAATCTGGATTCAAACTCAGTTCTTTTTCTGGATGTAGACATCTCTCTCCATCATGAGTCTTTTGGGGTTGACTTATAACCCCGCATTGCTGTGAAGAGTTGTCTATCAAAGTTGGTTGTCACACATATGATGTTTCTGTAATTGTGTACAAATTTCTCCTGGTTCTACTCTTCTCACTCAGCATCAGGTCGTATAAGCCTCTCCAGGTAAATATGAAGTCCATCTGCACCTCATTTGTTATAGCACAATAGCATTCCATTACATGCATATACCACAACTTGTTCAGTCCTTCCCCAATTGATGGGCACCCCCTTAAATTCCAGTTTATTGCCATGACAAAAAGTTGTTATAAATATTTTTGTACATATGGGACTTCCTCCCATTTCTTTTTTTTTTTTTTTTGGATTTTTGGAGGGCTATTGGGGTTAAGTAACTTGCCCAAGGTCACACGGCTAGGTTTTTGTTTGGGTGTGTTAAGTGGCTGAGGCCGGATCTGAACTCAGGTCCTTCTGACTTCAGGGCCAGCGCTCTACTCACTGCACCACCTAGCCACCCCCTTCCTCCCATTTCTATGATATCTTTGGGATACAACCCTAGAAGTGGTATTGCTGGGTCAAAGGGTATGAAATTATTTATAGCCCTTTGGGCATAATCCCAGATTGCTCTCCAGAATGGTTGGATCAGTTCACAACTCCACCAGCAATGAATTAGCGTTCCAATTTGTTCACATCGACTCCAGCATTTGTCATTTTCCTGTTTTGTCATCTTAGCCAATATGACTGGTGAGATGTGGTACCTCAGAGTTCTTTTGATTTGCATTTCCCTAATCAATAGTGATTTAGAGCATTTTTTCATATGCTTATAATGTTCTTTAATTTCTTCCTCTGAAAACTGCCTGTTCATATCCTTTGACCATTTATCAGTTGGGGAATGGCTTGTATTCTTATAGATTTGATTCAGTTCTCTGTATATTTTAGGAATGAGTCTTTTTATCAGATATAGATTGTAAATTAAATTCTTTCCCAATTTTCCACTTCCCTCCTAATCTTGGTTATATTGGCTTTGTTTGTACAGAAGATTTGTAATTTAATGTAATCCAAATTATCCATTTTGTATTTTATAATGCTCTTTAATTCTTGTTTGGTCATAAAGTCTTCCCCTTTCCATAAATCTGACAGGTAAACTATTCCTTGCTTTCCCAAATTGATTACAGTATCAGCCATTTTTTACCTAGATCATGCACCCATTTAGACTTGATTTTGGTATATGGTATTAGGTAATGGTCTATGCCCAGTTTCTGCCATACTATGTCCCAGTTTTCCCAGCAGATTTTGTCAAATAGTAATGAAGTGGCAGTTAGATTCCCATGGTGTTAGGTCCTGCACAGGGAGTTCTGGGATAAGAGTTCTTATCCCAAAAACTTGGGTCTTTGGGTTTGTCAAATAGGAGATTACTATAGTCATTGACTGCTAAGTCTCATGTACCCAGTCTATTCCATTGATCCACTACTTCATACGTCAGCCAGTACCAAGTAGTTTTGAGGACTGCTGCTTTATAATACAGATTAACATCCGGTATAGCTAGGCCACCTTCCCTAGTATTTCTTTTCATTAATTCCCTTGATATTATGGACCTTTTGTTCTTCCAAATGAATTTTGTTACTATTTGTTCTGGCTCTATAAATTAGTGGTTTGGGGTTTGTTTTTTGTTTGTTTGTTTTGTTTTGTTTTGGTAAATTGATTGGTATGGCACTAAATACATAATTTAATTTAGGTAAAACTGCCATTTTTATTATATTAGCTCCACTCAGCCATGAGCAATTGATATTTTTCCAATTAGTTAGATCTGACTTTATTTTTTGTGAAAAGCATTTTGTAGTTGTGTTCATATAGGTCTTGGGTTTGTTTTAGCAGGTAGATTCCCAAATATTTTATAATATTTACAGTAACTTTAAATGGGATTTCTCTTTCCATCTCTTGTTATTGAATTTCATTAGAAATATACAGGAATGCTGAGGATTTGTGTGGGTTTCTTTTATATCCTGCAACTTTGCCAAATTTAATTACTGTCTCAAATAGTTTTTTACTTGATTCTCTAGGATTCTCTAAGTATATCATCATATCATCTGCAAAGAGTGATAGCTTGGTCTCTTCTTTGACTAATTTGATTCCTTTGATTTCTTTTTCTTCTCTAATTACTACTGCTAACATTTCTAGTACCAGAGTGAATAAGAGGGGTGATAGTGGACACCTTTATTTCACCCCTGATTTTATTGGAAATGCTTCTAGCTTATCCCCATTATATGTAATACCTGCTGATGGCTTTAAATAGATGCTACCTATTATTTTAAGGAAGGGTCCATTTATTCCTATACTTTCTAGTGCCTTTAATAGGAATGGATGTTGTATTTTGTCAAAAGCCTTTTCTGCATCTATTGAGATAATCATGTAGTTTCTGCTAGTTTTATTGTGGATATGATCAATTATACTGATGGTTTTACTAATATTAAACCATCTTTGCATTCCTGAAATAAATCCTACCTGATCAAAGTGTACTATTCTTGTGATGAGTTGCTGTAGTTTTTTTGGTAACATTTTATTTAAAATTTTTGTATTTATATTCATGAGGGAAATTAGTCTATAATTTTCTTTCTCTGTTTTATCTCTTCCTGATTTAGGTATCAGTACCATATTTGTGTCATAAAAATAATTTGGTAGGACTCCTCCTTCACTGATTTTCCCAAATAGTTTGTAGAGTATTAGAAAGAATTGATCTTTAAATGTTTAATAGAATTCACTATTAAATCCATCTGGCCCTGGAGATTTTTTCCTAGGGAGTTCACTGATGACTCATTCTTGAGATGGTGTTAAGTAATTTAATTCCTTTTCAGTTAATCTGGGCAACTTATATTTTTGTAAATATTCATCCATTTCATTTAGATTGTCAAATGTATGTGAATAAAATTGGGCAAAATAATTCATAATTATTGTTTTAATTTCTTCTTCATTGGAGGTAGATTCACCCTTTTCATTTTTGATGCTCATAATTTGGTTTTCTTCTTTCTTTTTTTATCATATTGACTAAGGGTCTATCAATTTAATTGTTTTTTCTTTTCATAAAATCAGCTCTTAGTTTTATTTATTAATTTAATAATCTTCTTAATTTCAATTTTATTAATCTCCCCTTTGGCTTTCAGTATTTCTAATTTAATATTTAATTGGGGATTTTCAATTTGTTTTTCTTTTCTAGCTTTTTCAACTGCATGCCCAATTCATTGACCTCCATTTTCTCTAATTTATTCATGTGTGCACTCAGGGATATAAAGCTTCTCCTAAAAACTGCCTTTAATGCATCCCACAAATTTTGGTATGTTGTCTCATTATCGTCATTCTCTTGAATGAAGTTACTGACTGTTTATATAATTTCTTGTTTGACCCACTCATTCTTTAGGATTAAATTGTTTAATTTCCAATTAGGTTTTAGTCTATCTTTCCATGGCCCATAATTGCATATGTTTTTATTGCATCATGATTTGAGAAGGATACATTTAATATTTATGCCTTTCTGCACTGAATTGTGAGGTGTTTATGCCCTAGTACATGGTCAATTTTTGAACATGTGCCATGAACCAGCGAGAAGAAAGTATATTCCTTTTTATCCCCATTCAGTTTTCTCCAGAGATCTACCATATCTGGCTTCTCTAAAATTATATTTGCCTTCTCCACTTCTTTCTTATTTATTTTGAGGTTAGATTCATCAAGTTCAGAGAGGGGGATATTAAGGTCCCCCACTAGTATAGTTTTGTTATCTATTTCTTCCTCTAATTCCCTTAACTTCTCCTCTAGGAGTTTGGATGCTATACCACTTGGTGCATATATGTTAAGTAATGATATTGCTTCATTCTCAATTGTGCCTTTTAGCAGAATATAGTTTCCTTCCTCATCTCTTTTAATTAGATTTATTTTTGGTTTTGCTTTATCTGAGATAAGGATTGCTACCCCTCCTTTTTTTTTTTAACTTTAGCTGAAGCATATTATATTCTACCCCAGCCTTTTACCTTTACCCTGTGGGTATCCCTTTGTTTCAAATGTGTTTCTTGTAGACAGCATATTGTAGGATTATGGTTTTTAATCCTTTGTGCTCTCCTCCTCTGTTTTATGGGAGATTTCATCCCATTTACATTCACTGTAATGATTACTATATGTCTCTTTCCCCTCTTCCCTGCTCATGTTTTTGTTTCTTCTTTCTCCCTTCCCCTCCTTAAGAGTTTTCCTTTTGACCACCACCTCCCTCAGTGTTCCCTTACTGTGACCTTCCCCTTCTTTAAGCGTCTCTCCCCTCATTGCTATTTCCCTCCCTTCTAGTCCCTCCCCTTCTTATCCCCCCATTACCTTCCTACTGCCTATAGGACATGATAGATTTGTATACTTATCAGAGCATGTTATTCCCCCTTTGACCCCAAACCAATGAGAGTAAATTTCACACAGTGCTCCTCTCCCTCCCTCCTTTCCCCCTATTTAATGAGTTTTTGTGTCTCTTCATGTTAAAGTGTTACACTTAACTGATTATATTGATCTCTTTGAACCAGAACCAGTGAGAATAATGTTCAAATGATGTTCCTCTCCCTCTTTCCTTACCCTCTACTATAGTAAGTTTTTATGCCACTAAGTATGGAATAATTTACCTTTTTCTGTCTTATTCTTTCCTTTTATCCCATTATAGTCCCTTTGAAGCCCTTGATAAGGTTTTTCTTTTTAACATCAGATTAGTTCATTTATATCCACACCCTCTATATATGTATATTCCTTTTGAAGGTCATGATAATCATATAAATTTCAATATTAACAGGTATCTGTTTCTCATATAGGGATATAAACAGTTTACACTTATTGCATCCCAAGTTATGTGCATGTGTGTGTGAGTATGCATGTGTGTATGTGTGAGTGTGTTTTCCTTTTTTACCTTTTTGTGTCTTTCTTGAGTCTTGTAATTGGAGATCAAATTTTCCATTGAGCTCTGGCTTTTTCATCAGGAAAGTCTGGAAGCCCCTTATTTCATTAAATGACCATCTCCTTGCCTGAAAGATTATGCTCATATTTGCTGGGTAGTTAATCCTTTGTTGTAGTTCTAACTCTTTTGCCTCAAAAAATATCAAATTCAAATCTCTCCATTCTTTTAATGTAAAAGCTTCTAAGTCCTGTGTAATTCTGAATATAGTTTCACAGTATTTGAATTTTTTTTCTTTTTGGCTGCTTGCAATATTTTCTCCTTAATCTTGTAATTCTGCAATTTGGCTAATATATTTCTTAGAGTTTTCAATTTGAGATCTCTTTCAGGAGGAGACCAGTGAATTCTTTCAATTAACTCTTGTACCTTCTGATTCTAGGACTTCAGGACAGTTTTCTCTGACAATCTCTTGGAGGATGTTGTCCTCCAAGACTTTTTGCTGCTTTTTACATCATGGCTTTCTGGTATACCAATAATTCTTAAGTTATCTCTCCTGGATCTGTTTTTCAGGTCAGTTGTTTTGCACTTTCTTCCAATTTTTCACCCTTCATGTTTTCTTTGATTGATTCTTGGTGCATCATAGAGTCCTGAACTTTGATTTGACTGATTCTAATTTTCAGTGAATTATTTTATTCGGTTAGTTCTTGAAGGTCATTTTTAGGGAGGTATTTTCTCCAATAGTTTCACAAATTTTACTTTTTAAGGATTTGTTTTCTTCAGTGAGGCTTTTCTACAATTTGGTCACTGTAGATTTTAATTTATCTTTTACTTCTCTAAGATAATTTACTTATCTTTTTACTTCTCTAACATGGGTTTTAAAAACTTTCTTGAGTTAAAAACAGCACTTTTGTGGAGCTCTCACCCACACCACTTCAAAATTATGTAAAAGGGCGACTATGAATGACCTCTGGAGTTCCAGAACCCACAAAATGACACAGAGAAGCTAACCCCCGACTGAGGACAGCCAGGCAGACCAGTAAGGAGTGGCTAGCACAGCACTCTGGGAGCTGAGCCCAGGTATGCATGAGTCAGAGCTTTTAGCCCCAGGGTGGCCAGACCAGCAGCCAGCAGGAGGGACCCCAGAACACCAGCAGCTGTGGAGTTTCCAGAATTATCAACACATAGATGCCTAGGAAAAAGTGAGAGGTCAGTGCCCTATAGACTTGGGGCTAGTTGGGAGAGCGAGTGGCCTCGTTCCCTGGGGACAAGAAGCAGGTGAGGAGCTGGCATAGCTTGCACCACATTGCCACATTGCAGCTTCAGCTCCTGGCCTGCAAACTGTAGGGGTCTCCAGCGATCAGTCGGGGGGATAATCACTATTGATTTACCCTTCTTGGATCTGGATTGTGGTCTGGGGTAGAGGTCTTGCGGTATGTGACCAACTTGCCAGAGTGTGTGGAGACTTCAGAAAGGCAACCAAATAATACCTCCAGCAGCTGAGAAAACCCCAGTGTTTGGGACAGAAGTTCCGGTGGCTGGTGGCAGAGTCCTACTGTGGCAAAAAGCCCAAAAGTGAAGTAATTGAGTGGCAACATGCCTAGGCAAAGGAAACAAAATAAACAGAAAAATTCAACATTAGACTCCTATTTTGGGGGCAAAGAGGATCAAACCATGGAACAGGAGGAAGATTATGAGGTCAGAAATCCTGCACCAAAAACCCCAAATGAAAATACAAACTGGTTACCGGTCATAGAGGACCTTAAGAAGCAGATAAGAGAAGTGGAGGAAAAATTGGATAGAGAAATGAGAAGAAAAGTATGAAATGAGAGTCAACAGCCTGACTGAGGAAAATAACACCTGAAAAAATAGACTAACTCAAATGACAAATTGCTCAAAAAGGCAATGAGGAGAAGAATGCCTTAAAAAGCCAAATTTGTCAGATGGAAAAAGAATCTCAAAAGCTCACTGAGGAGAATCATTCCTTCAGAATTAGACTGGAGCAAATGGAAGCTAGTGACTGTATGAGAAATCAAGATGCTATTAAGCAGATCAAGACAAATGAAAGAATAGAAGGCAATGTGAAATATCTCATGGGTAAAACCACTGACCTGGAAAATAGATCCAGGAGAGACAATCCAAAAATTATTGGGCTACCTGAAAATCATGATCAAAGAATGGATCCAGAAACCATCCTTCAAGAAATTATCAAGGAATATTGCCCTGATGTTTTGGAATCATAGGGCAAAATGGAGGTTGAAAGAATCCATCAATCACCTCCTGAAAAAGATCCCCAAAAGAAAACTCCTAGGAATACTGTAGCCAGGTTCCAGAATTTCCAGATCAACAAGAGAATATTACAAGCAGCCAGGAAGAAACAATTTCAATATTGTGGAAGCACAATCAGGATAGCACAGGATCTGGCAGCTTCTACACTGAAGGATCAAAGGGCCTGGAATATGATATTCCAGAGGGCAAAGGAGTTGGAATTAAAACCAAGAATCACCTACCCAGCAAAAGTGAGTATCAAGTTTCAGGGGAAAATATCGTCATTCAGTGGAATAGAGGAGTTTCAAGCATTCTTGAGGAAAAAAACAGAGTTGAATAGAAAATTTGACATTCAGATTCAAGAACCAAGAGATGCTTGAGAAGGTAAACAGGGAAAAGAAATCATTATGAACTTATCAAAGTTGAACTATTTGCATTCCTACAGGGAAAAACAATAATTGTAACTGATGAAACTTTTCTCAGTATGAAAATAGTTGAAGAAGGGTATATGGGCATATGAATACATATGTGAATGTGTGTATGTATGTTTTCAGGTATACATAGATAGAGGGCACAGGTTGAATTTAAGAGGAAGGGATGATACTTAAAAGGTGAAATTAAGAGGTGAGAGAGGAATATAATGAGAGTAAATGGGGAGAGACAGAATGGGGTGAACTATCTCATATAGAAGAAGCAAGGGAAAATGGTTACAAGGGAGGGGAAGAACAGGAAGGCAAAAAGGCAAAACCTTATTCTCATTGAATTTGGATCAGGGAGAGAATGACATACATATTAAATATGGTTTCTCACCCTAGAGGAGAATAGGGGAGAAAGGGATGAGAGGGGGGACAATGGAAGGGAGGGCAGACTGGTGGGGGGGAGTTGGAAGCACCCACTTTTGCAAAGAGACAGGACCAAAGTGGGGAGTGGACCAGGTGGGAGGTGGGATAGGAGGGAGGGAAATATAGTCAGTCTTTTATAATATATTTACTATGGCAATGTTTTGCATAGCCAAACATGTACAGTATATACTGAGTTGCTTATCTTCCTTTTAAAATCAATTTTTAAAATATATATAAATACTATGATTAATATTATTTTGTATATAATTGAGAGATAAGATGTGCAGATATTGGGGCACGAGGATTCACCTTGCCCTACTAGAAAAGTCAAAGGGGATATGGGAGAAGAGATGGGAGAGAGCAGATTGGATGAGAGGATATTCTGTGGGATTGCTATTCTAGGGTGGTGGGTAGGGTGAAAATGGCGAAAAATGTGTAACTCAAAATCTGGTGGAAATGAATGATGTGAACCAGAAGTTAAAGCATTTGGAAAAAATAAAATAAAATATTTCTTGAGCTCCTCCAACAATGCTTTTTGGGCTTTAGACTAGTTCATATTTCCATCTGTGGTCTCAGGTATGGACACAGAGTCTGGGGTGTCTCCTGAAAGTGATTCTTCTCTTTCAGTATAATAGAATTCTATTGCCCTTGGTCTTGCCTTTGCAAGTTGCTTCCAATCCATTGTAATTGCCTATTTCCTGTCCTTTAAAGTGTATTTCTGCTCCTGGGGTACAGAAGGCTCTGACCCAAGCTTCTCAGGCTGGGAGCTAGGTTCCTGGTTGTTGGCTTTGTGCACTGCAGCCTCTGGGTGCCTAGATCGATGCCAAGGCCAGGCCTGTCAGTGTTTCCCCTGCGTTACCCTGAGGCTCAAAGAGTAATCTTTTGGGGAGCGGTGGTCTGGCCACTTCAGATTTCTGCCACTATGCCCCTGGGCTATAGCTCAGGCAGGCTTTTGCTAGTCAGGTGAGGTGGGGCTTGTTGAGACCCCTCCTCTTCTCTTCAGACTTCTTACTGCCTCAGTTATACCCTTTATCCATTATACTCCTAACCCTGAGGTTATTTCTGCTATACTCTAATTGGGACATTTATCTCTGGGTTTTCTTGGTCAGGGAGGGGGAATCAGAGTAGCCAGAGTTTTCTTTGCCATCCTGGCCCCTGGAAAATCTGGCAGGTGATTTTTAAACTTCCAGGCTGGGGGTTGATATCCCCATGAGAAGCTGTTTCTGCTTCTCTTTCTGAGCTTTCTCTTACCCAGCTCTGATGGATCCTCCTGTACTGGGTGAGACAGGCCCTGAGCTTTCACTTACCCAGCTCTGACAGATCCTCCTGTCCCCTTGTGAGATGGGCCCTGTGCTTTCTATTACCCAACTCTGAGGGATCCTCCTGTCTCTTGGTGAGAAGCTGATGAGACAGCTGCGAATAACACTTGGGGTAGTGTTACTCACTCTGCTGTAGTTTGCTCACTAGTCCAGGCTGGTGCAGCCCCCTTGTGCTCTGTGCTTCCCCTGCCCCAACCCATGTGGGCACTTTCTTGGGCTGGATTCTGCCATGCTTTGTCTTCCAGTGGATTCTGACACTCCAAAATCTATACAGATTCACTTTTTAAAGTTTAGTGATGGGATTCATGGAGGAGCTTAGAAAAGTTATTGCTTCCCTTCCACCATCTTAGCTCCACACCCCAGAAATGCTTTTTTATTCCATAAATTGAAAAAAAGAGAAAGGTTTTAATTTTGTACTTTGTTCAGTTGTCTTTATTAATCACTAAAATTGAGATTCCTTATCCAGAACCAATGACATAACTAATTTTGCATTCAATATAGGATAAATCAGATTTAACTTGACATATTTTTACATTGGATAACAATAAGGATGATAACCATATTATTTTCCTGTAATGAAAATAGATAATATTTCTAGTTCTTTTTTGCATTGGTTTCTAACTATTACTTCAGATTTTGTTCAATCATCCACAATTTTCATGGAAATCATAGTTTAATATTTTAGGTCATTTAACTCACCTAAAATTTGGCCCCTGATGATTTCCTGTTGTATTTTGTCTGTAGAACATCCCTTTGAAATGTCCAATAATAAGTAAGCCAGTCAAAAAATATGATTGCCCTCTGTTGACTCCAGTATTGCCTTTCCATGTCTTGTTAAAAATATTCTCAGAGCTAGTTACATAACCCGAAAAATGCATTAAAAATAAAAAAGATATTGGATCTTTGAACTCTTGTACTGCTACCTGCCCCACCCCAAGGGTTAGAAGAATTCACAGGGATTGTTTCCCAGGAAGAATTATAAATTTGTATCCAAGAAATGAATCTTTAATCACCTTTAGAAATTTTAAGTTTTGATAAGATCCCTTTAGATAAGATTTTTAAATAATTTTCTGCCGTGTGGATTTTTTACATAGTAACATGGTTATTAAAAAAATATTTCCATGTTGCTTCTTCAACTATTATTTAACATTCTTAAACATCACCTCCTTTTTTAGGACCCACAAATATAATTTTAATCTTAAAAAATTCTTAAAACTTTATTTTTCAGATAAAGAAAACCTGTACCCTCTCTCCCAGTAGAATATAATCTCCATGAAGGCAAGGTCTGTTTTGTTTATATCTTTATATACCTAGAACCTAGTACAGTGCCTCACATAAAATAAAATATTAAAATATAAATACAAATAAATATAAATAAAATATAAAATTAAAATATAAAAAAAAGAAAACCTGTAACAATTTTGATCCATCACCTTAAGAATTATTTTTTCTTTAACCAAACTAAGGTAAAACAGTGATAAGAATATATATATATATATATATATATATATATATATATATATATATATATATATATATATATATATATATTCCAGGACTAACCAGTATCTGGTACATAAATGCTTGTGGATTTAAACTGATGACCTGTGACAGATTCTACATATTTAGTTAGTAGTCTAACACAAGCAGGACTGCACAAGTCAGGAGCCAAGTCATAGTCTCATCTCCTACAATCAAAATAGAGTTTATTTTCTTTGCCTATGAGATTTTAAAATTAGTTTACTATACACCTAACAAAACTATTCAGATGACTGACAGCCTGTTGAGGCGTACTAAGAATTTAAATAATGCAAACCAAGTGACAAAAACACAAAACACTTGAGGAAACAGGATTAGAAACAATAGCAATGTTTATCAAGTGATGCCTAGATTACAACTAACAAAACTATCTGCAACATATTGAGAGCATGACTGAACACACATAAATTTGTTCAAGTTTGTCTTGCCATACAACACATAAAACTGGGACTTCACACAGCATGCAAGAACAAGTCAACTAGTGACTTCTCACTATCCCCATCTCCCTGTTGCACTCAGCTAAATCACACTGTATTACCACCTCATGATGCTTAATTTATATCAAAACTGACAAAGCATGTAATAACAGTGGGTAATAACAAATTTGTATTTGCATTTTTAACTCAACAAAAATCTATTTATATCTAGTACACTCCCTCCCAACCTACCTTGCATTTAACTATCTTGTGTTTATTTTGAATTTATCATGTTTATGCTGATGTGCTATATATCATCTTCCTTGAGAGAAAATAAGCTTCTTAAGAATAGATACTTTCTCTTTTTAAAAATTCTTTGTATACAAAAGTTCCTAACACATTGTGGTTGCTTAATAAATATCTGCTGGTAGGTTTAAATGATTAAGTGCTGTGGCTCATACATTTTGTCCTTTTGTGTCTAGGACCCTTTCCATATACAGAAGAAAAGCAGCTCAGAAATATGTACAGGGAGTAAAGCAGTTTTTCCTGAAGATGGCTGACTATGAACCAGTGTATGTACACTAATTATCATTGCTATTGAGTCATTTCAATTGTGTCCAACTCACCATAATCCTAAGGTTTTCTGGGTAAAGATGCTAGAGTTTTCTCTTCTCTAGCTCATTTGACATATGAGAAAACTGAGGCAAACAGGGTTGAGTGACTTCCCCAGAGTCACATACCTCATAAGTCTGGGGCTGGATTTAAACTCAAGTCTTCCTGATTCCAGGCATAGTGCTCTATCCATTGTGGCACCTAGCTGTCCCTAAAGGAAGGCCTTTGGGAGACACCTTCTTAGAGCAAAGAAAAGAGTTAAATGTACAAAAGGCCTCAAAAGTTTTTAATGAAACTCACGACAAGAAGAGCCAGAAGGCACAAGACCCAAAGGGACTCCACACAGCTGTGAATTATTAGGGTGCAAAGGCAATTAATCCTTCAGATGTTTACAATTTAGCCTGAGGCTGGGAAACAACTCCAAAAAGAAAACAACAAAAAATCCCACCTTGCTTGTGCTTACAATTAGTTAAAAATAATTTTTTTTTATCTTACAGAAGAGAAGAGAATTGCTGAGAACATTAGAACTAGAAAGAAAGAGTGGTGAGCAGTAACAGAAATAAAATCCTAATTTCTTTTATCTCTTTTGTACAACTGTAAACACACATTTAAGTATTAAGAGCTTATTTTTTAAATCATAGGATCATATATATAGAACTAGAAAGAACCTTAGAGTTCATTGAATCCAATCCCCTCATTTTCTAAAACTGTTTACTCACAGCCTTGTGAGGTTGGTAGTTAAGTGTTGTTCCTTCCATTTTACAAATGCAGAAACTGAAGCACAGAGAGGCTAAATGATTTAGCATTAGAGCCAGGAACTGAACACAAGTCTTCTGACTACAAGTTCACTTATCTTTCCATTAAAAAGTACACTGGGGAGTCAAGGTGGCAGAGTAGAAACAGCATTTCCATGCAGCTCTGGCTCCTACCACTTCCAATTTATATAAAAGGGGACTCTGAACAAACTCTGGAGGTATAGAACCCACAAAATGACACAGAGAAGCTAACCTCCTGCAGAGGACATCCCAGCAGCCCAGCAGGGAGCGGCCAGCACAGCTCTCTGGGAGCCATGCCCAGGCCTGTGTGAGTCTGAGGTTTTAGCCCCAGGGTGGCCTGACCAGCAGCCAGCTGGAGGGAATCCAGAACACCAGCAGCTGTGGCATTTCCAGAATTATCAACACATAGACGCCATGGACAAAAATTAGAGGTCAGTGCCCTATGGATTTTGGGACCTAATAGTTGGGAGAGCACATCAGCTTCTTTCTCTGGGGATAAGAAGCAGGTGAGGAGTGTGGCTCAGCAAGTGCCATATTGCAGCTTCAGCTCCTGGCCTGCAGAATGTGGGGGGGACATGGTGATCAATCTGGTGGGTAATTGCTCTTGCATTATCCTTCTTGGACCTGGATTGTGGTCTGGGGTAGAAGTCTTGGGGTATGTGACCAGCTTACCAGAGTGTTTGGAGGCTTCAGAGAGGGTACCCAACTAATACCTCCAGCAGCTGAGAAAACCCAAGCATTTGGGACAGAAGCTCCCCAGGCTGGTGGCAGAGTCCTACTGTAGCAAAAAGCCCAAAAGTCAAGTAATTGAGTGGCAACATGTCTGAGCAAAGGAAACAAAATAAACAGAAAAATTCAACATTAGACTCCTATTTTGGGGGCAAAGAGGATCAAAGCATGGAACAGGAGGATTATGAGGTCAGAAATCCTACACCAAAATTCCCAAATGAAAATACGAGCGGGTTACAGGCCATAGAGGACATTAACAAGCTGATAATAGAAGTGGGAGAGAATTGGGAAGAGAAATTAAAAAGATGCAAGAAAAGTATGAAATGAGAGTCAACAGCCTGACTGAGGAAAATAACACCTGAAAAAATAGACTAACTCAAATGGCAAAAGAGGCAATGAGGAGAAGAATGCCTTAAAAAGCCAAATTTGTCAGATGGAAAAAGAATCTCAAAAGCTCACTGAGGAGAATCATTCCTTCAGAATTAGACTGGAGCAAATGGAAGCTAGTGACTTCATGAGAAATCAAGATGCTGTTAAACAGATCCAGACAAATGAAAGAATAGAAGGCAATGTGAAATATCTCATGGGAAAAACCACTGACCTGGAAAATAGCTCCAGGAGAGACAATCTAAAAATTGTTGGAATAATTGAAAACCATGATCAAAGAAAGAACCTAGAAATCATCCTTCAAGAAATTCTCAAGGAAAATTGACCTGATGTTTTAGAACCAGAGGGCAAAATGGAGGTTGAAAGAATCCACAGATCACCTCCTGAAAAAGATCCCCCAAAAGAAAAACCCTAGGAATATTATAGCCAGGTTCCAGAATTCCCAGATCAAGGAGAAAATATTACAAGCAGCCAAGAATAAACAATTTCAATATTGTGGAAACACAATCAGGATAGCACAGGATCTGGCAGCTTCTACACTGAGGGATCAAAGAGCATGGAATATGATATTCTAGATGTCAAAGGAGCTGAGATTAAAACTAAGAATCACCTACCCAGAAAAAGTGAGTATCAAGTTTCAGGGGAAAATATGGTCATTCAGTGGAATAGAGGACTTTCAAGCATTCTTGAGGAAAAAACCAGAGTTGAATAAAAAATTTGACATTCAGATACAAGAAGCAAGAGATGCTTGAGAAGGTAAACAAGGAAAAGAAATCATAAGGAACTTATCAAAGTTGAACTATTTACATTCTTACATAGAAAAATGATAATTGTAACTGATGAAACCTTTCTCAGTATGAAAATAGTTGAATAAGGGTATATGGGCATATGAATATATATGTGAATGCATGTATACATGTTTATAGTTATACATAGAGGGCACAGGTCGATTTTAATAGGAAGGGATGATACTTAAAAGGTGAAATTAAGAGGTGAAAGAGGAATATAATGAGAGGAGATGGAGAGACACAGAATGGGGTAAACTATCTCATGTAGAAGAGGCAAAGGAAAGTGGTTGCAAGGGAGGGGAAGAACAGGAAGGCAAAAAGGCAAAACCATATTCTCATTGAATTTGACTCAGGGAGAGAATTACATACACACTAAATAGGATATATCACCCTACAGGAGATTAGGGGTGAAGGGGTTAAGACGGGGGATGATAGAAGGAAGGGCAGGTTGAGGGGGAGGGAAGTTGGAAGCACCCACTTTTGAAAAGGGATAGGATCAAGGTAGGGAATAGACCGAGTAGGAGGTGGGATAGGAGGGAGGGAAATATAGTCAGTCTTTTACAATATATTTACTATGGTAATGTTTTGCATAGCTATACATGTACAACATATGCTGAATTGCTTATTTTCCAAGCAATAGTGGAGGAAGGGAAAGAATCTGGAATTCGAAGTTTTAAAATCAAATGTTTTAAAAATATATAAATACCATTATTCATACTATTTTACATATAATTGGGAAATAAGATATACAGGAATTGGGGCACAGAGATTCACCTTGCCCTACTGGAAAAGTCGAAGGGGGTATAGGAGAAGATATGGGAGAGATCAGATTGGATGAGGGGATATCCTGTGGGACTGCTATTCTGGGGTGGTGGGTAGGAGAAAAATGGGGGAAAAATTGTAACTCAAAATCTGGTAGAAATGAATGATGTAACCAAGAAGTTAATAAAGCATTTGAAAAAAAAAAAGAAAAGGGATAGGATCAAAGTAGAGAATAGAACAAGTGGGAGGTGGGATAGGAGAGAGAGAAATATAGTCAGTCTTTTATAATATATTTACTATGGAAATGTTTTGCATAGCTACATATGTACTTATATGTAGCTATGTACACATATGCTTATCTTCCCAGTAAGGATGGGTGACAAGGGAGGAAGGAAATGAATCTAGAATTCAAAGTTTTAAAATCAAATGTTATATATATATATATATATATATATATATATATATATATATATATATATATATATAATTATTATTTTACGTGTAACTAGGAAATAAGACCTATAGGCACTGGGGCATAAGGATCCACCATGCCCTACTGGAAAGTTGAGGGGGTATGGGAGAAGATATGGGAGAGAGCAGATTGCAGAAGGGGATATCCTGTGGGATCACTATTTTGGGGTGGTGGGTAGGGGAAAAACAGGGAGAAATTTTGAAACTTAAAATCTTGTGGAAATGAATGATGCAAACCAAAAGTTAATAAAGCATTTGATTTGAAAAAAAAGTACATTGAAAAATAATTTATAGTTAGCTCATTATACATGTAATTTTACCTGATGTTTTCATTTTTAAATAATAGTACAAATGATGATGATAACAATAATTGGCATTTGAAAAAGGACTTTAAAGTTTACTAAGCATTTTATAAGCATCATCTCATTTGATTCTCTATTTTGAAGGCAGAGGAATGAACTAAACAAACTGCCAAGTCCTTTAGCTTTGGGTCCTATTAGTCTATGACTAAGCAGTTTTAAGTTTACAAGTTATGTTTTGAAATATCAGAGTTTTTAATCTTCTTAGATTTTTCTTATAGAAGTGAAAACATAGAAGTGTTGAGGCAAAGAGAAACAAAAAATTAAATTCTTTACCAAAGCATTATCTTCAGTTTATTATGTCACTTTAAGGCCTTTTACAGATTATTTATGTGAGGTTCTTTTCCCCTCATTTATCTCTATAAAATGATTAGTCAGTTTAACACATAGATGGTATAGGGGACTGTCTCTTCAGTGTGATTTTAAAGGCACTGGGAAGATCCCAATGACCCTAAAGATCTTCCCTTACATTGGCAACATTCTACTATCTGACTTTCATCCTTTTGGCTTAATGTTTTGACCCCCACCTAAATGCAAACCAACCCTGAGGGAGATAATACCTTAAACTTTTATTGTTTATTTGTACCTTTCTGTGAAAAAAGAATTTTAAATAATGTTTTTAAAAGAGGAGTGGGGGCTTGAGGACATCTAATACCTGGGGAAGGGGCAGTAATATAGATATATATGTGTATATACTTTTTTGAAACTCTAATGACTAGAATACTTAATCATCATCTATATATACATATATACTGTTTTGAAACTGATGACTAGACTGCTTAGTAATCATACATGCATATACATATATGTATGTGTACATATGAGTATATATATGCATATATATACATGTATACACACATACACATGCATGTATGGGCCTATATACTGTTTTGAAACTCTAATAGCAAATCTTCAGAGTTGCCATACATACAGATACACATGTATGTAAATGTGTATACACACATATATGTATATATGTGTATATACCTACACAGATCTACAGAGCCATTGTGCTGACCTCATTGCTGTCTGCCTGTTCAACCTAGACAGTCTACCAGCACCATTCCAGGAAACTTAATTGCTTCGATTTGAATTGTTATAGGAAGATTCTGAAGATCACCTGGTAGGATAAAGTACCAGACACTAAGGTCCTTACTCGATCCAAACTGCCAAGCATTCAAACTCTGCTTCAGACAGTGCAACTCTGACAGGCTGGCCATGTTGTTTGAATGCAAAACGTATGCTTGCCAAAAACATTGTTTTATCTAGAACTCACACAGGGCAAGCATTCACATGGTGGTCAGAAGAATCAATACAAGGACACTCTCAAGGTCTCAAGAACTTTGGAATTGATTGTGTGACATGGGAGACACTGGCACAGGACCACTCAGCATGATGTGCCCACATCAGAGAAGGTGCTGTGCTTTATGAGCAAAACAGAACGGAAACAGCTCAAAGGAAATGCAGGATGTACAAATTTAGAGTATCCACCCCAAATGTTCACACAGACTATTTGTGCCGTACCTATGGTAAAGAATTTCAAGCTTGTATTGGTCTGATGAGCCAAAGGGGACACACTGAAACTTGACTTTAGCAAAGTGATGTCATTTTGGTCCTCTAGGAGAACAAAGGACAACAACCAATCAACCCACACATATGTATGTAGACTGTTTTGAAACTCTGACTAGTTATCTATATATACACATATATATATGTATATATATATACACACCTACGCATATATATACCTATGCGCATATATATATATACCTATGCATATATACACATATGTATATGCATACTGTTTCGAAATTCTTTGGGTTAGACTGCTTAGTCATCATCCATATATACACGTATGTATATGTCTGCAGGTATGTATATGCATATGCACACATGTTCATATGTATAGACATACTGTTTAGAAACTCTAATGGCACTAAACTGCTTAGTCATTATTCATATAGGAGCTGCTCTCTCCTCAGATGGCCAAGGCTCTGAGATTCATGTTGCCCCAATTTCTCAATTTTTAAATTCCTTCTAATCACTGATGCAGACTAATGAGCAGGAAGAAAGATACAAAGCTAAGCTCATTTTTCCTCTTGCCTGACCATATTCCTGTCTTTCACATGTATATGTACTCAGCAGAGCTACTCTTAAAAAGAATAGCATATTGAATTGTGATACATGAGTGTATGTGCTTCAGAGGAGAATGACTAATAATGAAAGCATATTTTTTTGTCTAATAATAAGTGGTTGCATTTGAATAAATACATGCCATATACCCTCTGTGGCACAGACAAGGTTTAAAAGGAAAGCATGAGTAAGCATTAGGTGGTGCTCTTTGAAGATATTTTTAGGGACATCTGGACCTGTAATTTCATTACTGTTCATTTGGGGAACTTCCGGTATGGAAATTCTCTCCAGGGATGTAGACTTGCAATTCTTGTCTAAAAGAGATACTTGATTCACTCAAAGCTTAAATGACTTTCCCAAGGTCAAACAGCTAGTGTGTGTCTAAAGCAGGACTTGAACCTTGGTCTTCTTGCCACCATTACTTTTTAATTAGACAAGCAGCTTGGCAGAGTGGAGAAAGTGATGGTGTGGGAGTGAAGGAGACCCTCATGAGCACAAATTCTCTTTCTGACACTAGGGGAAAGTGAGTAAGCTGTTTGGAAAATGTTTGCTCAACTATAGAATAGGAATAATACCTTCAGAGAGCTGTGGTAAAGCTCAAATGATACAACGTGTGTAAAGCACTTTGAAAACTTTAAAGAGTTATACAAATGCCAGTTGCCATTATTATTCCTATTAGAAAGCAAAACACAGTCACCCAAAAGAAAGACATTTTCTTTTAAGTTCAGAGAAATCACCTCTCTCTGTCTCTCTGTCTCTGTCTCTGTCTCTGTCTCTGTCTCTGTCTCTCTCTCTCTCTCTCTCTCTCTCTCTCTCTCTCTCTCTCTCCCTCCCTCTCTCTCTCTCTCTCTCTCTCTCTCTCTCTCTCTCTCTCTCTCTTCCTCGTCAATATAGGCAGGTAACACACTTTTACTTTCAGTCACTCTTTGTTAGGACCTATGTTTTGACAGTTAAATTTGGAACAGTTCTATGATGTGTCTGTTACTAGTAAGAAAGGGAAGGGGGAAAAAGTCTCCTTGAACAGCTGGAGGACAAGTGACCACAGAAACTGAGGCTGTTTCCAACTCTCAAAAATATTAAGTAATCAGTAGTACTAATCACCTGATAATATAGACAAACCTCCTAAATTAAAAATCTAGACATGACTATAAAACATGGGCTCTCTGATGTTCATAAAAAGCCCAGAATGAAAAACATTGGAAGTATAAATTCCAAGACTGGGTGTGCTGATGATTTGGAAATATTGCTATCTTTCCCCTAATTCTTGTTTATAGATGTTACTTTTTTGACTTGCAGACTTTCTCAGATTGCTTTTTCCTTACATTTTTATTTCCATTTCCCTTGGATCTCTAGAATTTAACTACAGTATCTAAAGTTCTTTTATTTTGAGATGATGATAAAGTTCTTCTATTTTATATATGGGATCTTATTTTATTCCTTTAGTATTAATTTGCAAGTTGGAGAGCTGCTCCTTTGCAGTTTGCCCACACCCCTCCCAGTCCCTGTGTTTACACTTCCTCTAATTGTTTAGCTCATTGCACTCAGTATCCAGACATTCTAGCATCTCTCTGCAGCTTAAGTGGTAATGGGGCTGGCTCCTGCCACAACCTGTTCTCTGCCAACATGTGAATAATGAGACCGTCTTTGTTGGGTGATTACTTTGTGAATAGAAATGAATAATTTACCTGATAATCATTTCCATCTATCAGATTCTGCATTTTCCTTAATAAGTGATTTCAACACGTTTACTTAAAATATATGCTGAATTTTTCATAAGCTGGATGAGTGCATTCAGGCATCTGCTTATAAAGTCTCCAAACATTCTTCTTTGAGAATTGAAACCTTGGGAGAGAAAAACAGGTAAACTGGCTTTTCAAACAAACCCTAGTGCTGGCAGCTTTCTGTGCATAGTCTGGGGAAAAGAAATCTCTGGAGCTATTTGTTTCAGGACACTGCGAAAGTGATTCCCTGCTTTCACATCTTCCATTCAGGTGAGTGATTCAGGTGACCTCATATATTAAACAGAAGGCTGTTCTGCAGCTACACACTTAGAAAACCAACTCTTTCCTAATGTTGTGAATGATTGGAATCACTGGAGTTGAAATAATCTACTGTGAATAATACAATTCATATCTAGGGGCCTAAGCAATTAATATTGCATTTCAAACCCTAGTTCATACAGTTCTTACAACCTAAAACAAATGATTTTTACCTCACCTTATCTTTGCATATTGAAACAACAAAGGAGCATAGTATTTAGGGAACATTAATATGATCATAGATTTAGAGCTAGAAAGGATCTTTGAGGCTATAAGGAAATTAAGACTGAGAGAAATTAAATTTCTTTATTTCTTTTTTGCTTTTTTTTGGAGGAGGGAAGGCAGGGCAATTGGGGTTAAATGACTTGCCCAAGGTCACACGGCTAGTAAGTGTTAAGTGTCTGAGACCAGATTTGAACTCAGGTCCTCCTGACTCCAGGGCTGGTGTTCTATTCACTGCACCATCTAGCCCTGAAATTTGATTTGTTGACCAGAGTTCCATGGTACCATCAAAAGTAAGACTTGAATCCAATCCCTTTGACTCCAAAGTGAAACATTAGGCTTAAAGATATAATGGGCAATAAATATCAATACTTAAGATACCTGTGCTAAATGGCACAGTATCTAAATAATTAAAGGAAAAATCAATCCATTTACATGGAGAAATAGTAAATATATAGTGATAGTTAACATTTATATAACACTTTTAAGGTTTACAGAGCACTTAAAAAATACCACAGATTTTATCCTAGCAACAATCTTTGCTATTATTATTCCAATTTTAGAAGTGGAAAAAAATTGACAAAAAGAAAGATGAAGTGACATATCAATTCACATAGCTAGCAAATGTCTCAGGTCAGATTTGAACTCAGATTTTCCTCCAGATATAACACTCTAGCCAGTGCTACACCTAACTATCTCTGCAACAGAAAGACATCTCAAAGACAGTTCTTACATACTCTTCTTGTTATATGGAAATGCTCATTTTATTTGATGTTTGTTAAGTTCAGAATAAAAATAATTAAAAGAAACCATCTACATCACTGTTTAATTTCTGAGAATGATTATAAAATGTAGGCATGGAACAACAATAAAAAAAGATTACGCTTTGTGATATGATGCATTCCTTTTTGACCTTTTCTCATTCATAACAAAAATGTATGACATCTACATTAACTAGATGAATGCCTGTGAACTCTATCAAAATGTCATCAAAATTACAATGGAAAGTAAAAATTTTGCCAGTGGTGACAAAATATCAATCACAAAATATCAGACAAGAAAAGGATTAGAAAACCAACTCAACCCAAATAGGATTTGGATTTAAACATAAAAGTCAGGCATCAAAGAAACAACTACAATGCTGGTCACAAATCCAGGATGTAATAAAGGTAAAACTGTTTCATACTCATGCATTAGAAACAGGGTTTTTGTTCTAGAAAATCATTCTGTGCCTGCTTGAAGCATGTAGTATTTTTTACGGCTTGAGGTTATTTCGGCTTTTGTTTGGATTTTTTTTTTCTATTTAGTTTAACAATTTCAGGCCCTAAAGAACCATTCTCACCCATTATTCCACCCCCCTATCCCTTCTACCCCAGCACCAATGATCTGTAAATCCCATGTATTTTGTTTACAATTAAAGCTTCCACAGCATAGTTTGATGTTAAGTACCTTGACCTTGTAGCAGGTTATGAAGAGCTCAAATGATGTCAGGGGAAATGTACAATAAGTTTAAAACATTGAGCTTGGTCTCTTTGAGCTTCCAGCATGGTCTGGACAGAGAGGTTGCTATTAACTGTCGTGCTTCTGTTCTCTCATTTGTTTTCCATTCTTAGTAGGAATTGATTAACCTCTCTTTCCCCTCCTTTTATATTGCTGAGTGGAATAACCAATGACAGACGTCTCTATTCCTTCTGAATGGGGGCAATCAAATGAAATTCACACAGTATTCAGTACGTACAGAATTGCATTCGATTTTTCTTTTCAGTACAATTAAAATCTGGATTCATTTAAATATTCATGGCATATGTAGGGTAAATGTTGTGCACAATAAAAGTTTATTATATGCTTTTGTATCTTTTCCCTGAAAAAGGGAAGCAGTCTTGGGCCAGTAAGTGAGTGATAAAGAAGGGCCCAGATGCTCATATTACCAAATATTACAATGCTGACCAGCTGGTTCCAAATTGATGCTGTTCTCTTCCTACCCCCTTCCTAATCATGAAGCTATTGACTAATATCTGTTATCATTAGATTACACTCAGGTTATCTGTGTTTGCTACCGCCCATGCTTTATTTAGTTTTAAAACAGGAATTTAAATCTGCATGGTAAATTTCTCCCAAATAGGAAGTAAGAGCTAAATCTAGTCTCTTCTTGACAATTTCTACCAAAAATACTTTATGCCATTCTGAACTCTTCCTAATTAACTTTCTTTCAGTAATCTCCATGCGGGACCTTCCAGTATGCCTAGTTTTTTGCTTTGTTCTGGACCCCAGTGGTACAAGAGCAGAGAACGTAGAGATCTTTGCCAACTGCAGGGAATTAAGTATCCCATTGAGAGTCACCAGGAGAGAAGCTTTTTGAAACTCCTACAGCTGGTGCAGCACTTGATGTGAATATATTGAATGTCAGTTAGATCCAGGAGTAAAAAATCCAGGACTTGAAGACAAGTCCAGAAATCATTTTTTTTGCCTCAAAAAGCCATTGAATCTTCCCAAATATTCAGCATGTTGGCAAGAAATGGACATTTTGATGGGACAAAAGGGAAAGCAAGCTTCCCAGAACATCATTTCATAGCATCTGGAGCAGGAGTTTGCAGGGTTTATTGTTGGTGAAAATTCATTGAGGGTCCAATCTTTTTGTTTTCTTTCCAGTGACATTTAAAGCAAATATCCTGTTGCCTTCAAATAATGGCAATCATGCCAAATACAAGCTCAATAAAAGTTTTAATTAATGCAGTGATCTTGGTGTGTGCTTATGGATGTTGCTGAAGGGACTGAAGACTTGGGTTCTATTAAGGAGTTGAATTCTATTAAGAATCATGCCAGTTCTGGAGGGATAAGGGTTTATTGAAAGAGAAGGTATACCAGAGTTTCTATTAGTAGAAACCCTAATTCTGACTTGTAAGACCCAAGTACTGCAATTTAAACATATTAAAATTTATTAAAACTGATAAATAAACCAAGCACTATAGCCAGTATTTTTTATTATTCTTAACATTCATTTTAAAATTTTGAGTTTCAAATTTTCTCCCTCCCTTGAGAAGGCAAAATAAGATACCCATTATACACGTGAAACCATACAAGACATTTTCATATTATACATGTTGCAAAAAAAAGCAACAAAAATAAAGTGGGAAATAAAGAAAACAAATGTTTCAAACTGTACTGTGTTAATCAGTTCTCTCTCGTGTAGCTGGAAAATATATTTTTCACCATGAGACCTTTCGAAATCTTATGAATCATTTTATTGATCAAAAAAACCAAGTCTTTCACAGCTGACCCTCATTACAATATTTCTGTTACTGTGTACAATGTTCTCCTGATTCTGCTCACTTTACTTTGCATCAGTTTATATAAGTCTTCCAAAGTTTTTCTCAATTATTTCCTTCATCAATAGCATAATACTATTCCATCACAACGATGTTACCAAAAGCCACTCCCCAGTTAATGGGCATCCTCTCAATTTCTAATTCTTTGTCATCACAAAGAGTTTCTATAAATATTTTATACATATCGGGTGTTTTTCCTTTTTCTTTGGCCTCATATGGGATACAGATATAGTAGTGGTATTCCTAGGTCAAAGGTTATGCCCATTGGGCATAGTCTCAAATTGTTCTCCAGAATGGTTAGACTAGTTCACAACTCCACTAACTGCATTTGTTTACCTGTATCAAGGGCTATTGAAGTAGATCAATTCATGCAAGTGCAACATTGTAAGTGAAATATAATACTACCACTACTGCTGCTGCTGCTACTACTACTACTACTACTACTACTACTACTACTACTACTACTACTACTACTACTACTAGCTCAGCTATTGCAATGAGATGATGTAGCCTATGGAGTGTTGGACTTGAAGTCAAGAAGACATGAATTTAAATCCTGCCTGCAGTACATAACTAACTTTATGACTTTCAGCAAGCCACTTACACTCTTTAAAAGTCTCAGTTTTGTCATCTGTAGATTGGGGAGAATAATAACACCTATCTTATAGGGCTGTCATAAGGTTCAAATGTGATAATACATGTAAAGTATTTTGAAACCTTAAAGCGGTATGTTCAAAGTTCCTAGCCCACTGCCTGAAACATATATAGTAAGTGCTTAATAGTTGATTATATACCTATTATGGAATGTTAACTCCTTGAGGATAGAGATTTTTTTTCTCATTTCTATCTTATCTCTTTATACTTTGCCTTAAAGATAATAGGTGCCTAATAAATGTTTGTTGAATTATTAAATGGAAACCTTTTCTAAATGTATTGACCTTTCATATCCCAGAAAAGCTATATTTTGAGGGTTTGGCATTAGAGGTATAAATATCCTCAACCAAATTAAAAAGCAACCATACTTATAGAAGTTGAAAGGACCTCATCAGATCATTGATGGGTCCAGCTCATCTTCTCTCAAAAAAATCCAGGGTAGATGGCTTTCCCTGTGAAAATATCTCAAAGCACAGGGACTATTCCTTGGATAAGCAATTTCAAGATTTTGTCACCCTCACTATCACTTTTTTTCCCTTTTCCCCAACTGATATGATCTGCTTTCCACATCTTCTCATTCTGTCTTCTGCACAGACTGGCTAGCTACCTTCTCAATAAAGTTCTTTACATATCTGAAGACAGTAATTAAGTCACTCAATAGCCTTCTGGTCTCTATGTTTAACAATACTGTTTGCTTTCCCCCCTATTATTTTTCTGCTTTTAATCCTTTTTATGGTCTCTAATCTCTCTCTTTTACATTTGATTCTATATTGTAATCATTGCTTCACTTTCTGTATTGCATCTTAGCCAAGATAAAATGCTTGTTGATTTCACCCCCTGCCAAAATATTCCAGAGTGATATGGCATAAGGAAAATATAATCTACCTCCCACTTTGAATTTTGTTTTTTGTTTCAGTTGGATGCCTTTTATGTCAATCCCTTTTACTTCATGAATGTGAGCACATGGAGTTGTTGAAGGCTCATTTCACATCCTAAAAATGTAAATCTACATAGCAACCTGAAGCCTTCCAACTTTGGTGCCTCTTTTGCTAAGAACTCAATTCGTTATGAGGAAATATCATCAAGCTGTGCGGACTGAATGGATTTTCTAGAAGTCTTTTCTTCAATTCATCATTAATTCATTTGATAACCTTGGAGAGACAGTAAAACACTGATGCTTGTTCATCTATAAAATAAGGATGATAATAACCAACCTACCTTATTTGTTACTAGTTTTTATCTATTTAGTATTTGCCTAAGTCAAAGTGGTGTTTAAAATGATTTCATCTGACAAGTGCTTAATTTTCTCTCTGCTTTATATAGGATACCAACTCACTTGTCAGAATTAATTCTAGGTTGAATATCCATATTATTTATGTATTTGAAAGAAAAATACTTCAAATAAAACTACAAGGATATGTAATATATAATATTTTGCATATTTTCTATTGTAGAAAGTAACCCAGCATGGCGAATAGAATGTGGACCTTGGAGTCAGAAAAAAAGAGCTTGTACTTCTGCTTTCACAAACAGTGTCCAGGACCTCAGTTAAATCATTAAACTCCCCAATGCCCCAGACAAAGCTCTAAATCAAGAAATTGTAAAACACTTGCCAATCTACTTTGACTTGGATAGTTCCCTTATTAGGAATTCTCTGTACTAACGAAATCATATCTATACCAAATCCCACCCCATTTCTGTTTCATGTGTCTGCTGTTACTCCATTATAATGTGTATTCTTATTTGCCTCCCTCCTTCCTTCGAGTTGATTTAGGAAATACCAAGCTGAGGATATGGGCTTCTTGTTGTTTGGTGATGTCCAACTCCTCATAACACCATTCAAGATTTTCTTGGCAAAGATACTGGAGTAATTGGCCATTTTCTTATCAAAATCATCTTACAGATGAGTAAAGTGATGTAAAAAGGGTCAAGTAGCTTGCCCAGCATCACATAAACTAGTGACTGAGGCTGGATTTGAGCTCATGTCTTTCTGACTCCAGGCCTGGTGCTCTATTCACTGTACCACATAGCTGTCCATATGGGTTTCTTAGGAAGCACTAAAGATATAACCATCAGCACCAGGATAGGACTGATGACTAACAGAGATCCTTAACATAATTTTGAATAATTTTAATAATTCTACCAAGTACTTAAAGAGATGAATTAGATAATTTTGGGATGTTTCTCCAGACAGTGGACAAGTAACAGATATCTCCTTTATTGGAAGATGGTCATATCTACTACAGAGGAGAAAAAAGACTTTGAAGTTTCTATTCACCATTGTCAGAACATGGAGACCAACTCTGGGGATTTTTTTTTAATTGCAGGATCAGAGGATGCAAGAACTCCATGGAAGAGCTTCAAGGAATGAACTTCAAAAATTCAGGTCTATGATCAATAAAGTAGCAGATTAATCACTTTCTCCAAACTACCTCAACATTCCAACCCTCCAAAAAATTAGAGACCATATGTAATTATAGCTAAATTATGTATATATATATATATATTTGTATACACACATATACATATTCACATGTGTATATGTATTTGTATATATGCATGTACATACATATATATAATAAACTAGCAGAAATATATGCACATAAAATCATTTCCCAAAAGATAAGTGGCCAAAAGAATTACAAACTATTAATATCCATGTGAAATATTGATAAGGTCATAAATAAAAATCCGAATCAAACATTCCATGCTTTTGTCTCACACTTTAAAAAAATGAAAAAAGAAGGAACTATTTAATGGCTGTGGGAAGACAGGCACATTGTTGGTAGAAATATAAACTGATTAAATTATCCTGGAAAATAATTTGGAATTATGGTAAGAAAATGACTAAAATGTCCACACTCTTTCCCCCTAGAGATCCATTGTTAAACATATACCCCCGAGGAAATCACTTACAAAAAGAAAGACTGCATGCATATTAAACTATTTATACTGGAAATTTTATGTTTTTAGGAGTAAATAATAAGAAACAAAATACTGCCAATATAGATAATTAAAATAAGCTATAGTAAATGAAAGTTACAGAATATTAAAGAAGGGATGATATGACGCATATTGTTAGTCATCCTTTTTAGAAGAAGACCAGTGACATCACAAATGGTATCTTGACTTGTGCATGAATTGAATTTAAGTGAGTCAGAGTTGCACAAAATTGTCAGCCTCATTCTCTCTTCCTGAATCACAAGTTCAACGCCAGGATGAATGTCAAGATGAGTGGAAATGGCCCAGGATGCAGTGGATGAACTTGCCATCTTTGATGCCTGATCAAGATCTAAGCACTCCATAGAGCCTGTTTCATCCATTTTCATGGATGTCGGGACAAATTGTTCTCATCCACCCATTTTACAGGGGAAAGTCTTCACATGGTTGGAGTAGACATCCCCCTAACTCACCAAGAAATTTGAGGCCTATAGGTTATCCTCAACCTGGTTTAGCCCATCTGCCAAAATAGCTTACCCGATGTGGCTGCTAAACATGGCACAGCTTCTAGGAGTCACAGGTGAGAGTTGAGTGAAGGTGGACACCAAAGGTGGATGAGCAGGTCTAAGAAGGGGCTAGCAAGCCTGTACACCTGAGGTTCTAGTCTTTGTGAAGACCTCATACACTTCGTGGTGCATATAAAGGAGCAGGAGGAGATACATGCACTCTTTCAAAGTGAGAAAAGTCAGGAAAGTAATAGATACTTAAATGGAAAGAACAACAAGGTAATAAAAACTGAATGTTGTGAAATAATGACCAAGGTTGGTTCCTAAAAATGAGAAGGCAATATTCTATGGAGATACTGGGAAGTATGGATATGGAAAAATGCATATAACATCATTTTGCTTAGCTGTGGTTTTTTCTTTTTATTTGTTGCTGTAATCGATGGCTGTCTGGTAGAGGAGGAGAGCAGAGATATAGGTGATGCTAAAAAAAGATATGAATTAATTTTTTTAAAAAATTACTCATATATACAAAGGAAGCGTCTCAAAAGGTGAACTACAGTAAAAAGAAGTACTGTCTGGTATCCTGATTGAAGAATCAAGATCTTTGTATAAAAAAAACTGTAACTCCAGCCAGATCAGAAAATGAACTCTTTAAACCTCGCTAGTGCCAAGGACGCATAGACCAAGTGAACATCCACCGACTGTGGGAAAACATTCCAAAATTGGCAGCATAAAGTTATTTCTGCATGAGAACACTATAGGTAAACACCAAAAATGGCAGGAGGCAGAAAGCCATAACTAAGGGCATTAGACAGGTAGACCTAAATTTTCCATTGCACAACATCATCATGATAGTATATTGTTGGAAATTGTATCAACTTTTTTGTGTTCTGTGATTCATCTGTCCCTATTAATATTTCCTTTTCATTAAAAATGGCCAGATGCTTATGAGTATGGAATCCATACCAATGCACAGGTCTATCCAAATAATAGGGGGGAAATTATACCTAGTTTCTTGGTAGAGTCTTCAGTTGAAAAAAAGAGTAACAGTTGCCTTTCCCTTCCCACCCCTAAGTAACCTAGGCTATTCCTGATATGGGAGGCCAATAATATAATTATAAGATGATTAAATGGCTTTCCATTTGGATAGTACTTTACTATTTTAAAAAATGCTCCACTGTCTTCTATTGCCTCCTGGATGAAATATAAACTCTTCTCTTTAACATTTAAAGCTCTTCATAACCTATCCCCTTCCTGCCTTCCCAATACATACACATATGTATACATGTGTACATATACACACATACACAAACATATACATATATACATGTATATACATATATATATATAATACACACAGGAGAACAAAGTACAGAGACAGAGACAGACTATAATTTAGAAATGTAGGTTTGAGATCCTCATACAGAACACACTATCAACTGTCTCTCTACCTATGCCCTTACTATCTCCCATGCCTAGAATGTTCTTCCTCCTTTCTTTTGTTTCCCAGTTTCCCAGGCTTCCTTGAAGACTGCTCAGATTCTACATGCTTCAGGAGGTTTTCTTGGTCCTCCAGCTGCTAATGATGTCCTATGTTCAGACTGTGTTCCATTTACTATATATACACACACACAAATACGCACACTATACATATATATGTATATATACATATATACACATACATATACACTATACAGATATACATATGTGTGGGTGTATATATATATATATATATATACACACATATATGTAATTATATATCTTGTACATACCAATTAATTGTATGTTGTCTCCTTGACCTTGAGCTCATTAAGGCTATGCCAAGGAAATGTAAACTTTAGGCATGCTATAAAAAGCAAGCTAAAAATGCTTCAATGACAACTATTCAGGAATGAGTTGAGGCAAAGTAGCAGTGATTGGAGAGAAGTCCATTCAGGCATGATATGGTCAAACCTGTGCTTCTGGAAGATCACACTGGCTACTGATGGGTGGAATGATTTGAGTGAGGAGAGACTTAAGGCAGGAAGTCAACCAGCAATATATTTCAATAGTCTAAGCATGAGGTGAAGAGGTCCTGTACCCCAATGATAACTGTGTGAGTAGAAATAAGAGTATGTACACAAGAATTGTTGTGAATGTAGAAACAATAAGACTTGACAAAGGATTAGACATGGGGGAGGAGAGTGAGTAGTCAAAGATGACACTAAGGTTGTGGGTAATACTGATTGAGAAAAAGCCATTAGATTTTGCAATTAAGAGATCACTGGTAAATTAAAAAAGAGCAGGTTCAATTGAATGATGATATTGGAAGCCAGATTTCAGAGCATTTACAAGTAAGAGGACAGGAAGTAGAAGAACCCAGGGTAAATAGCTTTCTCAAGAAACTTATCCAGACAAAGAGAAAAATAAAATACAGTAGCTTTCAGGAATGTTTTGAAGAGGTAAGGCAAGGAGAAGGGCTATCTCTTCCTTCACATGAGATAGGGATAATGGAGAAGGTAGTAAGGGAAGATGTCTGAGTGATATAAAATCGAGAAGAGAAAAAGGAGTTCCTAGTGAATGACCTCAATTTTTTCAGTGAAGTATATAACATGAAGTTCTTAGCTGAGAGGATGGGGAACATGATAGTTGAAAAGGAATAAAAAGGTTTAGGGTAACCACTGTGGTGAGTGGCATAACAAATAAATTAAGGAGATATAAAAGGATTGCCTCATTGCAGTGAGGTCCCAATTGAGATTATGTAACAAATTTATAGTGGACTCAATGAGCATCATGTTGTAATTTTTTTCCAACTTCATTAAGTAGCACATGAATAGTAGCAAAGGAAGATGGTAGTAGTAATCCAAGACTGGGGTTTGGCAAGTCTTATCAGCAGCTGGACAAGGGGTCCAGAGACTTGAGTGTAGAGGATAGTATAGAGTTGAACTGATTAACCAAGGAGTCTAGACATAGAAAGAAGGATAGGGTAGTCAGCACACAGTCTGCAAAAGAATTGAGAGGTGGAGAGAATGAAGGTCACAGTGAGGGAGAAAACTAGCATTAGAGGTTAAAAGGAAGATGGAAAGATTGAATAATAAAATATGATCAAATTTTAGAGTTTATAAACACAGAATTGGGATGGTTATGAGTGATGGCAAGATCAGGAGTATATCAGTCTCTGTGTGCAGCTGAGGTGGAAAAGAGGAAAAGGTCCTGGGAATTGAGTACATGGAAGAATTAGAAAGTTAGAGCACTTGAAGAATTAATATGTAGGTTAAAGCCTCCTAATATGAGGGTAGGCACTCATATTTATTTTTTACTTGAGGAAGGAAGAAGAATGGTCTAGAGGTCAGTAAATAATAGCTACTAGAATCTGGATTAGGTGACAATGGGAAGCAAGGAATAGTCCAACTTGTCACCATGACCAGTGAGCCGTATGTGAAAGTGCAGTCAGTGGTAGGAAGGAAGGCTAGGGATACAGTATTACAGAGCCAAGTCACAGTGAAAGCTAGAAGTTTGAAGAAGTGGAAAAAGAAATAAATATTTAAGATGGAAACTGATGTCATTAATTATAGAGCAGGAATTTCAGAAAGCATAGTAGAAACAGTGGGTAGATCAAGAGTGGGGCATTATGAGGGATTGTTGAGGTGATGAGAGAAAGCAGACGCTGGGTTTGTAGAAAAGGTTTCAGAATTCCTGAGATGGGGATGGTATAAGGGAAAGATCTTGTACTAACTATTCAGGAATGATTCCAGGCAGAGTATCAGTGGATGAAGAGAAGTTCATTGAGGGAGACAGGTGGTCAGATTGCTCAAGATCCTCCCTCAAGATCTAATTCAATAACCTTTGAGCAGGAAGACATCTAAGAAGTGATCTAATCTAACCCTCATCCCTAGTTGGCTATCCACTCTCCTTGTAAACTAATCGATCCACAAGAACTATATGCCAGGGGCTTGCTAGGTGCAGAGATACAAATCCAAACCCGAAAAAGTCTGTAATTTCAGGAAGCTTATATGAAAGGTGGAAAGGGTGGGCGATGGAGGGGAAAGGCAGAGACAAACGTACATGTAGAAGAATATACTAAGAATGTACCAAATAAATACAAGGGTTTTTTGTTTTGTTTTGTTTTTGGAGGGGGGGAACTTAGCTGCTGGAGAGATCAGGAATTGCCTTGTATAGAAAGTCACGTTTGAATTTAGTTTTAAAGGAAACTAAAGGTACTCTAAGGTGGAAATGAAAAGGAAGTGCATTTGAGGCACGTGGGGGTGGGAAGACATTGTAACGGCAAGCACCCTGGCACACCCAGGATGGCCTACTAGCACAGGTTCTTGGATCTGCTTTTCTAAAAGCAAAGCAACTTTTAAGGGGTCAGTTATCTTTAACTACATTTACTAGTTCAGGGTAAAGGTCAGCAACCTGAACATTAGAGTAAATACAGGCAGAGAAATTAGCATAAAGATCAACATATAGGGCTCTGCCTGAATCAAAGTAATATTGCTATACATTTTACATACACCACTGGATCTAGAGAGCCTTTACATCTGAACAGTCAGGGGTCTGAACATCAGAGTCTCCTTCAGGGACTCACAAGGTCCTATCCATAAGCAAACCCCCAAAGCAAAACACCAACTCAGAGCATACATACACTTCTTAGAAACAGAAGTCATCACAACCCTCGTGACTCAGTGCCTAATTAGGTTAGTACCAAAAGGTGTGAAAGCCTTAGGTTAGTACCAAAAGGTGTGAAAGCCAACAAGCAAGCCTCCCCTAAGCAAGCTCCTTTCCCAATGGACTCTATGTGATTCAGGATGTATCACAACTGGGCACATAGCTCTATTAATTTGCAGGGAAGATCTTATATCCTATCAACATTGCATAGCTACTACAATGTCATAGAGAGATTAGACAGAGTATTGTACTGAAAGAACAGAAAGAAGGCCAACAGTACCCCACTAATGTGGACCTCACTATCTCCCTAGATAATCCTTTCCATTTTTGAACTCTTCTAAATGTTAGCAGATCTTCCTTATACTAGGACAAATTTAGCTTTCCTATAATTTCTACTTTTTGGTCATAGTATTACCACCTGAGAACATGGGAAATGTGCCACAGTGCAATTCTTTCAATGCTTGAAGTAAAAATCATGTTCCTCCTAAGACTTCTCCAGGCAAAAAATCCTTACTTCCTTTACCTGGTCCTCACATACTATGCTTTGGGGATTCCTCCCCATCTTGGTCATTTTTAGCTGTCCTCCAGCCAGATTGCCAATGCCCTTCATAAAAATTACTAACTAGGGGCGGCTAGGTGGCACAGTAGATAGAGCACCGGCCCTAGAGTCAGGAGGACCTGAGTTCAAATCTAGCCTCAGACATTTAACACTTACTAGCCATGTGACCTTGGGCAAGTAACTTAACCCCAATTGCCCTGCCCTCCCCCTGCAAAAAAAAAATTACCATCTATAAGAAACAAATGAATTAGTTTGAGTAATTTTCTTTTCTTGTCATCTCAGAATTTTTTTGCTTCATTTTATTATCCTATTTAATTTTTGTTCATTTTCTTTCATATATACATACATATGTGTGTGTATATATGTATATATGTATACATATACATATATATACATACTGATTCTTTTAATTGAATGAGTATATAAGTTTGAAATTATACAGGATTTGCTTAAATCAATTTGCTCATGTTTTCATACATTCTTTGGTCTTCCAGAATTTGTAAACTAGGAATGTCTTTTGACATTGTCTAGTAGACATCTTTTATTATTTCTATCCTGTTCAGACTCCATGAATCAGAAATTAGGCTCCATCCTACGGCCTGAAGTTCTTACAGATTTATGTGGCAGAAAGATCTCTAGTGAAGAACAGCAACTAAAATAAATAGTATTAATTGTGTTTTAAGGTTGGCCAAACACCTAAATATGCTATTTCATTTGATTCTCACAATAACCCTGAGAGGTAGGTGTTATGATCCCCATGGTTTGGAACGACACAGTGGAATGATCCTTGTGTTTGGATGCATATTAAAATTTATTTTGCCTTGTGTTCTAAAAAGAGAATATAGGGTTTAGTGCAGGTCATGTGTTAAACTGTTACACAGAATAGTCTTCATTCTCCCAGGAGTCTTTACCAAAGGTACATACTCTTTGAGCATAGAAGTAAAGAATTTCACAAATACTAAAACACAATACAAAGACAAAAACTTACATTTTTAAGGTCACGCAACCATAAGGATTGAATTTGGAAAAATAAAAGATTGATGGCACTCACTGTTCTAGGTTAAATTTTTAAAAACGCATTATTTATTTATTTTTAACATTAAAAAAAAAATGAATTCCAAAATCATTCCAGTCCCTTCCCCACCCACTGAGAATGCAAACAATGTATCAATTATACATGTGAAATCATGCCATATTAGCCATGTCACAAAAATAACCCAAGAAAAATAAAGTGAGAAAATTACACTTCAGTCTGCACTCTGAATTCATTAGTTGTTGTTTTTTTTGTTCTGTTTTGTTTTGGTTTTTTGCTTTTTGGAGTGGAAAGGTAGAATAATTGGGTTAAGTGACTTGCCCGAGGTCATATGGCTAGTTTTTGTGTTAAGTGTCTGAGACCAGATTTGAACTCAGGTCTTCCTGTCCAGGGCCTAGTGCTCTATTCACTGCTCCATCTAGCTGCCCCCATTAGTTCTTTCTTTTGAGGTGGACAGTTCTTTTCATTATAAGTTTTTTGGAACTTTCATGAATTACTGTATTGATCAGAGTACCTAATTTCTTCACAGTTAACCATTACAATATTGCTGTTACTGCATATAATGATATTCTGGTTCTGCTCACCTCACTGTGCACCAGTTCTCCCAGGTCTCCCTGAAACCTGCCCCTCTCCCCCCCCCCCCCCCCCGCAGCGATCTTCTCATAGCACAATAGTGTTCTATCAAGTGCCACAACTTGTTCAGACATTCCCCAGATGATGGGCATCCCTTCTATTTCCAATTCTTTGCCAGTAGGCTATTTTTTTGCTTTTCTTTTGGAGTGCAATTGGGGTTAAGTAACTTGCCCAAGGTCACACAGCTAGGTTTTTGTTTGTGTGTGCGTTAAGTGTCTGAGGCTGGAACCGAACTCAGGTCCTTCTGACTCCAGGGCTGACACTCTACTCACTGTGCCACCTAGCCGCCCTAGGCTATTTTTTAATGTGTCAAATTGTCTACCCTTATGTCATGGCCAGCATAAAGTTTCTTGACTTTTAGTGACAAAACTGTATTCCAACATTTGAGTGATGAAAACAAAGTACAATTGAGTCAATTTCCTCAAAGTCAGCAAGGAAATAGTAATGAATGTCAGAAGATCCATAAAGAGGCAGTAAACATGGAAAGAGTGCTCAGATCAGAGTCAAAGAATCTGATTTCAACTCATTCCTCTGTTACTGCCTCCATGAGCTTGACAGTTATTAAAATCAACCTCGGCCTCAGTTTCCTCATCTATAACATGAGGACAAGGGGAAGATCATTTCAAAGCTAACTCTCCCCTCAAAATCTATGATCTTGTGGTCTTATATGTATACATAGACTTTAAAGATCCATTTCACTTTTTCATTTGTATCCATAGTAAATAAATAACACAGAACATAATGCAAAGTAGGTGCTTAACAAATGCTCTAGTTGGTTGATTTTTACATACACACATTATATCAGTATTAGGAGTTTTGCCTTTTTCTTTTTCCATTTGATGGGAAAGCAAAACTTATTAAGACTCACCTTTCTTAGTATTCCCTGTACTTAACACTGTGTCTAGAACATAACAAAGAACTTAATAAATATCTATGGACTGACTGACCCTATCTAGAACCTAGAAATAAGTTTCATTTTACCATGAAAAGATTTTAGATATTTCATGATCACACAATAGTAAGATGGCTGTCCTATTTTTTTTCAAAGTGTGACTATAAAGTATCAAGACCAGTCCTATACTGGAATTCACATATCCAATGAGTTGTCTCATCTTTTCCTAAGCCAGTCACCCTAGGAAATGGCCACCTATTCTGACAATGCTGCCAGGGAACAAAACATATTGGCATTTTGCAGCTGCCTCATACAGAGCTTGTGGTGAATATCCTCATTGCTGGCAAGTTTTTGTCTTTTAAGAGTTGATCTGATTTCTGGAAAAATCTAACAATAATTTGGATCTATAACTGATGAAAATGATGAGTGATCAAGCTGGGCAATATCATTGGGGGGCAAAATTAAGGTCTAATTATAAAGTAAGGAGACTGATTTTTTAAAACTCATTTGCAGCTGTATTTAAAGTCAGTTTATGAATCAGATCTTATAATGTCTTTTATGCATTTTAAAATTATAGTAGGTAATTAAATTATGGAGAACCTCTGTCAGATTTTTCTAATGCTACAAGGATTTTTCATTTCCCTGGTTTGTTGGAGGGAAAAAGTATAAAAAGGAACCTACTCGGGATCCCGTAGAAATCATCATTTCATCAAGTCCTTTATCAAGTAGTGACATTTCATTGTATTTTGAAACAGTGTCATGCAAGTAGGAACCTCACAGAAGAGAAGTTACTAAGTTTATATGTTACCTACTTGCAGCAAATTAGTGTGATTGTCTTCAAAATGCAATAAAAATAGATTTTTATGCCATGAATATAACATTCTACATAAAAATCAAGGAGGGGAGTAATGATGAATTTTGGTTTGGTAGTTCCTTATCATTAAAAGATATCAGCAGGCTAAAATAAAATTTCTTAAGACATTTAAGGAAACTTTTAGTAATAGTAGAGAAGATAGTGGATGTTTGCACAGTGATAGATGACAGCATAAACTTTGATTTATTAAATTTTGGAGCTTGTATCATTAATGTCAGCAATTATTTCCAGCAGGGATGGCCCAGAGGAAAAGTGGTCTATGCTGTTATCGAAAACAACATAGTAATAGCTTGTGGCCATTGTGGAGATTTACAGCCCTACAGAAACTCATTAGTTTGGTCTTTTCTATTCTTTCCCCAAACACCTATGGTGAGTATAATGAAGTTGGACTAAATAGCCACAAGGAATGGGCATTCTATTTTATAAGGGGCACTTAAAGGTAAGGATCAAGTTCTGATTGAACCTACGAAGTTTTGCAACTCTCTTTCCTTTCAGAGTCCAACTAAGCTTTCTTTTCTGCTAAGTAAAGTTTTATAGTTTTCTATATTTCTCTCCCACCCACAAATCCACTTGCAATTAGTTGTGGGTGGTGGCCAGGAGTGTATCATTAGAGTAATTGGCTATATATCATCTGGAAAACTTGGCCTGGTTAGCTACGGATGAAATTTCAAGCATCCCTAAATACGTGCAAGGAATAAAATGGTACCACTGACCCAGTCTTAAACATCAAGGTAAACCTCCATGTTATGAAAATTCAAATTTTAGCTACTTACAAAACAGATAATTTTAATAACAGCAATTACATTTTAAGATAAAGAAGAAAATCTTTCATAAAGGACATATGATAAAGTTCAATGATAAAACTTCAGGGAAAGATGTCATTTTTTGCTTACTTAATTTATGTTCCTAGTACGCCACATATATTAGGTATATCTTAGGCTACCACTATTCTTAAATGCCCTTCTCTGTTTTCCTGTGATAAATGAGAGCATCATTTTGCTTTTCATAGGACATATCTGTGTTTCTATATTAGCCAGATCCTATGCCCATCCAAAGTCATTTTTAGGAAGAATCTAATTATGCATTTAAAAATAGTCCATGGGTTAGCCTGATTTTATGATTATATTTGTCTCACAGAGGCAATTTGGTATAATGGCTTTTTATCTTTACCTTGGGAAACAATTTATATAATATAGGGGTAAATAGTTCTTTAAATGCAGAGTGTCTCAAAAGCCTCACTGCAGTTTTAAACAGCTTTAAATTTTTAAAGCTTTAAGCCTAAAATTGCATTCAGACTTTTGGGACACCCTGCATTTGACAAAAGTCATTTATAAGACCATCTAGGCCAGGTTTCCTTCTCCTTTCCCTTGATTCCTTTGAGAGTCTATTTATGATAGTCTGGTATCATACATAGGTCACTTTATCATCTTAGGTTACCATTTCAAAGTTTTATTAGATAAACTATTGTTTTTAATGAGTTCTCAGCAGTCCACATTTTATTAAAGGTAGCTTAAACATTTTTATTTCAAAAGAGAAAATCAGAGGAGAGGTTATTCATGGGGAAATATTATTTTCAAAATTGTAATAATGTAATCTATTCTTGATGTTTAGATTTGGGGGGGGGGTGGAGAGTGGGGACATGATGTGATTGATATAGAATTTATTTATTTATTTTTGCCTGTCATCAACATAGTTCTTTCTCTGTTTAACAAGAAGAGTACACATTGCCAATGACGCAAGTGTTCTACTGTTCTTTCTAAACTTTTATTATAAATCATGAAATATGGAAAAGAAGCCACATGACTTGGCATGGTGTAGTGGGAAGAATGCTATGTGCTATGTTTAAGTGTAGGCTCTATTTACTGTGTATGTCCTTGGGCAAAATCACTTCACTTTTCAGAAACTCAAGCTGTAAGATAAAAAACTTTGATTGGACCACCTACAAGTTCTCTTACACCCAGGTGTGTACTGGGGCTAATTCCAACATAGCTCAATTTTCAATGTGAGCATTTACATCTCAAAAATTCAGAAAAGTCTACAAATCAGGCCTTGATTTATTGTTTTGTTGATTATGTTGCCTTAAGAAAGTGATGGAAAAATATACTAATGCAGATTAAACATAAAACATTTACCACCACACCCATACTTACAGTTCTAATATTCTGCCATTCTTGGATTCCTTGGCCCTTAGACACAAGGGATAGTACAACTATGTATTCATCAAAATTAGTCAATTAAAAAAGAAAGACAAGTAAAACATGGCTACAAAGTGATGAGGGATTTCCATAAATCACGTGTGAAAATCAGTCTCATTGCTCATTTCTAGTTATACCAGACTGTTCTATTTAGCTCAAGAAACTGACTCTGCATCATCTCCTTTCCCCTACTCTGCCTTGACCAATCTTTTTCTCCTCATTCCAGAAAGCAAAAATATATTTGTCATACTGCTCCTCTGGTAGTTCTCACTTGCCTGCATCCCACTCAGTCAAAGCAAAAGTTATTAATGCTTCAAACACTCCTGAGGGTTTCTGTGAGAGAAGAACTGAAGCCAGACACCCAGATCATGCTGTGGAATTCTTTTTTTAACTTTACTCCTGAAGTGCCTTATTATCCTAAAGTCAAATATTCACTAGAGTATTCTGTTCTTTTAGTATGTAAAACTTTTAAGTTCTGACTTATGCTCTCTGGTAATTAGTGGTACTTTCAGCTAAACACTCTTCAAAATGGGCTCAGAGAAAATACAGGGTCTAGTTTCTAAACTGATCTATACTAATCATACTTTCGAGAGAATAAAATAATTGAGAATGACCTAGACAAATGACCTTTGCATTTTGCCTGGGCATTTGATAGCCTTTAAATTCCTGCCAAAGTCCCTGTAATGGTTCCAAATCTTGCCTTGCAGGGCTCTGGCAAGTGTTCCTCATCCCTTACCCCAGGAAACAGTTTCCTTGATGAATTTCTCCCTCCCCTGACCCTCTGCACTGCCAATCCCTTTTTCTTAAAAGTCCAAATTATAGGGAAGTAGAATAAAATGAAGCTAGGTAATGAAGTCTCAGCTATAATGAAATAGCTTTTATATCATTCTAAGTTCTACCTATTCAATATGTGTTTGTGTCTGCATTGACTCTCATGGCAGGCTCCTGGAGGGCAGGGTCCTTGCTTTCCCTCCTTTAGACAATGTTGGGTAGCCATTAAGTATTGATTGGGTCTGAGTATGTACTTGATTTTAAAATAGTTTTGAACTGTTCCACTCCAGAAACATTTCTGGAGTGGAGAAGTTCAGGGGCACCTTATCTGACAGTGCTCATCTGTCTTGGTTCATACACTTACACATGCACTCAGGGTTAGCCTTAGAAGCACATGGAATAGGTGGCCTCCTATGATATGAGATTTGACATGTAACAGAAAAGGCCCCTCCAATCAAAATATATCTTCTAACCAGTCTACCACTGACTCTTAAAATTTCCCTATAAGTCCTTCCTTTCAATTAAACACTATTGTTTCTGGGATAAACAAAAACAAAACAAAATTGCAGCTTTGAGATACAGTCAAGCTAGCTTACTTGTTGTATCCCAAGCTCAGTCTTCTTTTTCTTGCCTATAAACCTTTGCATTGGTTGTCCCTCATTCCTGTAATGCATTTTTTCCTTGTTTCTATCTTTTAAAATGTTTCCCTTAGATTTAAAGCTCAGTTCAGATGTTATGATTTAAAGATGAGATTCTTAACCTAAAACTTATCCAATTTGGAGAAGACAAGACAGGTGGGAGGGACAGACATAACAACTGCTTTCAAGTATAGCAAGAGTTGTGATGCAGACAAGAGATTGGACTTGTTTTGTTTGGCTTTAGCAAGTAAAAACCAGGCAAAATGGGTAGGAATTGAAAAGAAGCAAATTTAGGCTTGAAGTCAATTAAAAAAAACTTTAACAATTAAAGCTGTCCCAAAAGGAATAGAAGAAGGAAATAGGTGTCCCCTCACTGGGGACCTTGAAGCAGCAACTGGAGGATGAACCCATGACTTAATTAAGGTTCCTTGTCAGCACAGGTTAGATCATATGACTGTTGAGGTAACATCGCAAATCTGAGATTCTGTAATTCTATGAATGCCAGGATAAGAAATTTTTACTGTATTTGATAAGCAATTAGTAACAACTAGAGGTTTTGGAGAATAAGGTGCATAATTAAGGCTGCTCATTAGGGAAATTACTTGGGTAGATGGATTGAAGAGTCAGAAAAATCACTTTGAAGACTAGCTCAAGTCCAGGTGATAAGGACCTAAACTAGAGTAGTAACACTTGGAATGGAAAAGAAGCAATACATAAGAGAGACTTTTCAGAAGTTGAATGAATTGACATTTGATTAGATATGAGGGGTGAAGAGGGGATAAGAATAGATTTCACTGTTTTAAATTGGGGTGACTGGGGATCAATCAGTCAATAAACATTTAAGTGCCTATTATGTATCAGGCATTGTGTTAAGTAATGGGGATACAAAAAGAGGCAAAAGACAGTTCTTGCCCTCAAGGAGTTTACAATTTAAGGTACGATGGAATATGATAGCACTATCAACAGAAATAGAACAAAAATAGGAGAAGAGATAGGTTTTGAGGGAACGATAATAAGTTCATATTTGGACATGTTAAATCCAGAGGGGACTCTGGGTATGCCTAAGCAATGTTATTTGAACTCATGGAGAGAAATAGAAATAAGTAATATTGATTTGAAAGACATCATACAGAGTCACATACAGAGCTTCATGGGGTGCCTATCTTGGGTATCAGGAAAAACTTAAAAGGCTAGTGGAGGAGGAAAAAAATTGAAAGATGGGCAGGAAAGTAAAGAGACTGTAGCCTAGTACAGAGAAATGCTCAAGGGGTCAAGATAGAGAAGACTATGATTCATGATTCAGTATATTCAGTTCTTTTCTGGGAAAGAACTGAGTGATGCAGAGATCTGGAAGTCACAATGAGGACAAAGAATGAGGTTAGGGGTTGCAAGGCAGAGGGAAAGGTGGAATGGTTGCAAATTATGAACAGATAAAAGAAATTTCTGTGTTCATTAAGATAGCAGTAGAAAACTTGTGGATGAAAGCAAGATTAATGGTATGTTCATTTCTAAATGTAGGTGTGAGGTGGAGTAACGAAATGGTAGAGAGATGGGAAATGAATAAACGGAGGAACTGGGAATTTGGCATGTTTGAGGAAATATCAATATGAATGTTGAAGTCTCCTAGCATGGAGGGGAGAGAAAGATTGTGAGCCAGGCATTGAAATCATTGAGAAAGGAAGGGAAGTGTCCTGGAGATCAGGAGATAACAACTACAAGAATCTTAATTAGGTGATAAATATGAACTAAATATACTGAGTGGTTACTGAGTTAAGTTGGTGAAAGTAAGGGGCAAGGGGAAACAAGAAGTATTCTAACTTCCTTAACACTGAGTATAATGACAAGCACAAAAGTAGTTCACACCTTGTTTCAGCTATTGAATTATACCTTGTTTCAGTTCAAGTTTCTTCTGAGCCTTGTATCAAATCTGTTAAGAAACAGAATGTGTGAACCCCACAACTTGTGAACCCTAGAACTCATGTACTCCTGCAATAGGAAGGGGAGGAGCTAATGACCATATACAGGGAGAGGCTAAAGAAGGCAGAACTAAGAAGAGGACTCTTGTGGCAGAGTCAAGAAGGAGAAAACTTGTGGTAGCCGGGCACTCTGTCTGCTCTGTCTGTGTTGATGTTTGTTTGTGATACTTTGTACAGAAGCCCGGGGACCTTACTGGAAGCCCTAAAAGAGGATTTTCTGGTTGTATGTTTATAGAAGTCTTAGAGGAGGGTTTTGGAGATCCTGGGACTTTATTAATGATTTGTGCTGACCTCTTGGATCCTGTTTGTGGGTCTGTGTTAATTTCTATGTTGATAATCTGTGTTGAGTTCTCAGACTTTGTTGGTGGGTCTGAGTTGATTTCACAGGCAGATAGTGAATTGATGATGGTGCCAGTAATGAGTATGAATATTATTGTGGTTCTCTCAAGCTTTGTCTCCCCAGAGAGGAACTGTGAAGGACTTGAGGTGAACTAGAAACTGTGAACTTCAATATGGAACAGGAACTGGATGAAGAACTGGACAAGGAGCTAGACAAGGAACTGGGAGCTGCCTACCTTTGAATCCAGGTGACAGTTGGAGCTGGGACCATAGAAGAAGAACCATGGAAACTGAGAGCCAGCCTTGAGTCAAGCTGAAAGAAGACTTTACTTGGATACTGTGTATTGACTGAGAAGACTATTATTTACTGTGACCTAGGTGTGGAGAGCTTTGACCTTTGTACTTTGTGACCCTTAAGGTGGCAAGCCTCCTTAAGGATGATTGAATGAGTTACTAAATGATTGTACTTTGTTTAAAACTATGTGACTACTTTGATGAAAACTACATGGCCATTTCAGTGATCAGTTGTTGAGTTGTGACATGGTGAATGCTGTATTTTGATTTTCTGGGATAAGTTCTTAACATTGTGAATGCTGTATTTTGATTTTCTATGAATGTTTTGCTTTGATTTGTTACTGAATAAATAGAGAGCTCACTATACTATATAATCAGAACCTTGAAAGCTGTTCACTGCAGCAGTCCTCTGGAAAGCTGCTTGTGTGTGGCTTTACAATGAGTTGGGTGCTTCAGTAAAAATACAACCAGTACTAGAAAGGGTTATAAGGGAAATTGAGTCATCAAAAGGGAGATAGGTTGCAGAGTTTATAAACCGGAAGGAGTGGGAAAGTTAAAATTTTAAGATGAAAGCAAGTTTCTTAACTATGTAAAATTCTAGAGAACATTGGAAGGTTGTATATCTATGGAGCAGGTTGCAATATCTATGGAAGAGATGGGTTGTGGGCAGGGATGGAAACAAGGGAGTGGGACTGGGGCATAAGAAACAGAGTTTGTACAATTACTGGGGAGGCAGGATCCAAGATCTTTGTTAAGGAGGCAGAGCAGCTAGCTGGTAATGTAGAGTAAGCAGGAAGAATAGCCTTCTTACCTTATGGAGGTTGCAAAAGAACCAAATGAGAGAACTGCTTCCATAAGTGAAAGTATATAATAAAAACAAACAAAACAACTTTTCTTTTAAATTCTTCTTTTATGAACTACCAAGAGTGGATTGCTAAAGCAATAAGTGTTTAAATACATGTTTTATTTTCATATTTATCACTTCCTGCACTTTATCTTGAATCTCATTCTTCTGAGAAAGATATTTCTGGTCAGAAGCATTTCATGATAGTTTATAAAGAAACCATTTGGTGAGATCACTGTAGAAAAGGAAACTGAGGCTGTGGTGATTAGTACTTTGGAAGTATTTTGCCTTCATTCATATGGCTATAAAATTTATTTTTGTCCTGATTATATTTGATAAAATGAAAGGGATATCTGAGGGATTCAACAAAGGAATTAAACTTTGGTATTTAGGAATAACTTAAATGTGAATAGGATAAGGAATAAAGGAGGATTGACACATTTTCTGATGATAATAGATCAATGTTTAAATAGTGGATTAGATGATCAAATTTTAACAGCTAACATTTTAATAAGTGCCTCCTCCAATGTATCTCAAATATACTCTATTAGCAAACATGACACTCCAATTAATTCCATGGTATGAAGACTTGCATGGTGGCCAACTGCCAGTAGTAGAATACATGGTGGGAATTGAGCCAAAGGAGTTAACTGATTTTAAAGGCTAAGATATTGCTGGAACTAAAAAATCAGGTTTTATGTGAGGCTAAATCCTTTGACCCTACTTTAACTCATCAGTTAAGTAAATATATTGGCACAAACTTAAGTGATAAATCTTTGCCATTACTTTGTAGAAACTGTAATAGTTACAGATTAATATATTCCACAATAAAGACTGTGTTTGTAATATTTTAAATCACAAATGAAATATTTTTATTTCAATATTATTTCTCCTTGACTAATGGAGAGTACAAAATAATCCAAAAAGACTTACCTAAATTATTATGTCTAGACAATAAATATAGTTTAGACAATAAAAATATCTAATAAAACTAAAACTTTTGCAATAGGAATAGGAAGCATTGCTATAAATGTGTTTTATTCTAATTGTTTAATGGAAGATTACTGATAAGATACATTATGTGGTTCACTGACATCAGCAAAATGTCAAAGAATATCAAAAAAGGCCCCCCAGAACACTGGGTGGGCTTTCTATTTTGGATTTATGGGAAGAAATGGGAGTCTCACATAGACAAAGTACCCACTTCAGTGAGATACTAGACCTACTGGAATACAAGTCCATTATTCAGAAAAAAAAAGGAAGTGAACACAAGGCTAAATTTCTGCTTTTCTCCGGGATTCATTATCATTGTATTAAAGACTAACCTGCATCAAAAATGGACCTTTCCTGCCTTAGTTCCTTTCCTTTTTGGTGAAACCAAGCACAACACACCCTCCCTCCTCTCCTTCTTTCTTTCCTTTCTTCTTTCCTTCCCTGCCTCTTCACTTCCTTCCCCGCCCCTCCCTCTGCCCACATACTGTATCATTACTGGCTAGATTTTTTTTTTTTTTTTGGAGGACCCTGCCTTAAACCCAAATTACTCTGACTTTCATGGATTGGTCAACAACAGGTCCCAGGCTTGGTCATTGTTTGGGCTTTGATTGACTCAGAGTGAATATAAATAGCAATTGTTTGTGTTTTAGCCTGAAACCCTGAAAGTCTTTCCATCACAGACTGATTTTTTTAAATGAGGCAAGGAGGCCATTCTCACCTTCATTTCTTTTTTTTCCCCTTTTTAAAATTTGTTTGGAGGGCAATTGGGGTTAGGCAACTTGCCAAAGGTCACATGGCTAGTTTTTGTGTTAAGTGTCTGAGGCCAAATTTGAACTCAGGACCTCCTGACTCCAGGGCCATGCTCTATTCACTGCACCACCTAGCCGTCCCACCTTCCTCATCTCTTACCTAGTCTTAATCACTGAAAGCACATTGCCTTAGTCAATTTGAAAGCTGTTAAAGACCTTAGTTTAAAAAGGCCAAGATCTTCCACTGCATCCATGAATTGTCACTGGACCCAGATGGCTCTGTAGGAGAAAGTGAGGCTGGTGACATTGTACAGCTCTTCCTCCCTTAAATCTGATTCACTTAAATGCAATGTCATCATTCCCCTGATGTTATGGTCCTCTTCAATAATGAAGGACAAACAACAACAGCAGAACCAGAAGAAAGAGCAACAGCTGCCATTGGCCTCAGTGTCTCTCCAGAGTGGAAGAGTAAAAGAACACAAATCCACAGACCAGCCTCAGTGCATGAAGACTATATACATGCTTTTTTTTTTTCAGTAAAAGCTACTTGCATGTTAAACATATTTGTAATGTTTCCCCCAGTACCAAGCCAATCAAAATACTTTACAAACACAAATAAACACTTAAAGTTTTAAAAAACACTTTTCTCACAATCAACTATGGTAAGTAGTATGACTAATATCCTCATTTTACTGATGAAGAATATGAAATTGAGAGCTAATGTGTCTTTTTCAAGGTCACTTTAAAAACATTATAGTGGGGATTCAAATACAAGTCTTATGATTTTGGCAAGAGTACCAAAATTCATTTGTACACCAGTCATTTGGAAGTTAGGCAGCAAAGCTAGCCCCCAGACGCCTAACTGACCAATTATATAGCTGAAATACCATATATTTGCATTTTTAAATAGTAGAAAACAAAAGTAGGTTATTTCATTTACATGATGAATTAAATAGACTTTTGTGGGCTGATCAGGGAACCTAATCAATTCTGGCTATATCAAAGAGAAAATTAACTTTCATATCTTGATTCTTCCACACTCTAGTGATAAAGTGTTCTGAGTTGATTGAAGGCTTGAGGAGGAAAGCAGAGAGATATTGCAAATGTACTCATATTCTGATCTGTTTATTCAAACTTTATGAGTCCTTCAGTATTTCATTCAACAAATAATTATGAACTATTATTTTGTGCATAGCACTCAGTTCTTTATGTTGTGGGAAATACCCAAAAAACCAATAAAAACGGTTTTGCTATGTTTTCAAGGAGCTTATAATCTAGCAACATATGAATTAAAAGTTAAAATTACAAGTTAATATGAAATATGTTGTACTATGATTAAGTTCAAATGAATTATTTGGAAGATAAATGCTATAAATTCTCAGGAAGGTGAAATCACTGTGCATTGGGGAGAGACTTGAACTGAATCTTGAACCAGGGGTAGGATTTCAAAAGACAGAGATGAAACAAGGTCATTCCATGTGAAGGGAAAAACACAAGGATATAGGAATGCCCATTTTAAGACATAGTAAGTCATGGATTTCTTTGAATTTAGAACTGGAAGACATCTCAGTGAGTATATGATCCAACACTTCATTTTGTACATGTGGAAACTGAAGCCCAGGAAGTTTCAATTGTTTGCCCCAACTCAGTCAAGGAAGTGATTCGTACACCTCTAGGTCCCATGATTCTAAGAGAATAATAGGATTTAAATCAGAGCTAAAATTTAATTTTTTTTATTTTTTTTAAACAAATGCTTTATTAACTTGTTTTACATCATTCATTTCCACCAGATTTTGAGTTACAATCATTTTCCCCCCGTTATTTCCCTACCCAACCTCCCAGAATAGCAGTCCAACAAGATATCGCTTCCTCCAATCTGCTCTCTCCCATACCCTCTTCGACTTTTCCATTAGAGGAAGGTGCATCTTTGTGTCCCAATGCCTGCACATCTTGTCTCCCAATTATAAGCAAAAGAGTATTAATAATAGTATTTATATATATTTGAAACATTTAATGTTAAGACCTCGAAATTCAGATCCATTTCCTTCCTCCCTTGTCACACATTCCCTCTGGGGAGATAAGTAATTCAGTACATGTTGTACATGTCTAGCTATGCAAAATATTATAGTAGATATATTGTACAGGGCTGCTTATAATTCCCTCCCACTCATCCCACCCCCCACCTGGTCCATTCCCTACATGATCCTGTCCCTCTTCTATAGTGGGTACTTGCAACCTCCCCTCCCCCCAAGGATGCCCTCCCATTCATCATCCCTCCTCTCATCCCCCTTCCCCCTATTCTGCTGCAGGTTGAGATATCCCATTTAGTATGTATGTCATTCTCTCCCTGAACCAAATTCAATGAGAATGGGGTTTTGGCTTTTTTGCCTTCCTATTCTCCTCCTTCCTTGCAACCACTTCCCCTTGCTTCTTCTACATGAGATAGTTTACCCTACCCTGTCTCTCCCCATCTCCTCTTGCCACTTTCCTCTCTCACCTCATAATTTCATCCCTTGAGTATTCTCCCTTCCCAACAAATTCAACCTATGCCCTCTATCCATATATAACTGTAACCATATACACATACATTCAAATATGTATTCATATGACCAAACACCCTTCTTCCATTATTTTCATAGTGAGAAAGATATAATCAGTCAAAGTTATTACTTTTCCATATAGGAATGTAAATAGTTCAGCTTTGATAAGTTCCTTTTGATTTCTTTTCCCTGATTACCTTCTCAGGCATCTCTTCCTTCTTGTGTCTGGGTGTCAAATTTTCTATTCAACTCTGGTTTTTTCTTCAAGAATGCTTGAAAGTCCTCTATTCCACTGAATGACCATATTTTCCCCTGAAACAAAATATTCAGTTTTGCTGGGTAGGTGACCCTTGGGTTCATTCCCAGTCCTTTTGCCCTCTGGAATATCATATTCCACGCCCTTCAATCCCTCAGTGTAGAAGCTGCCAGGTCCTGGGCTATTCTGATTGTGTTTCCACAATATTGAAATTGTTTCTTCCTGGATGCTTGTAGTATTTTCTCCTTGGTCTGGGGATTCTAGAACCTGGCTATAATATTCCTGGGAGTTTTCTTTTTGGGATCTTTTTCAGGAGGTGATCTGTGGATTCTTTCAACCTCTATTTTGTCCTCTGGATCTAAAACATCAGGGCAATTTTCCTTGAGAATTTCTTGAAGGGTGATTTCTAGGTTCTTTCCTTGATCATGGCTTTCAGGTAGTCCAATAATTTTCAAATTGTCTCTCCTGGATCTATTCTCCAGGTCAGTGGTTTTTCCCATGAGGTATTTCACATTGCCTTCTAATCTTTTGTTTCTTTGGATCTGCTTAACAGCATCTTGATTTCTCATAAAGTCACTAGCTTCCATTTGCTCCAGTCTAACTCTGAAGGAATGAATCTCCTCAGTGAACTTTTGAGATTCTTTTTCCATCTGGCAAATTCGACTTTTTAAGGCATTCTTCTCCTCATTGCCCTTTTGGGCCTCCTTTGCCATTTGACTTAGTCTATTTTTTAAGGTGTTGTTTTCCTCAGTCAGGCTGTTGACCCTCATTTCATACTTTTCCTGCATCCTTCTCATTTCTCTTTCCAATTTTTCCTCCACTTCTCTTATTTGATTTTTAAAGTCCTTCTTAAGGTCCTCTATGGCCTGCAACCCGCTCATGTTTTCCCCTGGGGCTTTTGGAGCAGGACTTCTGACCTCACAGTCCTTTTCCTGCTCTATGCCCCCAAAATAGGAGTCTAGGGTTGCATTTTCTGTTTCCTTTGCCTTGGCATGTTGCCACTTAATTACTTGACTTTTGGGCTTGTTGCCACACTATGGCTTTAAGGCCAGCTAGAGGAATTTTCGTCCCGAACGCGTGGGGGGCAACTTCTGTTTCTGGCAAGCTGTAAACCCACCCACAACGTCCACCCCAGATCACAATCCAGATCCAGGGAGGTTATAGCAAGAGCGATTACCCCCCAAGACTGATCACTGGATCTCCCTACAGTTAGCATGCAGGCCAGGAGATGGAGCTACCTCTGAAAACTACAAAATGGCGTGTCTCTTCAGTGGCTTCTAGCCCCCAGGGGAGGGAGCCGACGCATTCCCCAAATACTGGTCCCAAAGTCCATAGGACACTAACCTCTTACTTTGTCCTAGGCATGTCTATGTTGATAATTCTGGGATCTCCACAGCTGCTGGGGTTCCTCCAGCCGGCTGCTGGCCCTGCCTCCCTGGGGCTAAAACCTCGGCTCACGTGGACCTGGGCTCCGCTTGGCTCCCTGGGCTCCCTGCGCTCTGCGCGCTGTGAGCTGCCAGCTCCCAGACCACTGCCCTGGTCCTTCCTGCAGGGCTACTGGGCTGTCCTCAGCGGGAGGTTAGCTTCTCTGTATTGTTCTGTGGGTGCTGGGGCTCCAGAAGTTGTTCAGAGTCCCCTTTTACATAGTTTGGGGGGAATCTAGGGGCAGAGTGGCTTGGATGAGCTGTTTCTACTCCGCCATCTTGGCTCCGCCCCCCAAATTTAATTTTTTTTAATTAGAAAAGTTGGCTGCGGGCACACTGTGATAGGTCTGAAAGACTAGGCTAAAATGTTTAGTGAAAATGGGGACTGACAAGAGGAAAACCAAGCATTAGAAGGATCAATTGTATAACATAGATTGGAAGGAGGAGTAAAGCAGAACAATAAAATGACAACAATAGCAATCCATATGGGACATGGGACAGCCTGAATTTAAACAGTGGCAATGAAACAGAAGGGATGTTACATGTCAAAGAGGTGTCATAAAGGAAAAGTTGGCAGATCTTTGTAACTAACTGAATATCAGGAGTAAGGGATAGAGAGACATTAAAAATGATTCAAAAGTTTCAAGCCTAAGGAAGAAAATCATGAACAGTTTCATTAATAGAAATTATTTTGGGATAGAAGTTATTTGATGTCTAAGAGAAAATGCCCAGGAAAAAAAGTTGTTGGGCTCTTCTTGTTTAGTTATAATTGTTTGACATCTGGTGAATAATCTCTCTTTTGTTTTTTTCTTCAGTTAACTGGAAATGAAAAAATGTCTAGTCTTTTATTTTGTGGGTCACATGACCCTCCTTAACTTTCTTTTTAAAAAATTTAATATTTTATTTATTTATTTTTGGTTTTCAACATGTATTTCCACAAGATTTTGAGTTACAATTTTTCTCCCCATATTTCCCCTACCCTCCACCCCAAGATAGCAAGCCTAATGAATAACACTTTCTCCAATCTGCTCCCTCTTATATCCTCCCCCATCCCCTCCTACCTTTCTAATAGGGCAAGATGGATTTCTATACCCCAGTGCCTATATATCTTATTTCCCAGTTGCATGTAAAATACAAATTTTTTGAACATTTGTTTTTAAAATTTTGAGTTCTATTTTTCCCCTTCTACCCTCCTCACCCACCCCCACTGGTAAGATAAGCAATTCAATATAGGTTGTACATGTGTAGTTATGCAAAACATTTCCACAGTAGTTATACCGTAAAACACTAATTATATTCCTTCCATTCTATCCTGTCACCCACTTATTCTATTTTCTCCTTTGACCCTGTCCCTTTTCAAAAGTGTTTGCTTCTAACTACCCTCTTCCCCCAATGTTCCCTCCTTTCTATCATCCGCCCTCTTATCCCCTTACCCAATACTTTCCTGTAGGGTAAGATGCCCAATTGAGTGTGTATGTTTTTCCCTCCTTAAGTCAAATTCAATGAGAGTAAGGTTGACCCATTCCCTTTCACCTTTCTGCTCTTCCCCTCCATTGTAACAGTTTTTATTGCCTCTTTTATATGAGATAATTTACCCTATTCTATCTCTCCCTTTCTCCTTCTCACATTATATTCCTCTCTCATGTCTTAATTTTATTTTTTAGATATCATCCCTTCCAATTCGACTGATCCTGTGCTATGTATACAAGTACACATATATGCACACACTCACATATGTATTTATGTACATATATACCCTCCTATACATACATATGCATGTATACATATATGTATATATAGATATGTGTGTATATATATACATACATATGTTGTATATGTGTGTGTGTGCGCGCACACACATACATACACACATATCTATATTCCCTTTAACTATCCTCATACTGAGAAAAGTCTCAGGAGTTACAATTTTTGTTTTTCTATGTAGGAATGTAAATAGTTCAACTTTAATAAGTTCCTTATGATTTCTTTTTCCTGTCTACCTTCTCATGCTTCTCTTGCTTTTTGTAGAAAGTCAATTTTTCTGTTCAGCTCTGGTTTTTTTCATCAAAAATGCTTGAAAGTCCTCTATTTCATAAAATGACCATATTTTCCCCTGAAGCATTAATACTCAGTTTTGCTGGGTAGGTGATTCTTGGTTTTATTCCTAGCTCCTTTGACCTCTGGAATATCATATTCCAAGCCCTTTGATCTCTTAATGTAGAAGCTGCTATATCTTGTGTTATTCTGATTGTGTTTCCACAATACTCAAATTGTTTCTTCCTGACAGCTGGTAATATTTTCTCCTTTACCTAGGAACTCTGGAATTTGGCTATGATATTCCTAGGAGTTTTCTTTTGGGGATCTTTTTCATCATATTGTGTAATTTATACTCACACTCTTTATTTATCTATATCCCTTTTAGATGTTACCATAACTATAGAATTCTTGATATTAAGTTATCAGCTTCCCATATAGGGATGTAAACAGTTTGCTCTTATTAAATAACAGGGTGTGTGTGTGTGTGTGTGTGTGTGTGTGTGTGTGTGTGTGTTTCCCATTTCCCTTTCTATGTCTCTCTTGAGTCTTGTAATTGGAGGTCAAATTTTCCATTGAGCTCTGGCTTTTTCATCAGGAAGGTTTGGAAGTCCATTTTATCACTGAATGACCATCTCCTTGCCTGGAAGATTATGCTCAGTTTCTCTGGGTATGTGATCCTTGGTTGTAACCCTAGCTCTTTTGCCTTGCAGAAGATTGTATTCAACTTCCTCCAATCTTTCAATGTAGAAGCTACCAGATCCTGTGTGAATCCTTACTGTAGTTCTGCAATATTTGAATTGTTTCTTTCTGGCTGCTTGTAGTATTTTCTCCTTTACCTGATAGTTCTGAAATTTGACTACAACATTTTGTGGACTTTTCAATTTGGGATCTCTTTCAGGAGGTGTCTGGTGGATTCTCTCGATTTTTATTTTACCCTCTGGTTTTAGGATCTCAGGGAAGTTTTCCTTGATGAGCTCTTGGAAGATGTTGTCCAGGCTAATTTTTTCATCATGATTTTCTGGTAAACCAATAATTCTCAGATTATCTCTACTGGATCTGTTTTCCAGGTCATTAATTTTTCCATTGAGATATTTTACCTCGTTTTCTAATTTTTCATTCCTGATGGTTTTTGTTTGACTGATTCTTGGTGCCTTATAGAGTCATTAGCTTCAATTTGGTTGATTCTAATTTTTAGCGAATTATTTTCCTCGGTTAGTTTTGAAGCTCCTTTTCCATATGCTCTTCCATTTCACACATTTTTCTTTTTAATAAGCTGTTTTCTTCATTGTAATGTTTTTCAAATTTCACAATTTTGATTTTGAAAGAATTATTGATTTTATCTTCTATCTCTGTAATTTTGTTTTCAAAGTTCTTTTTGAGCTCATACTAAGAAAGCTTTCTGTGCCTGAGACCAGTTCATATTCATTGTTGAGGCTTCAGCTGTGGATGTGGAATCAATACTGTCTCCTTCTGAATTTGGTTCCTTCCTCTCTCAATAATAGGATTCTAGAGTCTTTGTCTTAGCAGTCTGTTTTTTACCTAGTTTGAGGCAGGGCCTTAGCCATGCCCTTCCTCCCGAGTTTCCAAGCCTTTACTGTTTAAAATTTTGCTCTGGGGCCAGTAATTACTCTGTTTTCAGGGCCAGAGGGGGGATTGGAGCAGCCAGGGTTCACTCTGCCATCCTGGTCCCTGAAAGTTCAGATAGGGGCTTTTTAAAATTCCAGTGTCTGGGTTGGCAGTCCCAGGAGTAGCTGCTGACACTGCCAGGGGCCCTGCATTTATTTCTTATCCAGCTCCGTCTGATCCCAGCCCTTCAGTGATAGGCCTGGTAATGGCCCCTGTGGTTGGTGGATCAACATGCCGCCATGTTGACCAGGCCTCGTCCCGGCATCTGCCTGGGGATCTTTTTCAAGAGCCAATCAGTAAATTCTTTTAATTTCTATTTTGCCCTCTGGTTCTAGAATATCAGGGCAATTTTCCATGAGAATTTCTTGAAGGATGATTTCTAGGCCCCTTTTTTGGTCATGGCTTTAGGTTGTTGTCCAATAATTTTTAAATGCTCTCTCCTGGATCTATTTTCCAGGTCTGTGGGTTTTCTAATGAGATATTTCACATTGCCTTCTATTTTTTCATTTGTTTGGATCTGTTTTATAGTATCTTGATTTCTCATAAAGTAATTAGCTTCCATTTGCTCCAATCTAATTTTGAAGGAGTTATTCTCTTTGGTGAGTTTTTGAAATTCCTTTTCCATCTGGCCAATTTGTTTTTTTTTTTTTTTTTAAGGCATTCTTCTCATTGGCTTTTGGGCCTCTTTTGCCATTTAAGTTAGTCTATTTTTAAGGTGTTCTTTTCCTCAGTATTTTGGTGGTGGGTCTCCTATAGCAGGCTGTTGCCTTGTTTTTCATGATTTTCTTGTATCATTCTCATTTCTTTTCTCAATTTTTCCTCTACTTCTGTTACTTGATTTTCACAATCCTGCTTGAGCTCCTCCATGCCTTGTAACCTATTCATATTTTTCTTGGAAACTTCTGATGAAGGAGTTTTGACTCTGTTGTCTCTTCTGGTTCCCTGTTTTGATCATTTTTACCCCCCAAAAAGGGTTCTGTGGTCTGATTGTGCTTCCTCTGCTTGCTCATCTTGCCAGTCAATTATTTGACTTTGGAGTTTTTTGCCATGGTAGAAGTCTGCTTCCAGAGTGGAAAGAGCTGTGTCCCAAATTGCTGGGGTTTTTGCAGCTGCCGGAGCTATGAGGGGGCACCGTCTCTACAGCAACCACAAGGTCTGGCACACTGGTCACACACCCCAGGACTACTACCCAAGACTGCGGCCGAGATCCAAGCAGATCAAAGAAAAAACAATTACCTTCTGGTCACTTGATCCCCATAGGATCTGCAGGCCAGGAGCTCCATGGGCAGCTGCTGTATCCATGCCACCTCTCGCCCTGGGGGTGTGGACAGGACTGTGCTCTTCTGCCACTTGGTTCCAGCAAAGTTCCCCATTGACCTTTTACTTTGTCTTTGGTGTTTATGGGTTGAGAAGTCTGGAAACTGCCACAGCTGCTGGCGATTTACTCTCCTGAAGTCTGTTCCAGATGGTCTGGGCCACTGGTCAAGGCTGCCCCAGGTTTGGGCCCGTGCAGCTCATGCAGAACTGTGCTTGGCTCACAGACTGGTATGATAGACCCTTGCTGTTGGCCTGCCAGGCTGCCTTCAGCAAGAGATTTGTTTCTCTCTGTCACCTTGTGGGTTCTGTAGCTCTAAAATTTGTTTAGAGTAATAATTTACAGGTATTAGAGGTGGTTGGAGCAGGAGCTCAGCTAAGTTCCTGTTTTAACTCCGATATCTTGGCTCCACTGCCCCTTCTTTTTAAATCCACATATTTGTTCCCATCCTTTATGTGACTTTCTTAGTAATTGGTTCTCCCGTATAAAAATGAAAGATCTAGAACACAGAGTCAGAATACTCTTAAGAATATTAATTTATTAAGAATTAATAAAGAATTAAGAATACTCTTAATACTTTTAAGCATAGGAAAAAGACTATATCATATTTGATGTGTATGTATAAACTAGTAACATAACTTTCTTCAAAATATACAGTTATATTGCTGATTTATGATCCTCCACTGGTATGGGTAATATATTGCTATATTAGTATAGTATCAATCCTTTCTAATTGTTCTAATTGGTTAAACAATCTTGTTGACAGATTGCTAGAGATGAGAATGGAATGGGAAGCCCTATTGAAAGTAGATTTTCTTTTCTTTCCAGGAAACAAAAAAACAAACATCTAAAACACTCCATGCTTAGCCACTCTCTTAAGTGTACACAGAAGATATTCCATTAGGGTACCCATGGCGAATTTCTCTAATTTCATATCTAAATAACTACCAACATGAAGTATGTGAGACAAATTATAAAAAATTGTAAATGTTATTGTTAAAAAGTTCACCAATGATTACATGTTATATCATGAAATATGGTTTATTATAACTGAATCATAAATAGTTTATCAAGCATTCTATACAAAAAAAAAAAGGAAATATAAATTGACCCTGCCTTAGGGAACTATTGTTGTTCAATTGTTTCATTCATGTATGACTATTTGTGACTCCATTTGGGGTTTTCCTGGAAAAGATGCTAGAGTAGTTTACTATTTCATTCTCTAGTTCATTTTACAGAAGAGGAAATTGAGGCAAACAGGATTAAGTGATTTGCCTAGGGTCACACAGCTAGTAAATGTTTGAAGTCATATTTGAATTTAGGTCCTCCTGACTTCAGGGCCAGCAATATGTCCTTAGGGGCTTACAAATCCTAAATAATCAAAAGGAAAAGAAAATAATAAATCAAAAGGTGAGTCATATTCACTTTTTTTCTCCAAACTACACTGATAAAAACTAAATAACTCCTACAAAGTAAATTCACAATAGCTGCCACATGGGCTAGCAAATCTTTTAACTGCCTTACACTAATCAAATAACTAGGCAGTTATTCACTCAGCATTACTTACTTCTCCAGTGAAAATTAAAGTTAGCCTCCTGACTCTTAAGTGAAGTCAGCTTTCTAAGAGTGCAATTTTTGTGTATTATATCCTACCGCAGTTTCCAATCAAAAGCAGCAATGAACATTCTAAAATTAATTTATTGTTTCTTCTTTTTCCATTTCATATTTCTAATTACTGTAGAGCTGCTTTTAAAAAGAAATAAAGCATCATAAGTTTCTTAGGACCAACAACAATAATTCAGGAATAGAATGGGAAGAAAGGGAACCATAAACTTATATTACAGGTTCTGTGAAATAGGTTTTGAAAATTAAGTTTGAAAGTAGACAAAGCTGTGTGTTTTAGGTCATGTAGAGGACTCTCTAGCTACATTCATACGAGTCACGGATAAAATGTACAGGATGTCAAGTTAACTTATTCTATTTTCTTTGATAGACTTTATTGAAGCCTTATGAGAAGAACATTCTTGATATGGTCATATTGCCATTTACATCATAAAACCTGATTTTGGTAGTCTGATGTTCTATCAGTTCAAAATCACACAGAACTGAATGTTATACAAGTCATCATGCCTCATGCCATTTCTTTCTTGTACAAAAAAGAAAAAAAGATTTGTTGTAAACCATTTTTTGGTCAAATGGTTAAAAAGTGGGAGGCTGGGTAGAAGAGCCTACAGCAAAATTGTTCAAGTTAAATTTGAAAACAAGATATTACTACTGAACTTTATTTAAAATAGGTTCTACTGAAAATAATGCACTTTTATTTTATACTCTAAAGACTCTTCATAAATAAGAAACACAATGATAGTTATGTTACATGAAAATAAATTGGAACAAGCTTTTGGGTCATACTTATTCAGGCAAATTTTCCTTAAGGATAGACTCCCATTCAAATAAAAGAAAAAATGATGTGTTCACTTAAATTAATTCAGAAATCAATGCTTTAATTTCCTACTTCAAATGCAATCCAAATCAGATCAATCACTAAAGAAAACATGTCAAAGAACAATAGTAGGATGTTCATCAGGATGGAACAGTCAACTTAACTTTGAAACAAGAAGGGCAGAGATTTTCATATGAAAATTTTTACATGGATCTAGGTGTCATATAGCCACTTGTAGAAAATAATTACATAATGAGGCATTAGTGTGCCCCTGTCCTCTGTTCCTCCACATATAAAGATCATACTCTTCTCCAATGAGAACCATGAATACAGAGAACAATTGTCTTATTTCTATGGACGCATACAAGCTAGCAGGATGATTATTTTCAATATTGCTTTTTGCTACCAAACACTAGAAATATTTCAGTTAGATGGCTAAGACCAGATTGGAATAAGGTGGTATAGTTTGGTATTCACTCCCAGAAAACACAAATAAAGACCACAAGTAAGCTAGGGCTGGCACTAAAGCAATCTACTGGCAATTGTAAAGCAGCCTAGAAAAATGAATTCATTTCAGGTCACCAGTTGAGATAATGCCTTCTTGAAAATACTATTATATTCACAAAACCCTCATTATTGATTTTACAGTATGTGCATTCACAAAGCATGAATTTTTATGGATAACAATATAAAACAATCAGTAGCCCTTTAAGAACAACTAAAACATGAAATTGAAATGCTAGTTCTCTGGAGCTATGTGCTTTGCACTCGAATGCTCTTCATGTCTTGCAGTAGCATGGGCCTATAGTTCTGTTCCAAGTTTTCCATGTATTCAAAGTAGTCACTCACCCGAAATCCATGCAGTGCTTCCTCCTGCCCAAACAATACAAAGGAAAACTCATTGACTTTGAAAAATATATTCAGTCCCAAGTAAAGGAATTTTAAATGTCTGCATTTAGCTCAACAATCTACTTTTTTTTTTCCTCCTCCTGTTACAGTTTGGGTATTTTATTTTATTTTTTGCTTTTTGGAGGGCAATTGGGGTTAAGTAACTTGCCCAAGGTCACAAGGCTAGATTTTTGTTTGTGTGTGTTAAGTGTCTGAGGCCGGATCCAAACTCAGGTCCTTCTGATCCCAGGGCCCACTGCACCACCTAGCTGGCCCTATTATTCTTTTTTGAAGTGAGAAATCATAGCATCCTCCATTAGACAGTATTTTAAAATAAACTAATTGGGTTTTCTGTACCAAAAATCTCCTATGAAACATTTCTTTAAAATTTACAAATTTCACAAACAGCATTCGGCAAACAACAATACAAATTTGTCTTGAATTGATCCTGCAAATTAACTGCCAAAAGATAATATTATTTTTCTCCTCTGGGTTACAAAGTACATTAGCCCTATAACCATCCTTCCAAAAAAACACAGCTCTTGGAACGACAAAAAATATCAACTTTGCTTAAGTGATCATGTCCTAAAGCAAAACACCATCATAATATTTTTGATAGATATATACAGGGTATTACTTTGCTAAATTGCTTGATAATTATTACCCTCATTCTACTTTCCCCACCTCCCAAAATATTGATAATACCTATCTTCAAGAAGCAGAATTTTACAGAAGACAAAAATTATATTTTCTTTGATCTGTGATTTCATTGATATGTATATCCCTCAAGATTACAAACCATTCATGTCTCCACATACTTTATAGTCATTCCTGCCCCCCCCCCAAATCCTTTAAAGCAAGTTCATTTAATAGGCTAGGGACCTTCTCCTTATCTATCTTGACATAGAGTAAATGCCAAGGCCGTCTATCAGTGATCCTTGCTTTTAATACTTAATTACCCTACCTTCTTTTCATACATCTTTTTGATTATGCCACTTCTTCACAATTGTTTGTGGTTAATATGTTGCAGCCTACTTATACTCACCACATAATTTAATTTGGTATGGCTAATCAAGTAAGATAATTCAAGATCAGAAGTTAAAATGCAATGAGGTATTCTTAGACTGTAAGATGCAATTTAAAAAAATTACTAAAAACAAGAAAATAAAAGAATATAATCTATAATTAGTCGATAAACATTTATTAAGTGTCTACTAAGTGCCAGTCACTGCAAAATGCTGGAGATAAAAAGAAAAGCAAAATATAGACTGGAGATTTGAGGAGTTTGCAAGCTAATGGGGGGACAACATGTAAACAACTATGTACAAAAAAAAGCTATGCATGTTTCTGTATGTATAAGTAGGAAATAATCAATAAAGGGGTGGTAGTACTATCAAGGGGAATCTGGGAAAGGATTCATGTAGAAGATGACATTTTAGTTGGGATCTGAAGGAAGCCAAGAAAGTCAGGAATCAGTGATGAATAGGAAGAGCATTCTAGGCATGGGAGATAGCCAGGGCAAATACTTGAAATCAAGACATAGAGCATTTTGTTGAAGGAAAAGCAAGGAGACTAGTGTCAGTAGACCAAAGAGTATATGGAAGGGAATAAGGTCCAAGGCCACTGGAAAGATGGGATAGAGGTCAGGTTAGAATGGGCTTTGAATATCTAAGGTTTCATACTTGATCCTGGAAGTGATAGGGATTCAAATGAATTTACTGAGTGTGGGGAAGTGAGGAGTGACATGGTTGGATCTGGTCCTTAAGGAAAGTCACATTGGCAGCTGAGTGAAGGGTGAATTGTAGTGAAAAGAGGTTTATGGCAGGCAGATCAATCACCAGCAGGCTACTGAAATAGTCCAGGAATGAGGAGGTGAGGGTTGGAGCTTGACCTAGTTCCTATTCTCAAGCAGCTTATTATTATATAGTTGTGGAGGGAAGGCTTATTCACATAAAGAAAATAAACCAAAACCAAAACAATCAATTCTCCCTTCTTTTTAATCACACCAGCTAAATAATTATCAATTTTATTAGTCTTTCAAAACAACCAGAAATTTCTTTCACATAATTATAAATGGTTTGTGTGATAACAGAGATCAACAGAGAATACATTAAGTCTCCACTTTGGTTCTGCATTCTTTGTGCTTCTATAGTAGCAAGCACCCTAGCACACCCAGGATAGCCTGCTAGCACAGATTCTTTGATCTGCTTTGCTAAAGGAACGCCAACTTTTAAAGGGGTCAACAATCTTACCTTAATTACAGATAAGTAGAAAATACAAGCAGAGAAATTAGCACAGAGATTCAACAGTCAGGGCTCTTACTATCTGAACAAAGTAATATAACCACCAACACACACACCACTGGATCTGGAGAGCACAAACCTCTCAGGAGTCAGGCATCTCTTAACAAACAGCTACTCAGAGTCCCATCCAGGGAATCAAAAGATCCTTCTCATAAATGAACCCTGAAAGCAAAATGCCAACCTCCCAGAATATATAATAAAGACTCCACCCCTGATTGGCTCAGAAGGAGAAGGTACTAAACCTACTTGACCCAGCACAACTGTGAATTATCAGGATTCATAGGAGACTAATTCTTCAGATGTTTATAATTTAGTCTGAGCCTAGGAAACTGAACTCCAGAAAAAAAAATCCCACTTTGCTTACACTTACAGCTTCCTAAACTGATTACTATTTTTATTACTTTATGGCCTATAAAGGATGTATTTATTATTTGTGTTTTTATTTTTACTTCTAATTTAAATTTACTTACAATATCTATGTCAATACAGACAATTTTTGTAAAAGTTGCATATGGTACTAAGAAATATATATGTATACACATAAATATGTATGCATGCACACAAGTCACACAAAGTTTTCACTTCTTCCCAGACACTACCCTTCCTGTTCTCCCCTTCATAGTAACAATAATTATGATTATTTGCCCATTTATGAAATCTCCACTCTAGGTTCAAACTTTCCTACTTTTCTGAGTATCAGTGGCTCATAGAAGTTTTGATTACCTCTCTCCTGAAGCAGGATGGATGGTTTCTCTAAGCATGAAATATCTAAAGATTATACCCTTTGTAAGCTCCCCATGTCCCATTATAGACTATATCTCTTCCCCCATGGGAATGTTCATCAGTGGCACCCTCTCTTAGAACTGAAATGATCCCCCCCGCCTCTCTTTCCTTCTGCTTCAATCCTTCCCTTTGCCTCTTCACCATTTCTCATAGAGGTTCTTTTCTTCCTGAGAAACTATGGAATGACTTCCCCTCCATGATTAATCTTTGACTTGATTATACCACATTTCCCCCCTCTATCTTCTTCCTTTCCTCACCCCTTTAGTCCCTCACCTCCTCCCACTCCCCACACATAGGCACACATACAAAATACTTTGATTCACCTGTGGCTATGGTGTTGTGAGGTTTTAGTCCATGTTTCAAGCCTATTTCTTCCCTATCACTTCTATTTGACTTTCACCTTTCACCCACTTCAGTCTTACTCTCTGCACCTGAGACCTCTTTTGCTGATTGGATGGCTCCTCACAGAACCTCTACTTAAGGAAGGTACCCAGGTCACTCAATATGCATTCTTTTCCTAGCTCACAGACCATATTCTAGCATTCATATAGGTGAGTACCCCTCCTCCCTTTCAGTTCCTCTTTCGGTTTCATTTTGTGTGTAGTTTTCCTCCACTAGAAAGTAAACTACTTGAAGGGAGAGACTGCCTTCTCAGTGTTTAGCATAGTGATTTACACATAGTAAGCTTTTACTAAAACACTCACAGATAAATCTTTTGTCTCCCTGTCTACTTTTAGATAGTAAAGCTAACAACAGATT
>WOXC01001839.1:0-76582 GCA_011680675.1 Gymnobelideus leadbeateri
TTTTTAAAGCAATTGGGGTTAAGTAACTTGCTCAAGGTTACAGGGCTAGTCATTATTTATGTATGGGTGCTCATTTTCTGAGGCCGGATTTGATCTCGGGTCATCCCAACTCCGAGGCCAGCGCTCTTACTCACTGCGCCACCTAGCCACCCCTTTTTTAGGGTAATTGGGGTTAAGTAACTTGCCCAAGGTCACACGGCTAGGTTTTTTTTGTTTGTGTGGGTTAAGTGTCTGAGGCCGGATCCGAACTCAGGTCCTTCTGACTCCAAGGGGCGCTCTACTCACTGCACCACTTGAATTAAAGATTTAAGGGACTTTGGCGTTCTGTCTCAATCGGGTGGTTGGGCACCTTGGGGGTTCAGATAAATCACTAAAATAACCTTCAAAACCTAAGTGAGTGGTTTTTTGGCTAAAGGAAGAGGGCGGGAGAGATAAACCCTACAATATTGTGTGATGATGATGCTTTAAAAAACCATCGTCTCAAAGGGTGTGATCTGCTGTGCATTGCATTTCTGATGGAATATTTAGCATGCAAGTTGCTTTGGAGGGAAATAAGGAAAACACTTCTGCCCTTTAAAGGACAAATAACATCTTGTCAGGAATGTTCTTCCCCTAATGCTTCTTAACAGTGAATTTACAATTAAGCTTGCGCCTTCAAGGCTGGCAGGCCTTCTGTGTTAAAGGTCTTGGGTATGATACAGTACTGCTGATCTGTAGTGCAATTAGCAGAAGGCACCTGAAAATGAAATTATTAAAGACATGGAAGTGAAAACATTTATGAAGCATATGGAGCACATGGCTGTTGTGTTAGAAATTCTAGTCTTGTATGTTTGCTGAAATTCACTGGGCATTACAGGTCAGGGGAAAACCCATGTTTTCCTTAGTGTAAATTAATATGTGAATGTGTCCATGCTTTATCATCCACTACCAACTCTCAGTTATCTCTCCAGGGCTGCTTCATGGATAGTTTTTTGTTTTTTTTTAAAGCAGTTGGGGTTAAGTAACTTGCTCAAGGTTACACGGCCAGTCATTGTTTTTTTTTTTTATGCGTGGGTGCTCATTTTCTGAGGCCGGGTCTGATCTCGGGTCATCCCAACTCCGAGGCAGGCGCTCTTACTCACTGCGCCACCTCGCTGCCCCTTTAGGGCAATTGGGGTTAAGTAACTTGCCCAAGGTTACACGGCTAGGTTTTTGTTTGTTTGTGCGGATTAAGTGTCTGAGGCCGGCTCCGAACTCAGGTCCTTCTGATTCCAGGGCCGGCGCTCTATTCACTGCGCCACCTAGCTGCCCCTCATGGGTAGTTTTTAATCCTGGGATAGCTAACTAGCTGCTGTAATATTGCCATTGTCATATTAGTCTTAAGAAATTAGTATTATTGGGGCGGCTAGGTGGCGCAGTGAATAGAGCGCCGGCCCTGGAATCAGAAGGACCTGAGTTCGGAGCCGGCCTCCGACACTTAATCCGCACAAACAAAATCCTAGCCGTGTAACCTTGGGCAAGTTACTTAACCCCAATTGCCCTAAAGGGGCGGCTAGGTGGCGCAGTGAGTAAGAGCGCCGGCCTCGGAGTTTGGATGACCCGAGATCAGATCCGGCCTCAGAAAATGAGCACCCACACATAAATCAAATGACTAGCCGTGTAACCTTGAGCAAGTTACTTAACCCCAATTGCTTTAAAAAAAAAAAAAAAGAAATTAGTATTATTAAGAAGACAGTTCACTATGATAAAATGATATACACGTGTGTGTTTATAGACACTGCAGATAAAAATTACTTTTGGACTATCTGTATTTTAAATAAGCAACATTGCTGTCTTCCATTAAAGCAGATAATAGGAAGTTGACAGTTTCTATTTCCATAGGATTTCTTAAAAAATCTTATTTATATGAGAAAAGTACACACTATATTTTAATACTGCCATATAATGGTAATTTTCTATTTCCATCTGATTTTCAAAATCCATTTTATATGGGAAAAGTGAATGATGGTGGTTTTCATTAACCACTGTCTTAAAAATAAGTGGCCAGCTTATATAATTATTTCTCAGCATCTTATATATCAATTATTTCTTAAATGAATTATGCATACTTTCTCTTATGGAACTGATACACGTTTATGCATTTTACACATTTACTAATGTCAGATTTTCTAGGCAAAAAAAACAATTTGGGGGGTTTTCAGCTACATTTTGGGATGTGGATCAAATGTTGTTTGGTAATAAAAATTAAGTCAGAAATTCTAGCACCCCAAAAGAGTTCATCTCCAGACTGGGTAGTCTTCTCACTCAACAAAACTATTTTATGTAATATATAATTATTTATTTTGTAGTTATGAAGTATTTTACTCCAGTGTGTATTTATAAATGTCAAGAAGTTCACTAAATGCCTGATCCTCAGGAGCTTTAAACTGCTTTGTCAAATTGTTTTGTGTTTCCAGAAACATCCCTGTGCATGGTACATGTTGTGTTTTTTCAACATTGCTTTGTTTTCTTTGACTTCATTTTATGTATATGTGTGTGTATATATATATGTATTTTTTCATTTCATTTGCTTCCATCCTTTAGCCCACCGCATGTACCTTAGTCCAGTGGAAAACTTTATTATTATGCGACTGTTGACCCCCACACAGTCTTCCCTAGCCCGAAACCGAAGCACGCTCATGCTTTCTGAGCAGTCCATTGATTCAGGTAAAACAGGCTGAAGGGTTCTGACTATTATGGTGTGAAAGTTGCAACTGGCAGCTGCGGAAAATGCTAAAAAGGGATTGAAGTGTTTCATTTAATGGTGAATTTTTGCTTTTCTTCTCCCCATTTCCTAGTTTTGTGCCATATCTTAAGCTGCTAATTCCAATATTTCTTTTCCCTACTAATTTTTGTTGAAATCACATTTCTTTAGAAGGACAAGGACTAGGATGAATTAAAATAAACCTATATTTTCCTCCTAAGTGCATTTCTTTCTGTATTAAGTATTCCAAGTAAATGTAAACCTTTTAAGCTTAAGGATACCTAATTAATCAACAAGCATTTATTAAGCACATACTGGACAAAATGGTAGAGATAAAAAGGGATGAGATGGAAACCCCAGCCCCTGTTCTGAATTGTCCCTAAAGAAATCATCCTTGTACAAGCCTGAATCTGCTAACCCCTCAATTTTTGCCAATTATGTGGTATTAGCCTTTCTTCAACTTCCCAATTAAATGTAAAAAAATCAAGCTGTCCTACAGATTGCTAGGATATTATATAATTTCATATATATATAAAGTGAAAGAAAAACTGAAAGTGAAGTTACTAAAATTTCTGATCCTGTAGGTAAACGTGCTATTGGCCATAGATAAATAAATAGTTGGTAAGGTCGTGAAGCATTTAAAATTTTTGTGCATTGGGGAAGCAAGAAGTATAGCTTGAATTGACTACATTGATGTCTGGGTTAACCTTTTGAAAGCTTAGAGGACAGTATTCTCTTTGTTTGCTTCAGAAGAGGGTGAATTTGGGGGTTTCTTATCTCAGCTTTTTTCAAAAGTTTCACTTTTTTTTAACATTATCTCATTAAAACATTTTTTTTTTGAGGGGAGAGGGCAGGACAATTGGGATTAAGTGACTTGCCTAAAGTCACAAGGTTAGTATTATGTGTCTGAGGCTGGATTTGAATTCAGGTCTTCCTGACTCCAGGGCCGGTGCTCTATTCACTGTGCCACCTAGCTGCCCCTCACTAAAACCATTTAACACACTTATGATTATTTGATGATGTTATGATAGCAGAGTTGCCTGTCTGGGTAGAATGGAAAGGTTACATAAGTAACCTTGTTAATTAGCTAATGCAGCCATGAAAATATGTCATCTTAAACTCTTTAGTAATTATGGTATAAAATCTAGTTTCAGGGGCAGCTAGGTAGCACAATGAATAGAGCACCTGCCATGGAGTCAGGAGGACCTGAGTTCAAATCTGACCTCAGACACTTAACACAAAACTAGCCGTGTGACCTTAGTCAAGTCACTTAATCCCAATTGCCCTGCCTTCCCCCCTCCAAAAAAGAAAAGCAAAAAATAAAAATAAAAAATAAAATCTACTTTCACTGTTCTGTCACATAGAATCAGACATGACTGAATGACTGAATGACAGCAAAAAAAATTTTTGTTTTATCCTCTCTGAAGGTTATATGACACTTGACTATTGGGTCCTGCAACCAAATTTTACTTCTTTTTTTTTTTTTTGGAGGGGGAAGGTAGGGTAATTGGGGTTAAGTGACTTGCCCAAGGTCACATGGCTAGTTGTTTGTGTGTGTGTGTGTGTGTGTGTGTGTGTGTGTGTGTGTGTGTGTGAATTGTCTGAGGAGGAATTTGAATTCAGGTCCTCCTGACTCCAGGGCCGGTGCTCTATTCACTACACCACCTATCCGCCCTTACTTCATTTTTTTTAAACTAGTTTCTTTGAACATTTAGTAAATTATATCCATGTTTCCCTAAGGGAGGCTTATGAGAGCAAAGTGGGGGAACCCAGCACTTTTTTGGATCATAGAGTCAAAGCTGGAAAGGGGCTCCAGAGACTGTCTAATCCAACTCCACTCAACAAATGAGGAAACTGAGGCCCAGTGAAGTCAAGTAATTTGCCCAAGGCCCCACTAGTAGCAAGTAGTGAGGCTAAGATTTGAAGCCGCATCTTTCTCACTTTTTTTTTAAATTTTGAGTTCCAAATTTTCTCTCTTCCTCCTTCCCTCCTCCACTCCCTGAGAAGCAATCTGATATAGGTTATCTGTGTTCAGTCATGTAAAACCCCTTTCCATATATCCTCACTTTCAAAACACTTTTGCCTTAAAAAATATTTTCAGTTCATAAAGAAATTCAATGGGGATTTTTTTTAAAAAAGCAAACAACTAAAAGATTTTATTTCTTATCCATATATCTATTAAAAGTAGAATGATGGTGATTCCATATAAGCTGCTGCTATTATAGATGTAGGGGTCCCTTGGAGTATGAGAGACTGTTAGCTAACCTGTGACACTGCTGTTTGCTGTGTTCCCAGTTATAATGGAGTTGTGCAATTTTTCCTTCCCTCCCTCTTCTTCTGTCTGTCCTTTCTATTACTTTGACTATTGGACTATAACTCTGACTATTGGACTATAACTCTGCAGTCTCCCCTGTCTGTCCTCGTTTAGCCCCAGGGAGTCCTTTCAAATCTCCCTACAAGGCATCTGCTGCCCGAATCCCAGAGAGAAGGAAGATGGTGTCCTGCAGTGCCGGAGATGCCCCAAAAGGAGCAGTTTCCTCTGAACAGGTAGGTTTTAGAGCAAGCCCTGCTCACTCTCAGTAAGGTTTTTGATCTATGTGACTTTAAAACAATTTAAAATCTCTTACTGCATTTAAGAAAAATCCATCTACTTTATTCTAAACAGCATTTTTAATGGGAGTTTTGTGAAATGATGGTGCCAGGGTGAGCAGCATTACAGTCTTCCCTAGATCCCAAGTTTGTTTTTTTTAGTTCTGGATCAACTGTAACTGTTTTGGGTTTTATTGGGGTGGGGGGAGCAATTGGGGTTAGGTGACTTGCCCAGAGTCACACAGCTAGTAAGAGTCTGAGATTGGATTTGAACGTAGATCCTCCTCTTAGGGCTGGTGCTCTGATCACTAAAGCACCACCTAGTTGCCCTAGCCAACTGTAATTGTACACATAATAACCATATAGATTTCGGTTTATCACCTCTATGAAGAGTATTCTTTCTACTGGCAGGGTCTAGGTGGTACAGTGGATAAATTGCTGGACCTGGAGTCAGAAAGAACTGAGTTCAAGTCCTAAGTCACACACTTAATATCTGTGGGACCCCAGGGCAATCTCTTGACCTCTGTCTGCCTCAGTTTTCTTCTCTGTGAAATGGGGAAAATAGTAGCACTCTTCTCCTAGGGTTGTTGGGAGATCAAATGAGATAATATTTATAATGCACTTTGCAAGTGTTTAAAGTATAACATTCTATAAATGCTAACTGTTGTTGTAATCATGGTATAAGATGAACCAAGGTATAAGTTGACTTCCTACAGTCTTCTGTTTATCTCTGAGACAGGCAGAGGCACTCTGTCCACATCAATTTAGAGTCAAAAGACCTGAATGTGAATGTGACTTACTAACTATGTGACCTTGGTATGTCTTATGGATGTTTAGAGACTTTAGAACCTCTAGGAATGGCTCAGGTGGTGTCTGATTAAATCAACAATCCATATGCATATGCTAGAGTAGAATTTTTTTCCCTAGGCTGCTTTTCAAGGCTGGATGGTCAGTCTTTAGGAATTATGGATGACAGAGCCTTATTAGTACAAAATTCCTGGAGGTGGAAGAGGACCAAGAATTCATCTAGTCCAATGGTGTCCAGCTGAAATAGAAATACAACCCTGCTTGGCAATTAACTTAGAAAAAAACCACATATTAACATTATCTATATTGTATTGTATTTTCCTCTATTTTGTGAAACCTTTCCCAATTAGATTTTAATCTGGGGAGTGTAGCACAAATACAATATTTACAGTGCCCACAATCACTATAAATATACCTGCATAGTACTGTATCACAAAATATAACAGACTCTCCATATGGAAGACAGAAGCAAAACATTTATTCAGACACCAGAAAACTGAATCCCCGAACCAATAAGCCAATTCCATCATAGTAGCAAAGAAGTTAATAATCCACAACAGTACAGAGAGCCACAGAATCCTTTAGCCTTCCAGCAAACCAACATTTACCCAAAAGCCTAACTGTCTGCTTGCCTGCCTTCTCTCCTCCCACCATCTAGCTGTTCTGACTCCCTGCTTCCTGTGGGCTCTGCTCTACCCATAAGCAAATTCCTTCTACAACAGGCTCCATGTGATTACATTCAGCTTATTAGGGGACAGAGTATATTTTCTTTCTTTTTTTTTTTCAGAGTATATTTTCAAGCAGGGAGGGTCTTCATATTCCCTTAGGCTTATTAAAGGACAGGGACAATCTTCAAATTACCATTACTATTACAAGGAGTTTTTGGCAGCATGTAGCCTATAGGTTTGACACTTCTGATCTAGTCTAGACTTCTTATTTTATAGATGAAGAAACCAAGGTCCAGAGAGATTAAGTGAATTAGTAACAGATTGAGAATTAGAACCCAGGTCTTGCGACTTCAAATATAGCATTCTTTCCCCTGCACAAAGGTGCAAGTTGATCCCTTAATTTTCCATTTATCTAAGAGGCAGTTCAACATTGTGTGTGTGAGATATATGTATGAATACACACAGATATCTATATCTGTCTATACATATATACACACATATATGTGTATATGTGTGTGTATATGTATATACTTCTGACAGTCAGAAAGAATTTGTGAGAAATTCTGTGGCTCTTTTTAAAACATCCTCAGCAGACTTTTAGCACCAGAAATCCAGAGCTATACAGCTTTATTTTATTGGACCCTGACATAGGCTTCAGGTTCTAAAAAAATAAATGTATAATGAAAAATTAGGGAAAGATGTATACCCTCAGGTGAAAAATAAACTGAGGGCGGCTAGGTGGCGCAGTGAGTAGAGCTTCGGCCCTGGAGTCAGAAGTACCTGAGTTTGGATCCGGCCTCAGACACTTAACACACACAAACAAAAACCTAGCTGTGTGACCTTGGGCAAGTTACTTAACCCCAATTGCCCTCCAAAAAGCAAAAAAAAAAGAAAAAAAAGAAAAACTGAGTGTTTGAAGAACTAAAGCCACAAAAAGTTTCCAGGCACTGAAAATGAGGATCAAAGATTCTGTCCCACCATCTTTCTTGACCCATAAGGCACCTATTGAGTGCCTATGATGTGCATCATTTTTTAGTATATACTATTGGATGGTACAGGTAGCTAGGTGTTGCAGTGGATAGAGCAGTGGGCCTGGGCTCACTGGAAGATCTGAGTTCATATCTGGCCTCTAAATACTTGTTAGCTATGTGACTCTGGCAAGGCACAACCTCTATTTGCCTCATATGTTCAATGGGGACATGCTGGAGAATGAAATGGCAAACCATCTTTGCTAAAAAAAAACTCCATGGATGAGTCCACAAGATCATGAAGAGTCAGAAATGACTCAACAACAATTGGAGATGATAATGTGAGGACTTGTGCTGTAGCTGGAAAGAGAAGGTGCACGTACATGGAGCAGGGAGAACCGAAGCATAGTTTGCTTTCACTTCGCAATTATGCCACATCTAAGCAGCCTAACAGGAATTGGATTAATTTGTGGTTAATAGTCTAGTAATTAGTGTTCATAGTTTGATACATTCCCTCCTTTCCTCTGCCCCCAATTCTCTTCACCTCTTAAGCTCAGTGCTGGTGATCCGAGTTTTAGGGGGTCAGTTTTGGTGAAAGTTCTTACTCAGACCATCCATCACCAATTTCCCCATCACCAGTTGATAGAAAGGGGGGACAGAGATAGGAAATGGGAATAGGACAAATTGCTTTACAAACCTTAAAACATTATAGAAATGCATTGAATATATCCTCTGTGATCATTAGTTGTGCACATAACCAGACATTCTTTGAATATTCTCTTGTTGCTCAGTCATGTCTGATTCTTTGTTAACCCCATTTGGGGTTTGTTTGTTTTTTTGGCAAAGACACTGGAGAGGTTTGCCATTTCCTTCTCCAGCTTGTTTGACAGATGAGGAAACTGAGGCAAACGGGTTAAGTGACTTGCCCAGGGTCACATAGCTAGTAAATGTTTGAGACTGAATTTGAACTCAGGTCTTCTTGACTTCAGGTCCAGCACTTTATCCACTGCACCATTAAAATACTGAATAGTAAAGCTTAATCATGTCCCAGATCAACTCATATTTTCTTATTATTGCACACTGCTAAACAGTACTGAAATTTGAATCCTGGAATATAATGTTGCTCTCTATCCACTACCCCACCTTGAATATTCTCTAGCACACTTTATCATATTATTTACTGTGAACATTTTAAGAAGTAGAGGTCATAATATATAATGGATAAAGTGCTGAGCTCAGAAGACCTGGGCTCACATCCCTCCCGTCATATAATAGCTCTGTGACAATAGGCAAGGTCACTTAATCTCTCTGAGCCTCAGTTTCCCTATTTGTAAAATTGAGGTAATACAGTCTCTAATGCCCACCTCACCAAGTTGTGAGACTGAAGTGAAATAATATTGTTAAAGTGCTTTTGTAAACTTTAAAGAATTGGATAAATGTCAGGACAAATGTTAGTGACTATTATTATTGTTGTTGTTGTTGTTGTTGTTGTTGCTGTTGTTTAGTTAATATAGAACTAAAGTCTTCAGTACAGTGAGATTAGAATTTCTGCCCAGTCCCTTATGGCAGCACAATGGACTAGCCTGTACTCTTCTCCCTGAGCCTTCCTGTTTATGCCTTTTTAAAAACATAAAAACAAAAAAACAACCTCTGGGTATCCACAGCTGATGATTTTTGACTCTTCTTTCTTCTTTCTTGTATAATTTGGGCCTTTTTTGGGTTCTCCTGACTGTCCTTTTAAAATTTGCCCTTCTTAATCCTTGTCAACTTGTCAAAACCAAAGGCTTAACTTGCTGGTCATGTCCCTCTTGATTCATTTGCTGCATCTTCCATATGCCCATAGTGTTTTTCTAAATCCTTTCCTCTCTTGGCCTTGGCTGTCCTTCTTCCCAAACTTGTTTTTCTCACTCCAAATGAACTCTGCATCTCTGATGTTGCTATTGTGAGCACCCAGTGAATGCTTAATAACACAGAGCATATTCCTAATGTTTTCATATCTGCCTCTTCTCAATCTGAGCTCCTTTGCTTCTTCTTCCATTGCTGGTTACCCCTTTCTAGAACATCCTCTCCTAACCTTCCTTTTATTGTTTGTTTTTGTTTTAATATTTATTTATAGTTTTCAACATTCACTGTTATAAGATTCTGAGTTTTAAACTTTCTCCCGCTCCTTCCCCTCTCCCTTCCCAAGATGGTGTGCAATCTGATATAAGCCATACATGTACAATCATATTAAGCTTATTTCCACATTAGTTATGCTGTAAAGAAGAATCAGAACCAAAGGGAAAAACCATGAGAGAAAAAAACCAAAGGGAAAAACCATGAGATAGTATTTTCAATCTGCATTCAGACCCCATAGTTCTTTAACTGGATGTGGATAGCACTTTCCATCATGAGTCTTTTGGAATTATTTTAGTTCTTTGCTTTGCTGAGAAGAGCTAAGTCTGTCTGTTGGTCATCACACAATGTTGCTGTTACCATGTATAATGTTTTCCTGGTTCTTCTCACTTCAGTCAGCATCAGTTCATGCAAGTCTTTCCAGGTTTTTCTGAAGTCCACGTGCTCATCATTTCTTATGGAACAATAGTATTCCATTACATTCATATACCACAACTTGTTCAGCCATTCCCCAATTGATGGGTATCCCCTCAATTTCCAATTCTTGGCTACCACAAAAAGGGCTCCTATATACATTTTTTGTGCATGTGGGTCCTTTTCCTATTTTTATGATTTCTTTGGCATACATACATAGAATATGACTGGTATTTCTAGATCTGCTCAGTTTTATAGCCCTTTGGCATAATTCCAAATTGTTTTCCAGAATGGTTGGATCAGTTCACAACTCCACCAATAATACATTAGTGTTCCAATTTTCCCACATCTTCTCCAACATTTATCATTTTCCTATTTTGTCATGTTAGCCAATCTGATAGGTAAGATGTGGTACTCTCCTAATCTTTCGAGACATTTCTTTTGGCCCGTGTTTGTCATCCTGCTTTCCTTTGTCTCATGTTTTTTAATGACATCTATGTTCTGATACAGTATTGCCCATGTTTCATTCTGTTTCAGTTCCCTGCATCATAATAATCTTTCATCCTTCATTTGCAGGGTCTCTGGGGGGAGTGAATTTGCCCCTGAATTAGAAAACAATTGTTTTCTTTTTCCTGTCTAATAGTATGGTCCTATTGTTCTCCAAATGTAATGGGACTCTCATCATAACTTTGAAAACATTCATTTTTCAAAATCACAGTTATTTTCAGGTTAGCACCAATCATGGCATGTTGGACAGAGCCAAGATGACTTGGATTCAAGTCCTACCCCTAATGATAGTATCCATGACAAGTCTATGAAATCCTGGGAAAGTCACTTAATTTCTCAGTGCTCTAGGCAACTCTTCAGTTGAAGGTTCCAACCTGGGAGTTTCACAGGGCTAGTCCCTAATTGTACACCTCAACTTAGTAGTGACCCATACAGGTGGAATGTGAGAGTTGGAAAAGTGATATTAGATACACACATGGATATATTTATACATATATGTGTATGCATATGTATATATGTGTGTATACATATACATATGTGGTATTGTTCATTTGTTTTTTCAGTCTTGTCTGACTTCATGATGGGGTTTTCTTGACAAAGATAATTGAAATGTTTTGCCATTTCCTTCTCCAGCTTATTTTACAGATAAGGAATTAAGGCAAACAGGGTTATGTGACTTGCCCAGGATCACACAGCTAGTAAATGTCTGAGACTGAAATCTCCTAAAGACACTCTATCCACTGTGTCACCTAGCTGTTCCTATATGTTTGTACACATGAATATGTGTGCGTATGTATACACATGTATATGCACAATACAATACATATACAATGACAACAACAAAATGGAAAGAACAAGGACTACACTAGAACAAGTTGAAATGAATGTTACAAAATTACAAAGAATAAGTTTGGTCCCAAATAATAGATATCAGAAAACACCTTCCATAACTCCTTTGCTGGGGACAGGGGATTCACACATATGGAACATTGTATATGTAGACAGATTTTTTTTCAATGTGCTGATCATCTTTGATTATTTTTTCCCTCTTTATGTTTACAAAAATTTCTTAATTATAAAGAATGGCTCTTTGGGAGAAGGGAGGGATGCAGGGGGAAATTTAGGAGATATAAATGGAATGAAATAAACAGAATCAGGAAAGCAGTATACACAATATTGTAGCAATGTAAGTGGGGAAAAAAAACAACACAAAAAAACTTACAAAACTTAACCTCACAATTATACTGACCGAGCCTTAAAAAAATAGCACCTAGTCCAGTTCCCTTATTTTACAAATGAGAAAGCTGAGGCCCATAGAGGTGATGTGACTTTACCAAAGTCATATAGCTGGCAACTAGCAGAGGTATTGAACCACAGTCCTAGACCAGTATTCTTTCTCATTGTCCTAGGCTTGCATACCTTCTTTAGTTTCTCCAACTAGAAATGAAGTTTCTAGATTCCTTTTATGTAGATTTGTATAGAAATCTGGTGTTGGCAGTGGTGGGGGTGGAGGTTGATGGTGGTGAGTGGTGGTAGGTGTGTGTGTTGTGTGTATGAGAAAAAGGAAGAAGATAGATCAATGGGGGACTGTGTTGGTGAGGAGGTGCTTGGTAGGTACAGCTGTCTTGGGAATGGGTAATTTTGGAGTAAGGGAAGTATAATACTCTCCTATCATTGTATTATGTATTTTATGGAAGAATTTATGACTTTCTTTCTTGAAGGTTACGTTCTCAGCATTTTCATCCAACCATAATTTTGTCCTGATGACTTTTTATATCTTTGCACTCTATCTACTATCAGTGTTCCTAAAAATGGTGCTTTGATACTGAATTGGCACTTGAGTTAGGCCTTTGATCTCCTCTGCCAGGGGATGGAGAAATCTTTTTATTGAGAGCTAGAAAAGTTTTGGATGGCTAAATAAGTGTCTCCTCCTGATTTAGAATTCTCTTTGTAAGGGAAGAATATGATTATATGATCAGAAATATGATCTATCTATGAATATATATTATTTTGCAGTTATACTATGGAAAGGCAGGTTATTACAGTGAATAAGAATACCAAATTTGGAATCAGAAGACCGAGTTTCTACTCCCAGCCTTATTACTAACTAGCCATGTGACTTTCGGCTAGTCAGTGGCTTAGTTTCCTTATCTGTTAAAAGAGAGGATTGATAGAAATGCACAAACCCTGCCCCTTTACCCCCTTCAGCTCTAAATACCATGATCATGAGGAAACCATGGTTTGGTTAAGGTTACATAACTAACAAATGGGATTTGAACCCAGGCCTATGAACTATGAACCCAAACATGAAGATTCAAATCCAATGTTCTTTTTCCACTACTACTCACTTGTGCCCTCTAGACTGAGAATGGACTATGATATTCTTAAATTTGCAGGGTCCCTATGGTGAATGAATTGCTCTGAAGTTTTATGTAAAAGAGTTATTTGATTTTTCCTCTTTTGGATCATTGTGCCATTATTGTACAGTGGGCTGAATTCAGTTGCCACTTACACTTTAGAAACCTATGAAGCTTGTGAAATGATCTTTTTGAAAGTAAACTTTAGAAGTATTGTAGTTGCAATATTGAAAAAGTAACTAAAATGAGACATCTCGTAGTACTTCGATTTTCATGTTTTTTACTTCCTCTGCAGATGGAGAAAGTAAAGAAAGAAAAACGACCTCCAGCAGCTGTTTCCACAACTGGTCTTGGATCTCCATTAAGAAGATCTGATTCTCCAGCAACCAAGAGACATACCTCTCCTGCAATATCTAAGTAAAAATGTTTTCCATTTTCTAATGCATCCTTATTTGAAAAAAAAAACCAAATGGGTGGGAAAGGTGTTATTCTAGGTGGTCAGTCAGTAAGCTTTAAGTATCTACTATGTGCTAAGCTCTAGGGATGAAAAGAGAGACAAAAACCAATCTCTGCTCTCAAGGAGTTTACAGTCTAATGTGCTAGAGCTAGACAATATACAAATAGCTACACAAATGCAAGACATAATCAGTGTAAATGGAAGGCAGTCTCTAAGTCACTAGTGGTTAGGAAGGATCAGGAAAGATCTCCTACAGAAAGGTGATCTTTGAGCTGAGTCTTAAAGCCGAGGAAGCTAAGAAGTGGAGGTGAAGAGAGAGAACGTCCTAGGCGTAGTGAAAATGCATGGAATTGGGAGACAGAATGTTATGGATGAGAACAAGCAAAGTAGGTCAGTGTAACTGGATTGTAGAGTACGTGGAGGGGGGTGAAGTATAATAAAGGTAGGAAGAGGGGAGGTCATAAAGGGATCTCTGAAAGTAAAATTGATTTTTTTTTTTTGGATTCTGGAAATAATAGGGAGCCAGTGGAGTTCATTGGGCAAGTATGGGAGTAAGGTGATGTGTGACCTGATCAAACATATGTTGTAGTAAATTACTTTGGAAGCTGAATGGAGGAGAGACATGAGACAGGGAGGCTCCTTAGAAGGCTGCTCTACTGGTCCAGATGAGGTGATATGAACAAACTAGACTGACTGGGAGCTGTGAGAATGGAGGGAAGGGGATGGTTATAGTTAAATGTCCACTTTCACTGGAGAAGTAACCAAGGAGAAAGAGTGAAGAGAAAAAGAAGTCTGGTTAAAATATATTTATTTCATGATTGATGTAGACATTTTCTACATCTAGTAAAAGATGTTTACTAGCCAATAAAAGTAAGATCTCAATTGATCTGTTCCTGGGATGCCATTCAAATGCGTTTTTTTTTAATTCCCTTAATTGTATTGTTTTTCCATTATCATCTCCATTTTACAGTTGAGAAAATGACATCTTAGGAAAGTTTCAAATGACTTGCTCAAGGTCACACAACTAATACATGCCAGAGCAAGTGAATTGTTACTTAATTTACAGAATTATTAATTGATTTATTGAGACCCAAATAAGGGGGGGGGGAATCTCTTAGGAAGGGATGCATGAGGTTCACTGTATCATGGTTGTTCACAATAGGGGCAGCTGTCAACAGGATCCTTCTTGGTGCTTGGTCCTCCTGGTGCTCCCAGTTTATGACTAAAGGAATGGGACCATAGGGGGGTGGGGGTGGTAGAAACACCCTGTTCTTTGGTTGCTTACCAGGAAAGACCGTGTTGGCAGTGAGTGGGACGTAATGCTTCAATCATTTAATAAGGCAGAGAGATTACAGAGGCAAACTGGGGGTGGGGTGAGGTGGAGGTAGCTTTGGGGAAAAAAAATGGTGAAGAGGAGAGACACGGAGAATCTCTCAGCTGGGAATCAGAGTGGGGAGTACTCAGGCAGCATGGACCTGTCATAGCAGGTGGAGGAGTGCTGGGGGGCAAATGTGGAGTCCCATTTTTATAGGGTTTTGGTGGTAGGGAATGGATTTTTATCCATATCACTTTAGGATTAATTTGTTAACAAATCCACATCATCTCAAAGTTACCGGCCACACCCTAGGGTTACTTCAGTAGTGTAATCCTTTGCTGGTGTTTTGCTGGTCTTACTGAGTGTATCTAGAGTTTATCTGAACATTACAGACCACAGGCATCTGGGACCAAGGGACTGTTACATTAAGCGTAGATGACTTCCCCTAATTTAGCACATAGTCTCAGGATGGGGCTTTAGTTAATTTATGAGGCTGTTGCCAGTGGCTCCTGTGTTTCTCTAATTTATGAGACCATTTGTAAGTAACCTAGGCTGCCTTAATTTATGGGACAGTTTGTAAATGACTTCTAGGGTTCCCCTTTGCAAGCTTACTTCATACTACTGTAACTTTATATTAGCTACTTTAAACTTACTATACTAACTATGCCGGGGAGGAGAAGTACAGTCAGGGGGGACCAGAACAAGATACAATTTCAACACAGCAAGAAGTAAAGGAATCCTTGGTCTTCTGACTCTTAAGTTTCAGCCTTTTCTACTACTCCACATTTTAAGATTATTATGGTAGTAAGTGTATTTATTTTAAAATCTATTTATATCTTTTCTATGCATCTGAATACTCATTTAATTGTGGCATTGGTCTTTCTACCTCTTTAAATGTTTCTTGTGGTAAATCAGTCCATATGTTAAGTAGAACATTTAGTGTTTTAACTGCTACTAGAAAGGAAGATTGATTGCCCTAAGTTCCATCTCCACTCATCTCAGCTCCCCCTCTTCTCCTTTATCAATGTTTTATTATTTCAGCTCTCTTGAAGCATACTTGTCTGACACTTCTCTGATTCTGTCTTGTTTATTTTCTGTTCTTTATTCTGATGGTGTGTTACTTCTATTTTAAATGGCTCAATCTATTCATCTTGTGTCATTTGTTTGTTTGGTTGGTTTTCCTGGATCCAATATTCTCTTTTCTTTTAAATTGACTAATCTGCCCTAATCCTACCTTAGATATGTTCTAGCTGTGTGATCCAGAGCAAGTCATTTAACCACTGTTTCCTCACCTGAAAAATTAGGCTAATAGATGCACCTGCCTCCCGGGGTTGTTGAAGGGATCAAAAGAGATTATAATTGCAAAGTGTTTGCAAACTTCAAAGCATTATATAAATGCTAGCTACGTTGTTATTATTTATTGATATAAATCTGGAAACCTTATCATTACCTTTAGTTTCATGGAGTACTTGGCAGTTGCCTCGCCAAGAGTCATGCACTTATCATATCCCACAATCCCATTTTGTTCCATGTCATCTCTTAATGCTTATTGATATTTTGGTGGTGGTTTTTTTCTTTCAACTGTCACTTGACAATAAACTACAGCCTTATATTCCCTAAATCTTCTAAAACTCATTTCAGTTTAAAGAAAAAGGAATAGTTAAAAGCAAAGCAACACATCAACCATGTCTTTCAGGTTCTATAGCCATAATCAGGGATAGCTAGATGGCACTGGACCTGGAGTCAGGTAGACTCATGTTCCTGAATTCAAATCAAGTCTCAGACACTTTCTAGCTGTGTGATCCTGGGCAAGTCACTGAATTCTGTTTGCCTCAGTGTCCTCATCTGTAAAATGAGCTGGAGAAGGAAATGGTAAACCACTCAAGTGTCTTTGCCAAGAAAACCCCAAATGGGCTCACAAAGAGTCATACATGACTAAAACAACTGGACAGTAACAACAGCCCATAAGTGACATTCTGCTTCCATAGTCCACAATTTCTGTGCCAAGAGGAGATTTATCTACTTCATACTCAGTCTTCCATTTCTGTAGGATTGTAAACAGTTGCTTGCTAAGATACTCCAGACAGTTTTGAAGAACTCATCTAAGTTTCATAAAAATTAACTGTCTCACTAGACACATATGTAAAGGATATGTTCCCGTAAGTTGGGAATTATCTGCATATTAATTTTAAAGGAGGGGTGGCTAGGAGGTGCAGTGAATAGAGCACTGGCCTTGAAGTCAGGAAGACATGAGTTCAAATCCAGCTTCAGACAGCAAAAAACTAGCTGTGTGGCCTTGGGCAAGTCACTTACCCTCAACTGACCTCCAAAAAGCACAAAAAAATATATTTTTGAGGGAGTGGTGATTCACTTAAGCCTGGGTACAAATTCATCATCCTCAAGCCAACCTGGTAATAACAAGCCTGTCCACGTAGCTAAGCTGGTCCTCAGGCCATGTTGCAATGAAGCTTTGGAGCACTGGGGCTTTAGTGGAAAGACAATAATCAAATAAACTGCCAAACTGGATCATAAAGCAGGCTGGCTACTCCCTCCATGGTAAAGGTTGCAAAAACGAAATGCCTGATTCTAAAATCATGGGCAGTTGTGTGCTTTTGGAAAGAGGCAGAAAAATGTCAAAAGCAGTGTAAAAGATTGTTCTAAATTACTAATACTACAAACTCAAATTGGCAAAGAAGACAAAAGGGATCGAATGAGATGATATTTGTCAAGTGATTAGCACAGTGCCTGGCACAAAGTAGGTATTTAATAAATGCTTATTTCTCCTTTCAAAAAGTCTGAAAAGATAGAATGGAACCAGTGAGACACTAAGAAATTGGATGCCAGTTAATTGTAATAACCAGCTTTGACCCCAGAAGAGAAATGAGAGACTGGCGACTGTGGATATAGAACGTTGTCCACACTGCCAAATATAGTCAGTATCAGTTCATTTTGCTTAAATGGTTTTCTTTGTAACAAAGGAGAGTTTATTTGGTGGGGGTATGACAAGGTAAATCCAGAGATGACTCTGATGTAAAAGGAAAAATATCAATAAGGCTTTTGAAGGGGAAAAAAAGCAGACTAAAAGAGAACCTAAGTAAAGGGTCTGGCAGCCTGGGAAAGTGGAAAGAGGACTGATTCCAGAAGCAGAGAATCTGAGTTCAAATCCCCCCCCCCGCCCCGACAAGTATACCTGTGTGACCTTGGGTAAGTCACTTAACTTCCCTGGGCCTCAGTTTCCTCATCTATAAAATGAGAGTGTTGGACTTCAATTTCCCATTGAAGTCTGTTCCAACTTTGTATCTACTGTTCTATATAGGCTAGCAGTAGAAAAGTTGAAATAGGTCTTGTATAATTAATGATTTGTTCATTTTCCTGCCCATAATATCAAGAGGCTGCTCTTTGGACACTGAGCTTCTTAAGAATATTTCTCCTTAAAGTAGTCAATCTTGATTGTATGTCTTTTGTCAGATACCATCCAGTTTCAGATAGTTTCAGAAGCGTACCTCTAACCAGAGATCAGATACCTACCTATAACCCATACCCCATAACACATATCCATAAATAGTTCTATCAACTCTCCCTTTGTCTCTGAGCCTTTATAGTACCTTACAACTCTCCATGTGAAGTAGTCCAGTGCTTTTTAAAAAATGGCAAACAAAAAGTCAGTTCATTTTTCTTATATAAGCTTTCCCAGATATCCCTCATAGCTGACTTTAATGTTTTTATTTAGGAATTTGGTTGAATCTTGCCTTTTAGTACATTGAAAATGAAACAGAGATCCCACAAGAGGAAAAAAGAAGGCTGAAGTCGCCTCCAGAGTTTAGATGTGTTTTGTATCATGGAAGGAATGGGCCAGGGGAGCCATCTGTGACTCATTCAGAGCTGCTGAATCATGCTGGGTTCCTTTAAGATTAGGGATTCTTAAGCTTTTTTTGAGTTATGAACTCCTTCAACAGTCAGACAAAGCCTATGCTTCCCTTCTCAGAAAAAACAATTTTTAGATGCATTAAATTAAATACATAGAATTACCAAGGAAACAAATTCTATGGAAATAGTTATACATATAATATGTCTATATATACATATATATTCTATATAATATATTGTTACGTATATAATTTTTAAGTTGCAGACCGCAGGTCAAGAACTCCTACAGCACATTCTCTGGGTGACTGAAGATCATAATGGTATTCCTTTGTACTAGCCTTCCAGATTGTCATGCCCTTGTCCCACACTAGCATCTATAATAATATCTATGAGAATTCCTGAGTTTGCCACTGCAGGTAATTGAATGTTGTCTTCTCCACTATCATCCAAAATTGGATTTAATATAATCCTCTTTATCAGAAATTTATCTTGGGGAAAAAAGAGTGATTACGCACATAAAGGGATAGTGGCAGTATCTCCTGTTCCTTCCCAATTATACACCCACATAAAGATGCCCTCCAGACAGCAACCCAAGGATATTCCTTCCAGCCTGCTTGCTTCACTATCTGAATTAATGTGTTGTACCTGGCCTTCCTGATGCTTGTTGTTCAGTCGTTGTTCGGTCATGTCTGATTCTTTGTGATCCCATTTGGGGTTTTCTTGGCAAAGATACTAGAATGGTTTGCCATTTCTTTCTTCAGCTCATTTTACATATGAGGAAACTGAGGCAAACTGGGCTAAATTACTTGACCAGGATCACATAGCCAATAAGTATTTGAGGTCAGATTTGAACTCAGGAAGGAATATAAGTCTTCCTGACTTCTGGGCTCTTTGTTCTATCCCCTATACCATAGCAGTGCTTTTTTTTCTTCTTCATCTCAAATCAGTATACATTATGAGGGTAGGGTACATAAAAAGAAATAAAATCCTATTTCATCTCCTAGCCTCATGAGAAATGTGAAAGATGTGTTTAAAACAAGCCTGGGAAGACCTGTCCCAATTCATACTCTTTATTAATCTCTTGTCTAGTCATTGTCCAATGGTAACAGTAACTAATGACAGATAGCTTCAAGAAATGGCTTAAAGCTTCTTGACTTTCAAAACCATAGAGAAAAAAAAGTTATTTGTAGTTCTGCATGCTGGTAACCTAATGTTCCAAGAGCACAAGAACACGCTTTCCCTTTCACCTTAATTCGCGCTCTTGACAATGTATGTGCTATGGTGGATAGAGCGCTGGACTTGGAGTCAGGAAGACATAAATTCAAATCTGATCTCAGACACTTACTGTGTGACCCTGGACAAGTCACTTAACTTTTGCCTGCCTTAAGTTCCTCAACTGTAAAATGGGGATAATAATAGCTCCTACTTCCCAAGGTATAGTTGTGTAGTTCAAATTTAATAATATTTGTAAAATACTTAGCAAAGAGCCTGACACACATTAGGTGCTTAATAAATGCTCATTACCCTCTCTTCCTATTCCTTCCTTATAGTTTTCATCATATATAAATGACATACTCATTTATTTATTCATTCATGCATCCATTCATTTAGTTAGTTATCCTTTAAATTTTTATTTATCTATTGGGGGTGGAGAGAGGAGAATGTGGCAATATGGAAAAATATTGACAGTCAAGAGCTTCAGATTCTAGATCAGAGTGGAGAATCTGCAGCCTTGAGGTGGAGGGCCACACTTGAAGACCTAGAGGGCCACATGTGGCCTCAAGGCTGCAGATTCCCCATCCGTGGTCTAGACCTTTCTCTGTAATTAACTGTATATATATTTTTTGCTTTTTGGAGGGCAATTGGAGTTAAGTGACTTGCCCAAGGTCACATGGCTAGTTTTTGTGTTAAGTGTCTGGGACCGGATCCAAACCCAGGTCCTCCTGACTCTAGGGGCAGTGCTCTATTCACTGTGCCACCTAGCTGCCCCATTAACTGTATCTTTGAACAAGGCACTTACCTTTCTGGTCCTCATTTTTCTTATCTATAAAATAGGAATACTAACTGCCCTGCTTTCCTTGTAAGATTTTGTTTTGAGAAGCAAATGAGATAATGGACATGAACATAATTTAAAAGTATAAACACAAATTCTTTGTTAAATGGGATAACTCCCTTGGAAAAGGAGAGGAAGGAGAGATGCAGGGGGAAACTGAAGGTTATGTAAGAACAAAACGTAGCAATAAAATTTATGATAAATACTCATGGGAGCAAAGGCTTTGTTGCTAGAATAGACCATAGAAATTATCTAGTTCATCCTTTCCCTTGACAGATGAGGAAGCTGAGTCTCAAAGAAGTCATTACATACACTTAGTAAGTAACAAAGTTTCAATGAGAGCTTGAGGCTTTTGATTCTAAATATAGTGTTCATATCACCACACTCTATTATCTTTAATCATATAATTGGGCCAGATTCTTCTAGGGTTTAGGGAAAAGAATCAAAGGATCATAGGCCCATGGATATTGGATTGAAAGGGATTCCATAGCCCATCTCATACATCACCACCACCCCCAATATCATTTTATAGATGAGGAAACTGTGACCCAAAGAGGTAACTGATTTGCCTTATATTACACAAGTAGTAATGGCAAAATCCTGGATTTGAACTCTCAGCTCCTCTGATTCCTATCCTAGCACCTTTTCCACATAACACAATGTGTCCCTGGAATCACTATTTGGTGAACACACCTCACCACACAGGTTGTCATTTGATGGAACCAGAAAAAGGTGCATATAAATTCAAGCCAGATCAGCCACTTGTCCATGGTCTTAGGGCCTCAGAGGTGACATTGGAACCCAGGTCCTGAATCCAATGTCCTTCCACTGTGTCATTCTGACTCCCAAAAGATGCCAATATCTTCTCCTGAACATTTTTCTTCACTTTAAAGCTTATGGTAGAAATTCAAGTTTTCTCTTTAAAATGCCCATTTGAACTTGAAATTCTTTTCTTACAAGTATATTGAGGTTTGAAGAGTTTGGGGAGAGACAGAAAGAGCAAAATCTGCCTACTGAGACCCAGGAATTTGCTTCTTTGTTTTTGTTTTGTAGAACACCTTCGAAAACATACCCACAATCTCCAAAGAATACTAAACCATACCAAGGATCACCCGTCAAATACCGAAGCCCCCATTCTCCCAACCAAGAGACTCCAAAGAAGAAGGCTGACAAAGAGAAAGCAAACAAGGAAAAGGAAGGAGCTTTGAGTCAGAAAGCACATGGAGCTCATGGGGATCAGATAGGTGAGAAGCACCTCCCAGAGAAACACAGCCCTGGGTCAGGAAAGACTGAAGGTAGTGAAGGTAAGCCTCCCTAATAAAGCCAGCACAAAAGTATTTGGTCTTGGCGGGTGGGGTTGGGGGTGGGAGGAGAGGTCTCTAATTGACCATATAATCAGCCTGCTTGACTGAGGAAAGCATTGGTTTCTGCTGTGAGGAAGAGGAGGTTGGGGAGGAGGAGGTGTGTCTTAGGGCTGAACGTCTTTTCTAATTTTTCAAATCATTTAATTTCTCTACTGCATTCTCTTACTCATCTCCCCAAGGGGAATGGCCAGAGCCAGAGACGAAAGACTGACTCTGCTAATGGCTTTGGTGAGATGTGCTGAGCAAGATAGGCTAGACACGGCCAATTTGTAGTTCTCAGCAAAAAAAAAAAAAAAAAAAGTTTCATCTTAATCCTCAACTTTTGTTCCTTAAATAAGAAGGCAAGCAGGAATTGCTTTTGAGGCCTGTTTTTTTTTTTTTTAACAAATAATAATATTAATCATTGTTCTTGTGTTGACTAGTTGTGTCGGACTCTTTGTGACCCCATTTATGGTTTTCTTGTCAAAAATAGTAGAAGGCTCATTTTGCAGATGAGTAAACTGGGGCAGAGTTAAGTGACTTACCCAGGGTCACCTGGCTAGTAAGCATCTGAGGCCAGATGTGAATTTAAGGGTTTTTTTAATTTTTTTTTCTTTTTGGAGGGCACGTGGGGTTAAGTGACTTGCCCAAGGTCACATGGCTAGTTTTTGTGTTAAGTGTCTGAGGTCAAATTTGAACTCAGGTCCTCCTGACTCCAGGGCCCATGCTCTATTCACTGTGCCACCTAGCCACCCCTCAGACTGAACTTAAGAAGATGATGAGTCGGGGCGGCTAGGTGGAGCAGTGAGTAGAGCGTCGGCCCTGGAGTCAGAAGGACCTGAGTTCGGATCTGGCCTCAGACACTTAACGCACACACAAACAAAAACCTAGCTGTGTGACCTTGGGCAAGTTACTTAACCCCAATTGCCCTCCAAAAAGGCAAAAAAAAGAAGATGATGAGTCTTTCTGACTCTAGGTCCAGGGGCATTCTATCCACTATCTACTATCCGTCTATCTCCTAGTTGCTCACACTATTAATATTAGCTAGCATTCATATAGAGCTTTAAGGTTTAAAAAATGCTTTAGATGTTATCTCATTTGATTCTGATAAAGTAGGTGCTATTATCCCTATTTTACAAGTGAGTAGGGGTAGGGGAAGGGCTGAGAAAGGTCTAAGTAACTCTATCCAGAGTCATGCACAATTAACAAATGTCTGAGTCAAGATTCAAACTTTAGGAAGACTTTTTTTGGGGGGTGGGGAGGGAGTAAGGCAATGGGGTTAAACGACTTGCCCAGGGTCACACGGCTTGTAAATGTCAAGTGTCTAAAGCCAAATTTGAACTCAGGTCCTCTTGACTCTAGTGCTCCATACACTGTGCCACCTAGGTCTCCCCTTCAGGGAGACTCTTTTAAGATTCTAAGTCCAACACCATCTCATACACTGACTGTATCTCCTAGTTGCCTCTTCCCGGTCTTCCCCAGTGAAATGGTGCCAGGGTTGCAGAGCTCATTTCTCAGCATATCTGTATGTTGTTAGGGGAGTGTCTTGAATATTGTGCCAGTGTGGGTTGTTGGGGTTATTCTGCCAGTTTACCTGCCCCTGTATTCTTTAGTGTTCTAACCCTTTCATGCACCCTCAGGAAAACTCACTGCGGGAACAACTGATGCAGAAGAAGCTGCCAAAATCCTGGCAGAGAAGAGGAGGCAGGTTCGTCTTCAGAAAGAGCAAGAAGAACAAGAAAAGCAGGAGAGGGAAGAGCGAGAGAGGTATTTTATACACCCCCCTCAGCACTGTCTGTGGTGCTGCAAGATTGAGCTGGAGAGAGGGGCTCCAACCCTTCTATGCTGCCAGATTGAGCTGGAGAGAGGAGCTCCAACCCTTCTTTTCTTGATGATATTTTTTTGGTTTTTTTTTTGGAGGGGGAATTGGCAGGGCAATTGGGGTTAAGTGACTTGCCCAAGGTCACGTGGCTAGTGTTAAGTGTCGGAGGCTGGATTTGAACTCAGGTCCTGATTCCAGGGCCAGTGCTCTATTCACTGTGCCACCTAGCTGCCCCTTGATAATATTTTTAATAGAAGGGGATTGCTCACATTCCTCTGACACTTTTAAGTGTGCAAAGCACTTTTCCCTCACAATGGCCCTTCCAGATGTAGGCAGTCCAAATAGCAGGCATCCCCATTTTGAACACAGGAGGAAAGTGAGGTACACAGAGCTCAAATGACTTGTCCACATATTTTTGGTGGCTCACCCAGGCTCTCAGGCCACCTCAAGAGTGACCTGAGTTTATTAGAAGGGAAACATAAGAATTGTAATGGTTGTGCCCAGTTTTGGGACATGTGCTTTTCTTGTAGAGAGAAGTACAGGGGAAGGTAAATTGGCAGGTGTATAACACTTTTATTTCACAAAGAGCTTCCCTCCCCACCTTTGCCCTCCTTGAAAGGAGGCAATTGTTACTTGCCCCTATTATTACCCCTATTTTTATATATAATTAAACAGACACAATAAGATTAAGTGAATTGCCCAAAGTTACTCTAGCTAATTAAGAGGTGGATAACACTAGGACATAGTCAGCATTTATGAAGTGCCTACTGTGTGCCGGGTACTGTGCCAATGACTTCTGATTCAGAACTTCTGATTTCAAATCCAATGTTCCCTGCACCTTCACCAAATAAAAAGGTCCCTTTTAAATACAAAGTTTCTCCACTTCCTACTCTTCTTCCCCCTTTCACCACTATTTATGGAGAGATTCCTAGATATTGTTACAAACTGTTTCATCTGTGTAGATAAAAGGGAAAATAATTATTTTTAACAGTATTAAATATTAAATTGAAAATCGGTACTATTGATTTTTAAATAATTAATTACAAAAGGGTCCTTTGAAGTTTCCTTCCATTTACCCTCTGCCTTTGAAGTTGTAATTCCAACCCAAACATGCCTGACTAGGCTTCTCATTGCTCTGAAATCATTGAGGAGCATCTGTGTTCTCTCTAAGCTTTTTCATTATCATTGTCCTCATTGCTGTTGTTGAGACTTGTCGTTAGACAAGAGGGATGGACTCTCCTTCTTAATTGCTATTACTTAGGGCACCGATATTTTATATCTGTAATTTGACAAGCCATTGTATTATCATTACTGCATATGTAACTGGATTAAAAATCAACTTTGTTGAATATGTTTGGGTTTGTTTTTTTTTAAATACAAGTAATTTAGAGTCTGGACCTTAAGTCTTTTAAACTTTTAAGCCCAAGTCATGAATCTGTGTTAATAGTTATAGAGCAAAGTGGATAAAGCACCAGGTCCAGATTCAGGAAGAGCTGAATTCAAATCCAGCTATGACCCCCGCCAAGGCGTATAACCTGTTTGCCTCAGTTTACTCATTTGGAAAGTGAAGATAAAAATAGTACCTGCTTCCCAGAGTTTTTGTGAGGGTCAAATGGTAATATTTGCAGAGTGTTTAGCAGAGAACCTGGCATACAAGCCTCCTATAAATATTAGCTATTGTTATTATTTAGTATCATTACTCTGTAGACAGTGTTCATTAGGACTGCTTACAACTTCTCCTTTTGAATGTGTGATTTTTTTTAAAAGGCTACAGAGGGAAGAACTGGAAAGAAAGGCAGAAGAAGAAAGGATTCTCCAAGAACAAGAAAACCGTAAAAGGGAAGAAGAAAGAAAGCAAAGACAAGAAGAAGAGAGGAGAAGAGCAAAGGAGGAAGCCCAGAGGAAAGCTGTTGAAGAACAACTTTTAAGAGAGCAACAAGAAAAAGCAAAGCAAGAGAGAGAACAGCAAGAAAGAGCCAGAATTGAAAAACAGGTACAGTGTGTGTCCTCTATGGAAGAGGGTGGGAGGGAACATGCATTTATTAAGCACCTCCTATGTTACAGGTAGGGGGTAATTAGGTGGTGTAAGAGAGTGCTGGGTTTTGAGCACTCACTGCCTACCTAAAAGCAGTCTTTTTTTTAAATAGCTGTAATTGTTAGTTTTTTCATAGCATCTACTTAATTTGCCCTGTCTACATCTTCCATCCATCAGTCCTAGTTTTACACCCCAGAGCCATGCACAAAATGAATTCTTCTTCATGACAGCCCTTCAGATATTTGAATGCAGTGATATTTGAACATGGAGACAGTCCCACTTCCTTCACCATCACTTCTCTCCTCCAAGCTTTACATCTCCAGCCCTTCAGATATTTCTCATATTAAATAGCTTTGCCTTCTTAACCAGGCTCCCCCTCTCAACATGCTTTAGCTTTTCTATAGCACTCTTAACCCCCCTTCCATTCCCCCGCCACAGTGTGATCTGACCATGGTGGGGCACATCATGTGTAACCTATTAAAAATGATTGGTCAAAAGTAATTTATCAACAAACAAGTCTGAAACTATAAGGATGGATGTTAACATTAGATTACAAGCAGAAATTATAATTGTACATTTCTGAATGTCTCACTCTGAAGTGTGTGTTACTTCATTGGTTAAACATTAAATGTTTCACAAAATATCATTCATTCAACAAACATTTTTTAAGGTTCTTCTATGTGCAAAGCACTACACTTGGACTGATATAAAGATGAATTCTCCAAGATGATGTTAAATGAAGTCCAGGTATTATGGCTTTCACTTGCCACATTTGTAGTTGTGCCCAGTTTGGGTCACCATGGCCATAAGAAAGGGAAATAAATGAAAGCTATGAGAACTCCCCAGGGTTTTGACTTCTAAGCACAAATAATTTGTCCTATTCCATATCTTTTTATTAGAAAGAGGAGGCAGAAGCCAAGGCACGGGAAGCAGCTCAACAGCTGCGTCTAGAACGAGAACAAATCATGCTACAGATTGAGCAGGAAAGACTGGTGAGAAAGAAGGTAAGGTCAAGGGATGGGAAAGGACCAGGTGAGCCACATGATCCAAGAGAAGCATGGGAAAGCGGGCTCTCTTTTTAAAGGGCACAGGTTCTCTCTTGAGGAGCTTTCTCAGGACCTGGTCCAGCCTCTGTCCAGGAGCTAAAGGATTCCTGGTCTTCAAGTGTTTCTAGGGCCTGTGCTCACTTCCCTGCTTGTAAGGGTGTGCCCTGCCTCAGTGGGCTGGCTCTGATTGGTAGATACTTACCAGTTTAAAAAGGGTTTTTAAAAAATGGTTGGTCATAAACAAGTCTTTTGACACTAGAAATAGGGTAACCTGTTTCTCAGATGTTAATGTTTAGGAGATGGTATAGACAGGTCTCAGAGCCAGAACATCTGGACTTGGAATCCCAGATTTAGTCAGAAGATGTGACGTCAATTTTTGGCTGTAGCAATTAGTAACAATGTGGTCATGAACAAGTCACTATACCGGAGTGGGGAACTTACAGCCTCGAGGACACATATATAGCAGCAAGCACCCTAGCAGACCCAGGGTAGCTGCCAACACAAGTTCTTAGATCTGTTTTTCTAAAGGAAAGCAACTTGAAATGGGTTAATAATCTTGCTTTAATCAAACATACGTCATTTATCTAGTTCAAGGGAAAAAGTTCAGCACCCCAAACTTCAGAGAATACAAATTACAGGTAGACAACAAATACAGAGAAACATCAGCAGACAGGCTTCCAACTGTCTGACTGTTACATCCATACTTAGTTACCAGAAAGGGAAGCACCAACATCTCGGTTTTCAAAGCTGGGGAGCTCAACTGCTGCCCAGAGTCTCATCTGGCCAAATTACATAACTCTTCTCAAAGTGAGCCCCAAAACAAAATCTCATATCAGGGTATATATAGCCTTCTCCTGGATCAGAGAATGTCACACCCTCTTGACCCACTGTACAATCACAAAGTAAAAACAAGCCTCCTGCCACAGGCTCCAGATGAGCACATTCAGTCTATTGGGGGCAGAGTATATTTTCAAATCAAGGATTCTCAGAGTCACTTAAGCCTATCAAAGGTCCTAGGGACAGGGAAGATCTTAAATTCCCATTCCCATAACAACATGTGGCCTTCTAGGTCCTCAAGTGTGGCCTTTTGACTGAGTCCAAGTTGTACAGAGCAAATCTTTTTGTTAAGGGGATTTGTTCTGTGAAGTTTGGATTCAAAGGGCAGCACTTGGGGACCATGTATTCTCAAGACCACATGTTCTGCACCCCTGCACTATAACTTTCTGAGATTCAGTTTCTTAACCAGCAGATAATATAGATTTATATAATATTTGTCCCCCTTTTCTCATAGGAGAAGAAAATGCTATGTAATTTAAACAGATAAAGCAAGTTTTACCTAAGAACCTTCCAGTTTCTTGTACAGTTTTCTCCTTTTGTTCTACAATGTTTATGAAATGCTTACTTTTATTTGGAGTTTGTTAAGTTCAGAATAAAAGATAAAATAAAATGAAAAAAATTTAAATACTGTGAAAAGGTATGAGCTTAAAAATTTTTGGCTCTTTTCCTGTTAAATATAGGGTTAAAAGTTCAGATTCACAGTAGGACTTGAGAGCCATCTCTCCCCCACAAACTCTGAGAACATCCATCCTCTGAATTAGGTCAAGTTTCAGGTTCCTCACTGTGTGTACTTTTTGATGCTGGGTCTCTTATTTGATTCCCTTTGTTTTCCAGAGAATAGATGAAATCATGAAGAGGACAAGGAAAAGTGATGCTTCAACAGAGGTGAAGGTGAGGGATTCACAGTGTTATTTTTATACAGTATTGACTAAGCTGGGAGGTTTTGTTTTGACTTGGAGGTCACAAAGGAAAGAGAGATAAAGAGATAGATAGGGAAAGCATTTAGTAAGTGCTTACTGTGTGCCAGGCACTGTGGCTAAGCACTAGATATACAAATACAGCAAGCATGGCATCTCTTTCCCCAAAGAATTTATGTTCTAATGTGGGAAAGTCACATAAAGGGGGACAGGAGGGAATAAGCCTATAAGACCTTGGGATGGAGATATTTAGGAAGTACAATTGAGACCAGGTTCTGGCAGGTTCTGGGCAGATAAAATATAAGAATTCACTTATTAAAACCCAGCTTTCCAGAGGCAGAATCCAAGGTTGATGTGAAAGGAAAGTAAGGGTGATGGCCAAAGTTATCAGAAGCATTGTGAGAAGGGGAAGTGACATGAAGGCTTGTGTTTCCAGGCAAGACAAGGGAAGAAATGAGAAATGAATTCAAAGGATTTGTAGACGGGAGGGAAGACTACTAACTAAAAAGCATTTGAGTCTTCCATCATCTTGGAATTTTAGAGAATGCTGAATTGATACCAAGAAAAGATACATCGTTCAGAAGAGGGATTTCAAAGACAAGGCAGAGATAGTTGGCTTTATGTATAGAAGGAGGTTCCCAATGGGTGGAGCCAAGGGGGAAAAAAAGTCATCCCTGTCAAGCAAGAAAAAATAAGTAAGGAGAAGAGAGAAAGCAGAGACAAAACACATGATAGATGCGTGCTTCAGTTGGCCTCAGCTCTGAATTTAAGGCCGCCTATAAAATGACTTCCCCCTGCCTTTCCAGTTTTGTTTCATTTCCATTTGGGTTAGACTCTCCTGTCCAATTAATCCTACCTGTTACCTTTGCACAAGGGTCCCCAAACTTGGAATGTTCTCTGTCATAATCTGTCTTATCAAAGTCATAGCTTCCATCAAGTTTTCTCACTTACTATATGAAGCTTTTATTGATCACTGCAGTTATTCGTACTTTCTTCCTTCTTGAAATTACATTATATTCCTTTAATTTATTCCCTGTATTCATTTTATATGTTGTATCCTTCCAGTAGATTTCACCTTCTTTGAGGAAAAGGCCTTTTTCATTTTTCACTTAGTCCTTGGCACATGGTAGAGGTTTAATAAATGTTGAATTTAATTAATTGGTAGATAGATGAACCAGCCAAGAACTAAAGATTTTCTAAACTTTTAAAAGTCATTTCTCTCTCTGCTTCCAGTTAATCTTTCATATATTTTGTTTGTGGCAGAAGGAAGAGCCTACATTGGAGATTCAGCCCAAGCAGGAGATTCAGCCAATTTTGAATGTAGAAAATAATACATCAAAGCCTGTTGTGCAGAGAAAAGTGGGTGAGTATAGGAATGGGTTTATTCTTGGTATCCTGTTTTTAAAACACCCACAACTAATTATCATATAATGAATGACTATAGATTTTTTTTAATTGCTTGGAAGGTCCTTAGAGCATTTTGTCCAGCACAGTGTGTAAAATAATTTTCTCTCCCCAGTCAGAAACTGTGGGCTTCATTTGGAAAATCACTGATACTACATGTATGTTAAAAACCTTACAAAGCATAGGCATTTATCCACAGCCCAAAGCAAGCATGATATGTGGTGGGAATACATCAGAATTTTTCCCAATAGATATGAGAATAAAGCAAAAATGACCACTCCCCCACTATTATTTGATGTGGTTTTAGAAATTTGAGCAGCAGCAATAAAACAAGAGAATGAAATTAAAGGCATAAAAATAGGCAAAGAGAAGATAAAATTATCCCTATTTGCTGATAATATGGGGTAAATTTGGAAAATATATACTGATAGTATACTTGGCAAATTAATTCCTAGGGAATCAGCAAAGACACTAACCAAAACAATAGCTTCAGCAAAATTGCAGGCTACAAAATAAACCTTCAAAACTCAGCTGCACCAATACATAATTCATGACAATTCCAAACAATTCATAATGAAAAATACTCACTTTCAGAGAGAGAGAGAGAGAGAGCTAATGAACTCTGAGTATATACTGAAACATATTTTTTCACTTTATTTTTCTTGCTTTCTCCCCACCCTCCCACACATGGCTAACATGGAAATGTTTTGCAATAAAAATAGGAAAAAAAAGAAAAGGAAGAAAACATGGACGTTTCTATGTAATTGGCATTTCTATATAACAATAACAAAACCCACAAAGCAATAATAGGGAAGTTCCATTCCAAATAACTACAAATTCATAAAATATGTGAGGATTGATTGATCAATCTTCCAGAGCACACAAAAGACTTATGTAGATTAAATTACAAAGTACTCCTTAAAGGAAAGTCATCAATGTATTTAGTAACTAATAAAACCAGAAGTCCAACCTCTGGGTGTTTATTCATTCAGCATTTATGTGATTCCTGTCTATTTTCATAATGGCCACATCTTGTTTATGAAATGATTGCTCTTTTATAGAGAGGAAACTTACAAATGTTCTGATACTTCATTGTTTTCCTCCTGTTCGTTCCTTTAAAAAAATTACTGGTAGTTTTTTGGTTGCTCTATACCAGTTATAGGCAACCTAAGACCACAGATTTATATCAAAGGAACCTTCCAGGTTATCTAGTCCAGTGATATCAAATTCAAATAGAAATGTGGGTCACTAAATCACACTTAAGGATCCTTGAAGATTTCATATTGACTTAGCAAAACCCACATATTAACATTATCTATGTTTTATTGCAGTTTTAATTTATTTTGTTAAATATTTTCTAGTTACATTTTAATCTGACTCAAGTGGTACTTGGGAGTGTTGTGAGCCACGGGCCACATGTCTGACACCTCTGATCTAGTCCATTCTCCTCATTTTATAGATGAGGAAACCGGAGCCAGATTGCTAAAGTGATTTGCCCAAAGCCATACAACAAATAAGTTGCAGAACTGGCATTTCAACACGGGTCCCATGGCTTTCACATCATGTCCTTTTACCACTGAACTATGCCACATCTCAGTGGATATACCTATTTGAGAATCATTTTTCAACCCTTTTCTTTGCCTTACAATGAGTGGGAACTGGAAAAGCTGTCCAGTATTTAACATGAAGCCTCCTCAGTATGCCTTAAGCTTTCTTTGAATGCTAGGATTTGTTACCTGATCTGTCTTCCTCATTTAATCTGCGGAAAATGAGATAGAATCCTACCCTGCTTCTATCACAAGAAAACTTGTAATTTTATTGGAGGATTGAACGAGTTGACCTAATAAATGTGCATTTCCTCTCGAGTTACTTTGTTTCAGTTATTTTATGATTAACCTGAGGCATTCTGTTTTTAATGACTCTTGTGTTCTAAATTAGAAATCAATGGATTGACCACCTACCAAGAAACTAATGGTGTGGGACACTCTGCTCCTGAAATTATCTCCCAAGATGTCTACCCTAATGGTCTTAAGCCAGTGGCAGGACTCATCCATCTGGATGCCCTAGATGGGAAGTTGAACAGTCTGGATGATTCTACAGATGAGGTTCAGTCTATGGACGTTAGGTACATGTGTTTCTTTCACACTTAACAATCATGTCCCCCAAACTGTTAACTGACTTCTCTTGGGTTAATCTGCATATTCTACTCTGATGCAAGGACTAGTGAAACAACTTAAAGCAGCTTTGAATGATAAGACAAAATTTGTGGTGCAGGTTACTACTAGCTTCCCATATTTTGCACCAGGGAGTTTTATTAGGCTTTCACAAAAGAAGACACTGGGCTGTTGTTGTTTTTTTCAAGAACTTAAGCCCCAAATTTAAGAAATGTTTAATATAGCCTGTATTAGTTGGGAACTTGCATTGTGTTATGTTATTCTAGAGCCATACTGTGAGATGTTGTAAAAACCCAGGCAGGAACAAAAGAGCCGTGTGTGTGTGTGTGTGTGTGTGTGTGTGTGTGTGTGTGTGTGTGTGTTGGGTTGGGAGGAAAGGAGAGACAGACTGGTGAGGGGAACATAAGGCATGGAAGAAACTCTATGTGTCATTGCAAGGATGGGATTGGAACAGGGTCAAGGGAGTAGTAGCTGACAGAAGGCAGCACCAGGAATGAGGTAGTGTGTATAGTGTTGTCAAAGTCAAATAAAAAGCAGATCCCTGCAGCTGCATATTGATATAGAACACCACAAATGGACATGACCTGTATTGTATTTTTACTTTTGTCAAACCTTTCCATAATTAGATTTGAGGGAGGGGGAGGGCAGGGCAATTGGGGTTAAGTGACTTGTCCAAGGTCACACAGCTAATAGGTGTGTCAAGTGTCTGAGGCCAGATTTGAACTCAAGTCCTCCTAACTCTAGGGTCAGTGCTCTATTTACTTTACCACCTAGCTGCCCCACTAATTACATTTTAATCTGGGGCTGCCTAGCTTTGAGTTTGACACCTCTGGTGTACAGGGTCCTGGAAAAGTATGTCTAGCTGGACCCAGTGCCACAGTCTGCATCCTTGTTGAAAGTCTTTAGTATAGTCTGCTGGGAAATCTTTCCTGGAGGAAATCAAGTTTAACATACAATATAAACTTGTGTAATCTGGATCATTGGAAGGCTGGTCATAAATCAGTAGCAGCTAGGGGCAGCTAGGTCATATAGTAGATAGAGTTCTGGACTTGGAATCAGGAAGACTCATATTCCTAAATTCAAATCTGACCTCACACACAGTAGACATGTGACCCTGGGAGAGTCCCTTAAACCCTGTTTACCTAAGTTCCTCATATGTAAAATAAGCCAGAGAAAGAAATGGCAAACCACTCCTGTATCTTCACCAAGAAACCCCCAAATGGGGTCAACAACAACACAACAACATGAACCACTAAATGTGTGAAAAGTCAAGCATTCTTAAGGCTTTTCCCCTTTCGAACTCTCTAAGAATGATGTAAAGAGACAGTGTAGCAGTCTCTAAAGACATAGCTCAAGGTCAGGAAGGCGTGGGTGTTAAGAGTCTTGCCTTTGACATATACTGGTCATAACCTCAGCAAGTCACTGAGCTTCTTAATGGCCTGGGCAATATTTAAAACCATGTGATAAAGGTACCAATATGCGTTGACAGAAGAATTTTTTCCTGGGAGTTCTGATGCTATGAAGTCACAGCTCCAATTTTTAAAAAAGCTGAAGTAGCAGGACCTCTTCAGATCCTTCTTCTCTGCCACCTTATCCCTCCTTCCTCCCCAGGAGAAAATCCCTGAGGCATATGAAGGATTATCCAGGCCATCCCAACACTGTTCCAGCCCACTAGATTTAGTCTCAGGTCCTCCGTTTAAAAAGGATGTTGGCAATTGGGGCAGGGGAGATAGAGGAAACCAGCTGTCAGGCTTTAAGAAAGAGTTGAGGGGGGTAAGAAAATATGTTTCAGGGAGACTAGGTTTTCTGCTTTTCTGTGACTTTGTGTCAGCAGTTTTCATAACAACAACAACAAAAAGCTATTTCCAGTCAGAGGAAGAAACCCCCTAAAACCTAAATTCCTTAGCTATTCTTCACCTGCCTTTTCTCTTTCTTTAGTATTAAGAGAGCTGGCCAGGGGTGCAGATTTGGTGAGGTTTGTAATAAGGTTTGTGTGTGGCTTCCCTTCTGTCCTGGTATTAGTGAGATAATTTCTCTGAGCAGAGCTTTTCATAAAACTCAGTAGGCATAAGAAGACTATTGTTAACGTAAGACTGCTATTCCAAAATTGGCTTTGGGTGACAAAGAGAGGAAATCAGGGAGGCTGAGGTTTTACCTTTTAAGAGATTATATGAGGGGGTGGGATCTGAAGACCAGGGCCAGCCTTACTCTGATACCTAGCATCAACCAGCCTGGTCCACTAACAAGCAGTGTTCTCCAGCCTGTCTTCCATAGGACTGTCTCTCTCTAATAAGATTCATGGATTTAAAGCTAGATGGAACTTTAAAGATCATTTTACAAATGAGGAAATGGAACCCCAAGAAACTTAAATGACTTATCTGTAACTCCACAGGTTAATAAGCATCAGTGGTGGAACTTTAATATACCCAGCTAGTGGTGCCATAGCACATAGAACACTGGGCCTGGAGTCAGGAAGATTCATCTTCCTGAGTTCAAATTTGGCCTCAGGCATTTACTAGCTGTGTGACCCTAGACAAATCACTTAACCCTGTTTGCCTCCGTTAATGAGCTGGAGAAAAAAATGGCAAACAACTCCAGTATCTTTGCTGAGAAAAACCTAAATGAGGTCATGAAAAGGTTGAAAAATGACTACAACAACCTGACTCCAGAACCAGTACTCTTCCTGCTATATCACATTGATTCCCAAAGAAGAAAAATTAGGAAAAGAACAAACATTAGTTCAGCCTGCTCTTTTTGCAGAACACTGTGGAAGGTGCTGAGGGAGATACCAAGTTCAGTTAAGAATGAGCTGTACTTTCATGGAGATTACACAGTCTAGTAGGGGACTGAGGCACTCAAGTCAGCAAGCATTTCTTTATTACATATTTAGTATTACCAGCACTGTGGTAAGCATTGGGGGAAGGAAGAAAGGAAGTGAGGGAGGGAGGAAGGAAAAAAAAGAGAAAAGAAAGAAGGAAGAAAAGAAAGAGGAAGGAAGGAGGGAGGGAGAGAAGGCAGGAAGAAAAATAAGGAAGGAAGAAAGGCAAGAAGAGAAAGAAAGAAAATGGAAGGAGGGAGAGAAGGAAGACAAAAGCATCCCTTCATGGAGGAGACGTAATGCAAGTAATTGTTACATACAAAATATATACAGAGAAGATGAAGATAATCTGAAAGGGGAGGGATTGGCAGCTGAGGGTAAGGCCTCTTGTACAAAATGAGATTTGAGTTGAGTCTTGAAGGAAACCAGGGATTCCAAGAGGTGGATGTAAGGAAGGAGAGCATTCCAAGCATGATGGACAATTGGTGCAAAGGCATTGAAATGAGAAAGGGGTGTTATAGGTGAGGAATACTTCACTACAGAACTTTTTTACACCTCTATAATTAACTTCTCTGTGTTGGTGCCTTAGTCCCCTACCAGGCTGTAGTAATCTCCACGAGAGTAGGGCCTGAGTCTTATCTGAACTTGGTATCTCCCTCAGCACTTTCTACAGTGAAAAATAACAAGTAATCCAGTGTACCTAAGTGGTAGAAAGTGTAGTGTGGCACAAAATGTAAGAAAGGTAGAAGTGGTAAGAAGGTAGAACAGAGCCAAGTAATGAAAAATTTTAAATGTCAGACAGAGGCCTTTATATTTGATTCTGAAGTTAATAGCCCATTGGAGTTCAGTGGGCATGGGCAAGAATGTGTGTGTGAGTGTGTGAGTGTGTGTGACATGGCTCTGTACTTTTTTTAAAAAATCACATTGGCAGTGGAGAATGAGCTGGAGTCAGGGAGATAGCTTAGTCCAGGGGAGAAATGATGGAGGCCTGAGCTCAACATTGTGGCAGTGTTGAGTGGAGAGAAGGTAGGAATTTCATGATTTGGCAGCAGATTAGATGTGCAAGGTGAGTGAGGATGGGAACTCGAGGCTGACACCAAGGCTGTGGGCCTGGGTGACCAGATAGCTATAAGACTTTGGGAAGGGGGTAGGTTTGGGGTGAGGGGGAAGATAAATGTATTGCACAGCTGGTATGAGATGTCCAAAAGGCAGTAGGAAATTTATGACTACGGCTCAGCACAGAAACTAGAGCTGGATATGTTGAAATGGGAATCACCTGCATAGAGATGATCATTGAACCTATGGGAGCTGGTGAGATGACCCAGTGGGAGTGAAAAGAGAAAGGGACCCAGGACGGAGACTTTGGGGACACCCTACTGTTAGTGGGAATGATAAGGAGGAATATGGAGCAAAGGAGGCTTGAGACCGTGTCATTAGAGAAATAGGGGGAGAACCAGAAGAGAGCAGTGTCAAAGAAAACCTAGAGGGGAGAGAGTATCCTGGTAAGAAAGATGACCAACAGTGTCAAGGTGTGCAGAGAAGCCAAGGACCATCAGGACGGAGAAAGGGCCATTAGATCTGGGAATCAAGGGATCCATTGGTACCTTTGGAGGGAGTGGTTTCAATGAGTTAAGAGGCCAGGTTGAGAGTTTCAAAGAGAGTAAAGTAGGAGGCTTTCTTAAGGAGTTTAGCCATGAAGGGGGAGGAAACATAAAGGATATTGAGCATCTTTGTCAAGGGTCAAGGGATGACTTTCTGGAGGAGGGTGGTATTTGACAGCCTTAAAAAAAACAAGTAGGAATTCAAGAGGCAAACTGTGTGAAAAAGGGTATTATGTGCATCTACAGTTGAGAGAATAAAGGCACAGATTGATATAAGCACAGAGGATAGAGAGCCATCCAGTTTGACTAAAATATAGAGTGAAAGGCAGGGAGGGGTAGGAGAGAAGAGAAGAGAAGGTTGGAAAAGGGAAGCGTGGAGACTCCTGAATGCTAGGCAGATCAGTTTGGTTCATACAAAGCAGACAATTCATATGGGCAAGAACCAAGTAAATAAGGTTGTATTATAAGATTTCCATTTTCCACTGGGAGCCAAATGGGGAAATAAGTATTCCCTTTGCAGCTAACTCTGCTGGTGCATGTTATAAATAACACTTAGGTGGGATGCCCCTCCAGTGGTCTTGGCAACATGTCAAATTCACAGATGCCCATCCCAGACAGCCCTCTAGATGGGGGGAGATTATGTACCAAGGCAATGGGCATGGTGATCACATGTGCACAGATAAACTCTCTGTGAAGCTCTCTTTAGCTTTAGTTTTTTGGTTTTGCTTTCTGTTTTGGCTTTCCCACCTGTAGGTTGGTCCACTTAAAATGACTTGCCTCGTCCTAGAGTAAGTGTACCTGCTCTCTCTGTTTCTTGGGCTGCATGGAAATGTGTCCAAATACAGAAAGCCTAACCCAGAGTCATTGCTGAGCCTTCACACAAACCCTCCCAATCCGTGTTGCTTGCTTTCATACACAGGGACCTGATGCTTATTAATGCCCTATAATTTTAACTAACCTCCTTTGTTTTCTGATTGCATTCTCTACAGTTCCTTCTATATTCACCTTGCCTCTAAACCTACCTTCTGTAGGAGAAAATAAGCAGAATATGTAAGAATAAAATTGGAAATAAAAAAAAAAGATTTGAGAAGTGAAAAAAAAAATCTCTCTTTTTTTTTTCCAGTCCGGTTTCAAAAGAAGAACTTATCATCTCCATCCCAGAATTTTCACCAGTGAATGACATCATTCCTGGTGTTTCTTTGGAACAGAATGGAACCAGTAATGCTAAGGCCATTGAAGAGCTCTTAGATTTCACAGGCCCCCCAACTTATCCCAAGAGATCCAGTGAAACTCTTGCCATGGATGACTGTAACAAAAACTTGATTGAAGGATTTAACAGTACAGGAACAGAAAGTACATTTAATACAATATGTTGATGGATACAATATACTATAATGTAAAGGTACAGTATTTTAATGACAATGTGGTAGGGCCTTTTTACCTTCTTTTTCTTTTCTCTCTTTATCCTTTCCTTCTTTACTCCCTCTTTCCCTTTCTCTCTCCCTCCTTCCTTCCCTCTTCCTTTCCTTCTTTCCTTCCTTCCTTCATTCCTTTCTTCGTTCCTTCCTTCCTTCTTCCTTCCTTCCATTTCCTCCTTCTTTCCCTCTTTCCCACCTTTCCTCCTTCCTTTATTCACCCAGGCTGGAAGCATAGCAGCTGTTCAAAGACCTGATCCCACTACTGTTCTGAACAGAAACTAATAATAAATAGTAACAACTCAAAGTATAACAGGTCACCTAAACTACTGTTGTCAAACTCAGGTAGAAGTAGATTCTTGCAGTCTATATATTGACTTAGAAAACTACAAATTAACATTGTCTATGCTGTATATTTTTATTTGTTTTGTTAAACATTTGCCAATTATATTTTAATTTGGTTCAGTAGACACTCAACCACTTGTAACTTGGCCTTAATTTTTACATCTCTGATCTAGTTCAACTCTCTGCCCAAGGCAAAAGGTAAAGCTGAGACTGCATCCCATGTCTCTGGATTCCCAAGATCTAATGCTCTGCTCCCTCCTACCATACTATCCCTGGGATGTTTTAGGATTTTGTTTGTTTTTGAAAGCACAACTTACTTAAATTTCATGAATATGTGCATCTCATAAAGGGGACATACACACAAGTATATTGTATGTTTATATATGAAGCATTTTTATCTGGAATGTCAGAAATTATAAATAATTAGTATTTTACCCATATGGATCATGATAATATATGACCATCAGAGAGATAGTGTGCACATGAAAGTCACTGTTAATGCAGGACTTGGTTCAGACTTTGGAAAATGTGTATCAAAAGAAAGCATTAATACTTCTTTCCATTTAGAAACCCTGAAAAGATGATATGAAACTCACAAAAACCTAAGAAACATCTTGGGAGAGAGGAAAGGGGACTTTTCATCTATTAAATATTGAATTAGTCAGGGATAACAGTAACTTATTTAATATAGTGTAATAAATATGGATTAATGGTGTGTCATTTTACAATTTATTAATATGTACCTTTAATTCTCCTTTTCAGAATAAAAAGTTGAAGCATTTTCATATTAAGTCAATCAGTTTAATCAAATAGTCTTTTGTTTAAAAGAAGTAACTCAAACAGAACCTCTACTTTGTTGCCAACCATAGAGATGTATGTTATTCCTTTGAGAGTTTTGCATTTAAATTTTTAATTCATTTATTAGACTTAGGAAATTAAGTTAAAAGACTGAGAAATGCTGAGTGACTTTTATAGTCAGTGTCATTGTCTTTTCATTCTCCTCCTGAGCTTTGGAATACCATCCCACTCCAGCCTGTCAGATGAAAATAGCAAGAATTATCAGAAATGCTGGACTGAGGTGAGATTTCAAAGTTTCTCTGAAAACAGAGCAGTAAAATTATGCACGATATCCTATCTCAAGTAGGACATAATCTTGAACATGCATTATTCACTGCCAGGTAAAAACTGACTTCCCTCCTTTTAGGGAATAATTTTTCCCCTTTTGTCATGGTACATTACCATCTATTCTTCTCTCAACGGGCACCTTATAACAATATACTATAAATCAAGTTGGTGTCTCTTTCATAAACTGTCACCTTACTTCTCCAAAATCGTAGTGATCCCATTTAGAAAGCACATTTTAGAATTTGTTTTCCTTCCCACCTTTAGCATCTTAAGTCGAAGCTGAAACAACTACACATAGTCATTTTACACGAGAAGGAGAACACCTTCAGTTTCTTATGTGACAGGCCATTTTGAGATTAAATATTTTCCTGGGTACCCAAAAGAAGAATGTTTTACTGTAACAGTATGTTTCAACTATTTTAAGGGGTTTCTGTTTACATGGGCCATAACATAAAATTTCTACTTCATGAGATTCCTTTTAAAAAGTTCTTTTTTTTTTTTAGCTCCTTCATCCATTAAAAAAAATTTGCATGTATATGTATGTATACATACATTATGTATATATATACACATACGTATGCATGTATTTGTTGTTCATTCATATCCAACTCTTCATGACTCCCATGGACCTATCCATGGGGTTTTCTTGGCAAAGATACTGGAATGGTTTGTCATCTCCTTCTCCAGTGTGTTCCCATTTTACAGATGAGGAACTGAATTTGCCCAGGATTATTTACATAGGTAGTAAGTGTCCGAGGCTGGATTTGAACTTAGATCTTCCTAACTCTAAGCCAGTGCTCTATCCACTGTGCTATCTAGCTGCCCCTGTGTATATGTATACATACAGTCAGACAGACAAAAACATACATAGACATACATACAATAGAAACACCTCTCTCCTCTAAGCAGTGTGGGTCATTAGAGAGATGGAATTCAGCACAAACATATGCTGTCAGACCTGATCAGTATTTTAATTGGCTTTGCTTAAATGTTGTTCTTTGTTACGAGGAAGGGTTGCTTCAGTGGGGGAGAGACAATTCAAAGTGAAATAGTATAAAAATAGTATAGTATAAAAACAAAAACCCTATAAAATATAATATAAACCAGAATTTAAGTATAAGATACATAAATGTAAAAATGTATAAAACAATAAAAAAATTTAAAGTATAAAAGTTTAAGGGAGGGAAAAGGCTACCAAATATTCTACTTAAATTAAGAAAATGTTTTTTATGCTTTCAGTTCTACCTACTCCATCTCCAGTTCATAGATTTTAGAGCTGGAAAAATACCTTAGAGATCATCTATTCTAATCTTGTTTTACAAGTATAGAAACAGGTCTTAAAAGGTTAAGTGATTTAGCCAAGCTCATGCAAGCAGGAGATAGCAAAGGTAATGTTCTTTCCAATAGACAACACTGCCTCCCCTAGCAGAAACCTTGCAAAGTAGTGCCTTTAGAGGAAAAGATATCAGTTATCTTATATATAGTCACTTCAATGCCAAATAAGAATGCCACTTCTGAGAAAGGCAGGAAAACACTGATATCATGTAGTCATTTAAGAAAGATAGAAGGAAAGGTGATTCTGAGTCATAAACTTAGAACTAGTGGTATTTCATTAGGTTGACATTATTTTGATCTTTATTTTTTCATTTTTGAATTGACAGAGGTAGTATATGATGGAGGAAATACAGACCTGTGATGCTGCTGGCAGTAAAATATGACAGTTTATCATCTAGAGAAGCTTCTGCAATCCTTGACCACTGGATTCCAATAATCAGAGCTGAATGTAATATTGTGTCTTCTCAAGGGTATACATGCCCCCAAACTGGCTTAAAAAAGAAAAAGAAAAATTCAAAACTCAACTCTTAACCCTTGATTGGTTTCAGGGAAGCTTCATTGTGCTGTGTATTAAAGCTTTGACTACTGATCAAGTACTTAAGCTAATATCCTAATCATTATCTGAAGAACATCAAAGACTTCTGCTTGTCAGTTCACTTTATAATCATTCTTCATAAGTCGGGTCACATAAATATCTAGATATCTTTTCTGTAAATACACTTAACATTTATCACATTTACATGAAGGTCACTTAATATTCTGGACTTGAGCAGCATGCCTGTCCTTGTCTAAATGGGGGAAGACATTCAAGAGATTACTTCTCTCCACCTTGCCTCCCCCTTCAATCACGCTTTCTTTCATTGAAGGCTTTGAAATGAGTTTTCATTGAGGAAACATAGCATGCTTTACTCTATAATTGCTATAACTGAGAAGCGTCCTCTCCCCACCCCCGCTGTTAAGTTTAGCCAATTGAAAAAATGATTGTCATGATTTTGCTCTTTTTTGCTTTAAAAAAAAAAATCTATTAGTCCAGTGAGAAGATAATTCCTACCTTCTCATAGTTACTCCCATCTGCTTTTGCAGCTGATTGTAGCAAATTAACTTTCACACTGTACAATGGCTTCTGTTTTTGACCACAGTTCTTCAGATTACAATTGAAGTTTCATGTGGGTTTGTCTAAATAATGTATTCCTGATACAGGTAGCAAATGCAGTTGTTTCTGGTGGTGGTAATGGTGGTAGGTTTTTGTTTGTTTTTGATTGTTTTTCCTATCTTGGGTTATTGTCTCTCTATCCACCCTTAGTAAAAATTAAATTTAAAAAATAACATTTCAATGAAAACTACTATTCTTGAGACATTGATGGGTCCCAAAGGGGCACAGTATTTTCACTTGCTTTAATGATATCAACCTCTGTAATATGTTGAAACACCTATATGGGAAAATTCCCATGGACCTTGTCATTTATAAACATTTTGTGCCATATGAAATGCATTTTGGTTCATTTTCTTTCTTTTTGGTGGAAAGTAACCCCCAGACTATATCATTCTTTTCTTCTTTGAGGCCTTGTTAATCTAGTACTTCAAGGGACAAGGGAGGCCAAGAATATTAGCAGATGTTAATAAAAAGTGGAAGCATTAATAATGTGAGGATATTGATGGAATGCCATGGTCTCAGTAGTAACCTTGTCCTTGTGCTTTGAAAACCAGCAATTGTTTAAGAATTAAATAGCTAACTATTATTCTGTGTGTATGTGTTTGTATGTACATATAGATGTACAGTACGTATATTAAATAAAATACATGCCTACCATGATGTAGTTCCATTTATCTTGGTGTATGTCAGTGAATTTTCCAGTGAATAAACAGGTCCAGATAAGGAAGATGGTACTTGTCTTCTGAAGGAGACTTTCCCATCCTTTCCTCCTTGTTTATTTTGCTGTGATATATTGTGTTTGAGAGATGCCACTGAAGATGTTTCACCTGGCCAGTCCTTCTGTATACTGTGGAGAGTCTTCCTTTGCATGACGTATGTAGCATGTTATAACAGTGAAATACATTTTCATTTGATGAGTCTTAATCTGCTTGCTAGTATTTTGTTCTGTGTTGCTTACAGGAAATAACCCCCACTTTTTCCCCAGTGGCGCATACTTGTTATTTCTGCACTTTATCATAGAAGGAACAATGATTCATTTCCCTGTCATACTTAACATTTAAAATTTTTTATCAAAAGTGTTAGGAGAACAAATTGGGCAGATAAATGAATTTGATGGGAAGCTCTCTACTGACAATAATGAGCCCATAAATGATAATAGCTAATAGCTAGCATTTGTATAACACTTTAAAATTTGCAAAGCATTTTACATACACATACATATCTCATTGGATTCTCATAGCAACCCTATCCTCCTTATTTTGTAGATGAGAAAGCCCAGGCTGAGAGTTTGAGAGACTTGCTGGAGATCATGCAGCTGATGTCTGAGGCAGGATTTAAACTCAGGTTTCCCAGCCCCATGTCCAATGCTACCTGTAACATACATTCTCATAAATTCAGAACCCACTAATGAATAATTTCAGCTAGGAGTAGCATGTTTGTTAAGCAAATTAATAATGTAGACAAAATCAGAAAGAAGAATCTTTTGAGTAAAGCAAATTTTTTTCTCAAGCACTTTTAAAACCAATATAGCAGTGCCTCCATTTGTATATTGTTGAGAGCTAGTGGGGCATACAAAATAGAATGATGGACTGGGAGTCAGGAAGATCTGACAGTTAACTATGAGCATGAACAAGGTATTTAACTTCTCTGTGCCTTGGTTATCTCATTGTAAAATGTAAACACCTGAAATGCTTCATAGGATGGTTATGAAGCTTAAGTTAGCATTACAGGTGTTCGACTAAAATTTCAATATTTATATAAAAGTAGTAATAGTATCTTGGGATCATAGATTTTAGATCTAGAAAAGACCATAGAGATAGACTAATTCCTTCATCTTAGTGAAGGGGAAACAGAGGTTCATGACTTACTTGAGGTCATGGAGGCAATGAGGCTAAAGCTGGGATCTGAGCCCAACTCCTGACTTTAAAATCAGGATTCTTCCCAGTGCGTAGGTCTTCAGCATGGTAGCATCAGAGCAGTATAGGATGGGAGGAATCAGGAACAGCAGCTGGGTGTGGAGAGTATACGTACCATAGTCAGTCAAACAAGCAGCATTTATTAAGTACCTACTGTTTGCCAGTCAGTGTGCTAAGTGCTAGAGTCATTCCATGATGCAAATCCAACAGAAAGCTACAGGCCAGAGCCAAAGATTGAGATATTGGGTTTGGTTTTTTTAATAGGACACAAGGAAATAAGGGTTAACAAATGGAATTTGAACCAAGATACTAATAAATAGATTTTGAAATCTGTAACAGAAAGGTCCACACAAGAGTACAGTCAAGGCACTGTCCTGCATCACTGGATAAGAAGAATTTAAGGAGGGTAAACTTGGAATATGTCAGAGAGAAAGCTCTGTAGCTATAAATTCTTCACCTGATTTGATCCATTTTTGTCTCAGTGGAGCAGAGGCTCTGGATTTCTCTCAGATATAGACTCAGATCATGCCTGTGTGTCCCCCCTCATCCCACAGTGTGGGCACTTGCTGTGAGATCCATTTTAAAGAAGACCTTTGGAAATGTGGGGAATTTGGTTTTATGCCATTAATGACGACCAAATAGGGTTTTAATGAACAGGATAATATGAGAGAATAATGTTGAAGCAACCAAAATGGCTAATACAATATTAGGTTATATTATAGTAAGAAGTGTTAGGTTCTGGATAAAACAAAACAAAAAAAACAAAACTTGATACTCTAATTTTAGTCTGCCCTGTTCATACTATATCTGGAGTATTGTGTGCAGCTCTGGGCATTGAGTTTTGGGGAGAATATTGACAAGGTGGAGCCATGATGAGGCAACTCAAAGCAAAGTCATAGGGAAGATTTGGTTGAAGAAACCAAGGCTCTTAAGCTGGGGGGAGAGGAGAAAGATTTGTGTTCTCAGCCCCAGAAAGCAGGACTAATAGTCATGGGAAGAAGTTAAAGGGAGACTGATTTTGACTACGTCAGTTAACAAGCATTTAGAATGTATGCTCCATAAGGGCAGGGGCTATCTTGTTTTTGCCTTTTCTTTGTATCCCATGGTTCCTGACACATTCCTGACACAAGAAAACTTGACAATAATTACTGTCCAAAAGTGGAATGAGGTGCCCTGGGAGGCAGTGTTTCACATCACCAGAGATTTCCAAGCAGAGCTGAGGTGACCGATTATTATTGCTGTTTGTCCTTCATTCTCAAAGAGGACCATGACATCAAGGAGGTGATGCTATAACATGCAAGTAGATTAGATTTAAGTTGGGGAGGGCTGTGCAAAGTCACCAGCCTCACTCTGCTCTGGGCCCAGTGACAAGATATAGATCAGGATGACTGGAGATGGTCCCAGATGCAGTGGGAGACTTTGACCTTTTTAAAGCTAAGGTCTTTAACAGGTCACAGTTTGACTGAGGCAACACCCATTTAGTGACTAAGGCTACATAAGGAATGCAAAAATGACCTCTTTACCTATTAAAAAAAATTGATCTGGAAGGGAAAGATCTTCAGGGTTTCTGGCCAGAACAGAAACAAGTGCTATTTACATTCACTCTGAACCACTCAGGGCCCAAACAATGACTAAATAGAGCTTGACCTGGGAACTATTATTGTCCAATGAATGAGACTGAGTGATTTGGGTTTAAGTTGTGGTCCTTAAGGAAAAAAAGGTTTCAGTAATAAAAATTTATATACTTTTTCACAGAGCACCCAGAGGTAAAGGTATGATACCCTACGTGGATCAGTTATTAGGAATGTTCTGTAGGAAGGTTTCAGTTCAAATACAGGTTAGACTAGATTTTGTGTCTAAGGGCCACCAACTCAAAGATGCTTTGATTCTATAGGTCACTTGTACTATCTCTCCTAATACCTTCTAGGTAGCAAGTCAGAACAACAATGTAAACTAGGTTAAAATAATTTTGAAAGGGGGGAGGAATTTTCCCTTACTTCCTGACTTTTTAACCTATAGCTTTAAGTAAAAGCCCAGGACCACATAGATTTGCAGAAATGTATGATGGGAACATACATAAAGTCCTTCATTTCTGCTACTAATTGCCAATAAAGGCAAAGGGAGCCGGAGGCTCACCTGAAAAATTAATTCCCTTTCCACAATGTAATCCTACATTCAAGAATGGTAATTGGTGGTGGATATTTTTGTGCTGAAGTTAGGAAATTTAAAAGCCTAATCTTTTCAACTAGTATTGAAAAAAAATATCCTTGGAGAAATAATTGTGCCTTTGTAGATTTGGGAAGAACTGACCAAAGATGATAGCCTTCTGGACTTAAGAAAAATGTTAACAAAGCACATATTCATCATTTTACACCACTAAATACAAATTGTTAGTATTAGCATCCAGAGGGATTGAGATTTTACATAAAATCACTTATTTTTAGAATAACAGCTGGTGGCTGTTATTTAGATATGTTCTCCTTTCATCAGCTTGTGCTAATGGGAAATGTAGGATCATCTTTGAAAGGCAACTTGTTCACACATACCTTTTTCAGCCCTATCTGACTCTGCATGATCCCGTTTGGGTTTTCTTGGCAAAGATCCTAGAGTGGTTTGCCATTTCCTTCTCCAGTTTTACAGATGAAGAAACTGAAGCAAATAGGGTTAAGTGACTTGCTGAGTGTCTCACAGCTAATAAATGTCCAAAGTCAAACTTGAACCCAGGAAGATGAGTCTCCCTGTCTCCAGGCTTGATGCTCTATCTACGATGCAACCTAGCTGCCCAGTAGTGGCAGTAGCAGCAGCAGCAACAACATGTGACTGGATTTGAATGAATTGCATTAGATTTCTTATTCTAGAAAGAAAAAAGGGACATATTCCTTCAGTTTTCACAGGAGGTGCTGCGGACAATGTCTGATTCCCTTCAGTAGCAAGAACCAGGGCAGAGGTAGAGAACCTGTGGCCTCCAGGCCAGATGTGACCTTCTAAGTCCTCAAGTGCAGCCCTCAAGTGGCAACCCAAATGTGGCCACAGGTTCCCAAACCTGAACTGGGGTATATGTGCTATGCAGGCAGCAAGTGCTTCCCTGGGCTCCAAAAGGCTATGATGTATATGTAGTCATAGCTCCTGAGGGTTTTCTTAAGCTTTGATAATGGGACCTGATGGGGTGCTTGAGATATATCTTTGTAACATCAGTTTGTAGTATCAGTTTGTAACATCAGTTTGTAAATGGGGTGCTTTGGGATCAATGTCTTTCAAATCATTTTGTAAAACGAGCCTGTAAAATCACACTTTCCCTCCCCAGTCTCAGAGCATTAACTCTGCCCCTTCCCCCTGCCAGCACTCTGCCCAGCAACAACTAATGAACTGTTTATCTCTGCTTGAAATAATAACAAGCTACCTATGAATCCTTCACTAAACTATCTATAAACATTTTAGCTTAGCTAAATGTTATCTCCCCTAGTAGAGTGGCCAGCTGCCCCATGAATCCTTCAGTGCCCTATCTATGGGTTAACTCCTTAGCCAATTATACCCATACTGAGTCTTCTTTAGCCTTGGTTCCCAACAGCCATCTTGTCAAACTTGACATCGATGTGTGGCAGACTAGGCACTCCTCAGTTAGCCCAAACCACTGGCTGACTTAGTGATGTGTCAGGCCTAAAAACATACCTCCAGGTAATCCCCCCCTTGGGCTATTTCCCAGTGAATTATGGGCAATACGCCTGCCAGTTGATATTAAAAGTACATGGTCCTTTAAGCACTGACCACTCCTTAACTCCTCCCTGATCCCACCCTTACTCACCTAGTTAGCACCATAATTGACACCTGATTTACTGTCTTGACTCCTTAAAACTATACCTGTGATTTCTGTAAGTTTGCAGGTTCCATAAGAACTCTTGCCCACTGTGCTGTACAGCGTAACAATAAACTTTAAGAAGTGAGTCAAGGCCAGGGTCTCCCATTGCATCCTGGTGACCAGGGAAGAATAGGTGTTACAGGGGCTCCAATGACCAGAGTCCCTGCTGGGCATTCTGGCATGAATTCATAGGACCCAAGCAATCTTTTAAGTCAGGATTGTAAAAGTTTATTGTTATGCTTTACAGCAGTCAGGAGGTCTTAGGGAACCTGAAAACTTAAAGAAGTCATGTTAGGGCCCACCTGACAGGGCTTACTTCAAATTCACCTCTCCAGCCGCCTCTATGGTACTCCAATTGTCTTCCGTGATTCCTGTCGCTCCTACGACCCAGCTTGCCTCCACAAGCCCTTCTCCAGCTGCCCCTGCAGTCTGGTCACTCTGGTCGCTGATGACCCAGGCTGCTTCTACAATCCTCTCTCCAGCTGCCACCATAGCTCTAGTCACTCTGGTCGCCCATATGACCCGCCTTCACCCCCACAAACCCCTTGGGGGAGCCTGTTCCTCCCAAACAGACAAAGGAGTCCTGACACCAAGATGTAATATCTTGCTGTTTAATCTCTTTCTCGTTTACAATCACCTTAACTCTCCTCCCTCTTTCACCTTGCCTCCCTCCTTTTAGCTCCTTTCCCCTCCCCCCACTCTCTTCTCCCATGTGCCTCAGCAGTAACAAGCTTCTCATAGCAGGGGAGTGCTCCCCTGTTAGCAGCACATACTCAATACCCCAAAATCACGGGGGAGAATAAATGCCCAGGTGCCTCCAACCCTGCTTGAGTTTCTCTGTCCTTTGCCTGAGTTTTCCGTGGGTTCTCAGAGTTTGGGTAGAGTCTTAAAGGGCCCCAACAAAGTCATAGGTATAGTTTATAAAGAGTTGTAATAGTAAACCAGATGTCAATTATGCTAACTAGGTGAGTAAGGGTGGGATTATGGAGGAGTTAAGGGGTGGTCAGTGCTTAAAGGAACATGCACTTTTAATATCAACTGTGCAGGCTTATTGCCCATAATTCACTGGGCAATGGGGGGGGGGTGGCTACCTGAAGGTGCAGTTTTAGGCTTGAAACATCACTAAGTCAACTAGCTGTCAGGACTGACTAAGAAGTGCCTAGTCTGTCACCTATCAGTGTCATGTTTGACAAGATGGATGTTGGGAAGCAAGGCTAATGGGGATTCAGGATGTGCCTAATTGGCTGAGGAGTTAACTTACAGATAGTGCATTGAAGGATTCATAGGTGCAGCTGGCCATTATACTAAGGGTAGATAAACAGTTCATGAATTGTTGCTAGGCAGAGTGATGGCAGGGGAAAGGGGCAGAGTTAATGCTCTGAAGCTGCGGGGGTGGGGGAGAATGTGATTTTACAAACTGGTTTTGCAAATTGATATTACAGACATAGACACCCCAAGCACCCCATCACTGGATCATCTTTAGTCATCCTGATGAATATCTGGTCACTAGAGCCAGATGGCTGTGGAGGAGAAAGTGAAGCTGGTGACCTTGCACAGCCCTCCCTCACTCAAATCAAAGTCAACTGCAAGTCATGTCATCATTTCCCTGGTCCTCTTCAAAAATGAAGGACAAACACAACCTGTGAGTAGATCGAGCTGCCTGAATGGGGACCCAACTAGTTGGATAACTCAGCTTGCCCTCTCTTTCTCTCCCTCTCTTTGTCCTTCTCCTCTCCAAATTTTGATGGCCAGAAGCTGCCCACTTAACTTGGGGTTTACTGGCTAGATTTCTCTCTCTCTCTCTCTCTCTCTCTCTCTCTCTCTCTCTCTCTCTCTCTCTCTCTCTTTCTCTCTTTCTTCTTTCACAAAACCTTAAACACAGTTCACTATGAAGTTCAAAGATTGGACCACAATAGGTCCCTGCCCAAGCTCCACTTAATAGCTATATTTTGGACCCTTCTTGCTTTAGAGTGAATGTCAATGGTAACTGTTTCTCTTTGGAACAGCAACCCTGATGGTCTTCTCCTCCCATGGTCCTCTTGTCTGTTTTTGCAAGACAAACACAACTACTATCCACCTGGCAATGGCCCGTCAGCTGATGCTAATTAAACTTTTAATCTTCTACCCTTCCCTTCTGATTTATTTACTTCCAATCCAATGGACCTTGATGGAAAGAATTACTCTCTGAGAAGATCTTAGGATTTCTAAGTTGAGGAATTTCCCAACAGTTACTTAGAAGTTAAGTGACTTATTCACAGTCATACACCAACTAGGATTTTAATTCTTTGAACAAATCACCTAGCTCCCTATGAGACATTACTTAAGGAATTGGTAAACTCTTTGCCATATGAGTGGAAAGAGAAGAAATTTCTACATTATTATATTCACTAATGGATTCCTAAATTCTTGGCCAGATTTGGTAACTTTTAGATGACCATCATGGGGAATTGTCAGAAACTTCTGCAAGAGACTTTGCTATGGATTAAATTTAATCTAATCAAAGAAGCATTTATTAGAGGCCAAGTATATGTCAGGTACTTCTTGATAGCAGTAATACAAATAGTGAAAGTATTTGTACTCAAGGAGTTTACACTACTGGATAGAAAGAATGCCATCATATTTACCAAGCAGCTATAAAGTATCTTTCTCCTTCAGGTAAAGTCCCTACCTAGAAAGGACAGATGCTTGAGCTAGAAAATGCATGAGATTTTAAGTCACATTACATCTTAATTCTTATCTTTGTATTTTTCCAGCAGTAAGACTAGTCCTGCCATGCCAGAGAAGAGGTAGGCATGATGACTCACCACTACTAGTAGAATCCACAGAAGATGTATAGTATTTATCAGAATGTAAAATTTCCAGGAGCTTGTTCTGGAGTTAGGAAAATATGGGTTCAAATCTTTCTAAGATGTGTGACCTTGGTCAAATCACCCTTTCAAGGTCCTAGATATCTAAGACTGTAAGTTGCCAAGCAGGTGCTGATCTACATTAGGGAGGGAAGGGAGAGTTTTGTATAGCAGCTAATATGTGCCAGGCCCTCTGATAAGCACTTTACTAATATCTCACTTGATCCTTACAAGCTTACAACCTAGGTAATATTGTTATTCCTATTTCACAGTTGAAAAAACTAAAGCCAGTATCTATTGGAAGCTGGATTTGAACTCGTGTCTTCCTGAATTCAGGCACTATCCATTATACCATCTAACTGTACTGATAAATGAAATTGACTCGAAAGAAGTTCCCTATACCATTGAAATCTCTCATCTGGTCCCATAAAAGAAAAAGAAAATAGGCTCCCTAGTTTGGGGATCCTTGATCTGGGGCTCATGGCCCTAATTTCAGTCCTGGGCGGGGGAGTGTCACTCTAATAGCCTCCTGTTGTAATCAGAACAGCTACAACCCCTTTGTAAGAAAACAATCATAAACTAAAGGCACCCAAAAGAAATGAACACCTTCTACATACTTTCTGCTTGAAGAACCAAAAGCACTGAAGAAAAGAGATTTAAATGGTAGGAAATCTGCTACATTTTGTGGAGGGTACAAAGTCCTATGAGCCTATGGTTTGAGTCAAAGGAGGATTCCTTATAGATCAGGGCTTCTTAACCTGGGGTGCATGAATTTGTTTTTTTAAAAAATGCTTATTTTTGGCGGAGTCAAGGTGATGGAGTGGAAACGGGACGTCCATGAGACGCCAGCTTCCACCTTCCCCAATGCATGTAAAAGGGGACTCTGAACAAACTTTGGAGGTACAGAGCCCACAAAATGACACAGAGAAGCTAACCTCCTGCTGAGGACAGCCCAGCATCCTGGCAGAGAGCGGCCAGCACAGCACTCTGGGAGCCACACAAGCCCTGCATTAGCAGGACATTTTAGCCCCAGGGCAGGCATGATCAAATACTGGCTGGAGGGACTACAGAACACCAGCAACGGTGGCTGTTTCCAGAATTATCAACACATAGATGCCAAGGACAAATTGAGAGGTCAGTGCAGTGTGGACTTTGGAACAAGTAGTTGGGAGAGCTTCGGCTTTTGCCCCCCGGGGGAGAAGCCACTGAGACACCTCAGCACAGCCAGCGCCACTTTGCAGCTTCAGCTCCTGACCTGCAGATGGTAGGGGGACCAAATGACCAGTCTGAGGGGTAATCACTCTTGCTTTAACCTTCTTGGATCTGGATTGTGGTCTAGGGTGGAGGTCCTGGGCTGTGTGACCAGCTTGCCAGAGCATGTGGAGGCTTCAGAGAAGGCACCCAACTAATACTTCTGGCAGCTGAGAAAAACCCAGCATTTGGGATGGAAGCTCCCCTGTCTGGTGGCAGAGTCCTACTGTGGCAAAAAGCCCAAAAGTCAAGTAATTGAGTGGCAAAGGGAGGCAAAGGAATGACCAGGCAAAGGAAGCAAAACAAACAGAAGAATCCAAAATTGGACTCCTATTTTGGGGACGAAAAGGATCAAAGCATGGGACAGGAGGAAGACAGTGAAGTCAGAACTCCTGCACCAAAAAGCTTCAAAGGAAAATATGAGCTGGATACGTGCCATAGAGGACCTTAAGACGCAAATAAGAGAAGTGGAGGAAAAATTGGGAAGAAAAATGAGAACAATGCAATAAAATTATGAAATGAGAGTCAACAGCCTGACTGAGGAAAATAACACCTTAAAAAATAGACTAACTCAAATGGCAAAATAGGCTCAAAAAGGTAATGAGGAGAAGAATGCCTTAAAAAGCCAAATTTACCAGATGGAAAAAGAATCTCAAAAGTTCACTGAGGAGAATCATTCCTTCAGAATTAAACTGGAGCAAATGGAAGCTAGTGACTTTATGAGAAATCAAGATGCTGTTAAACAGATCCAAGCAGTTGAAAGAATAGAAGGCAATGTGAAATATCTCGTGGGAAAAACCACTGACCTGGAAAATAGATCCAGGAGAGATAATTTAAAAATTATTGGACTACCTGAAAACCATGATCAAAGAAAGAACACGGAAATCATCCTTCAAGAAATTCTCAAGAAAAACTGCCCTTATGTTTTAGAACCAGAAGGCAAAATAGAGCTTGAAAGAATCTACCAATCACCTCCTGAAAAAGATCCCCCCCCCAAAAAAAAACTCCTAGGAATATTATAGCCAGGTCCTGGAGTTCCCAGATCAAGGAGAGAATACTACAAGCAACCAGGAAGAAACAATTTGAATATTGTGGAAACACAATCAGAATAACACAAGATCTAGCAGCTTCTACACTGAGGGATTGAAGGGCCTGAAATATGATATTCTGAAAGTCAAAGGAGATGAGATTAAAACCAAGAATCACCTACCCAGCAAAACTGAGTATCATGTTTCCGGGGAAAATATGGTCATTCAGTGGAATATAGGACTTTCAAGTATTCTTGAGGAAAAAACCAGAGTTGAATAGAAAATTTGACATTCAGATACAAGAAGCAAGAGAAGCATGAGAAGGTAAACAGGGAAAAGAAATCAAAAGGAACATATCAAAGTTGAACTATTTATATTCCTACATGGAAAAACAATAATTGTAACTGATGAAACTTTTCTCAGTATGAAAATAGTTGAAGGGAATAGAAATATGTATATATGTATGTATATATATATAGTCTTTATCAGAGGGTATATAGGTGTATGAATACATACATGAATGTGTATGTATGTATATATATATATATATATATATATATATATGTTTACAAGTATACATAGATAGAGGGCACAGGACCAATTTAATAGGAAGGGATGATACTTAAAAGGCGAAATTAAGAGGTGAGAGAGGAATATAATGAGATGGGGAGAGACAGAAGGGGGCAAACTATTTCATATAGAAGAGGCAAGGGAAAATGGGTACAATGGAGGGGAAGAACAGGAAGGCATAAGGGAATGGGTCAACCTTATACTCATTGAATTTGGCTCAGGGAGGGAATGACATATACACTAAATAGGGTATCTCACCCTACAGGAGAGTAGGGGGGAAGGGGATGAGAGCGGGGATGATGGAAGGGAGGGCAAGTTGGCGGGGGAGGGAAGTTGGAAGCACACACTTTTGAAAAGGGACAGGACCAAAGTAGAGAATAGAACAAGTGGGAGGTGGGATAGGAAGGAGGGAAATATAGTCAATCTTCTACAATTTATCTACTATGGTAATGTTTTGCATTAGCTACACACATACAACCTATATTGAATTGCTTACCTTCCCAGTAAGGGTGGGTGACAAGGGAGGAAGGAAATGAATCTGGAATTCAAAGTTTTAAAATCAAATGTTTAAAAATATATATATATATATATATATATATATATATATATATATATATATATACACATATATATACATATATATACACATATATATACATATATATATACATATATACTATTATTACTACTCTTTTACATTTAATTGGGAAATAAGAGGAGGGGATATCCTGTGGGTCTGCTATTCTGGGGTGGTGGGTAGGGGAAAAACGGGGAGAAAATTTGTAATGCAAAATCTGGCAGAAATGAATGAAGTAAACCAGAAGTTAATAAAGCATTTGAAAAAAGATTTTTAAAAAACCCCAAATTCTTATTTTTATAGTTCCATATAATTAGTTTCCCCTGTGATCCTATGTATTTTTTTTCATACACTGAAAAACATTATTCTGAGAAGGGGTCCCCAGGCTTCACCAGACTGCCAAAGAGGTCATGATATACAGAAGGTTATAAACCTAAGTTCTAAACTGTAGTATTTGCCAAAGTTTTGAAATGAAAAATTTATGAACTAGGCAGTAGGTATGATGTAGTGGGAAAAACACTGGATTGGAAATTTAAAAAAATCTGCTTCCTTATCCTGTCTTTACCATATTTTTGTATCCCCAGTGCTTAGCACAGTGCCTAGTAAATAGTAGGTGCTTAATAAATGTTTATTGACACAGCAGTATAATATGGCAGTCCAAACAAATCCAGTTCAATATGTATGGACTTCAGTTTACTCATCTTCAAAATAGGTTTGAATTAACTGAGTTCTAAAATTCTTCCAACTCTGAAATTCAAGAAGGAGGCTAGAGCGACTATGGGTTAACCTAAGATGAACCCACTTTAAGGTTCCTAATTGTCTGCCTCCAAGACTATTCAAGATTGGGAGATTTCAAAGCCTAGCCCAGGGGTGGGGAACCTGTGGTTTCAAAGTCAGATGTGTCCTTCTAGGTCCTTGGGTATGGCTTATTGACTGTGTCCAAGTTTTACAGAACAAATCTTTTTATTAAGGGGATTTGTTCTGTGCAATTTGGATTCAGTCAAAGGGACACACTTGAGGATGTAGAGGGCCGTACGTGGCCTTGAGGTTCAGGTTCCCCACCCCTGGCTTAGCCAATGAAACAAGAAATGGAAAGATGAGACAAGAAATGGAAAGATGAGATCAATTTTTGTTTCCCAGGAGAAAGGGTTTTATAGCCTAATAATAATATTGTTTTTCCCTAGTAGAATTTAAAGTCCCTTTACATGATGAAATGGTTTCATTTTTTGTTTTTTTAATTTTAATTTTTTTCCAAATGCTTTATTAACTTCTAGTTTACATCATTCATTTCCACCAGATTTTGAGTTACAATTTTTCCCCGTTTTTCCCCTACCCACCATCCCAGAATAGCAGTCGCACAGGATAGCCCCTCATCCAATCTGCTCTCTCCCATATCTTCTCCCATACCCCCTTCAACTTTTCCATTAGGGAAAGGTGAATCTCTGTGCCCCAATGCCTGCACATCTTATCTCCCAATTACATGCAAAATAGCATTAATAATAGTATTTATATATATTTGAAACATTTAATTTTAAAACTTCGAATCCCAGATCCATTCCCTTCGTCCCTTGTCACCCACTCCCACTGGGAAGATAAGCAATTCAGTATATGTTGTACATGTATAGCTATGCAAAACATTACCATAGCAGATATATTGTAAAAGACTGACTACATTTCCCTTCCACCCATCCCACCTCCCACCTGGTCCATTCCCTACTTTGATCCTGTCCCTCTTCAAAAGTGGGTGCCTCCAACCTCCCCTCCCCCCAGCATGCCCTCCCCTCCATCATCTCCCCTCTCATCCCCCTCCCCCCTACTCTCCTGCAGGTGAGATATCCCATTAAGTATGTATGTCATTCTCTCCCTGAGCAGAATTCAATGAGATGTGGTTTTGCCTTTTTGCCTTCCTGTTCTTCCCCTCCCCTGCAACCACTTCCCCTTGCCTCTTCTACATGAGATAGTTGACCCTCTCCCCCTCCATCTCTCCCCATCTCCTCTCACCACATTCCTCTCTCACCTCTTAACTTCACCCCTTAAGTATCATCCCTTCCCACCAAATTCGACCTGTGCCCTCTATCCATGTATACCTGTAAACATATATACACACATTCACATATGTATTCATATGCCCATATATCCTTCTTCAATTATTTTCATACTGAGAAAGGTTTCATCAGTCACAGTTATTGTTTTTTCATGTAGGAATGTAAATAGGTCAACTTTGATAAGTTCCTTTTGATTTCTTTTCCCTGATTACCTTCTCAGGCATCTCTTGCTTCTTGTGTCTGGATGTCAAATTTTCTATTCGACTCTGGTTTTTTCCTCAAGAATGCTTGAAAGTCCTCTATTCCACTGAATGACCATATTTTCCACTGAAACAAAATACTCAGTTTTGCTGGGTAGGTGACCCTTGGGTTCATTCCCAGTTCCTTTGCCCTCTGGAATATCATATTCCATGCCCTTCGATCCCTCAGTGTAGAAGCTGCCAGGTCCTGGGCTATTCTGATTGTGTTTCCACAATATTGAAATTGTTTCTTCCTGGCTGCTTGTAGTATTTTCTCCTTGATCTGGGGATTCTGGAACCTGGCAATAATATTCCTGGGAGTTTTCTTTTGGGGATCTTTTTCAGGAGGTGATCTGTGAATTCTTTCAACCTCTATTTTGCCCTCTGGGTCTAAAACATCAGGGCAATTTTCCTTGAGAATTTCTTGAAGGATGATTTCTAGGTTCTTTCTTTGATCATGGCTTTCAGGTAGTCCAATAATTTTAAATTATCTCTCCTGGATCTATTTTCCAGGTCAGTGGTTTTTCCCATGAGATATTTCACATTGCCTTCTATTCTTTCATTTATTTGGATCTGTTTAACAGCATCTTGATTTCTCATAAAGTCACTAGCTTCCATTTGCTCCAGTCTAACTCTGAAAGAATGAATCTCCTCAGTGAGCTTTTGAGATTCTTTTTCCATCTGGTAAATTTAGCTTTTTTTTTAAAAAGCAATTGGGGTTAAGTAACTTGTTCAAGGTTACACAGCTAGTTATTATTTATGTGTGGGTGCCCATTTTCTGAGGCCGAATTCGATCTCGGGTCATTCCAACTCCGAGGCCAGCGCTCTTACTCACTGCGCCACCTAGCCGCCCCTTAAATTTGGCTTTTTAAGGCATTCTTCTCCTCATTGCCCTTTTGAGCCTCCTTTGCCATTTGAGTTAATCTATTTTTTATGGTGTTATTTTCCTCAGGCTTCTGACTCTCATTTCATACTTTTCCTGCATCCTTCTCATTTCTCTTCCCAATTTTTCCTCCACTTTTCTTATTTGGTTTTTAAAATCCTTCTTAAGGTCCTTTATGGCCTGTAACTCACTCACATTTTCATTTGGGGCTTTTGGTGCAGGAGTTCTGACCTCCCAGTCTTCCTCCTGTTCCATGCTTCAATCTGCTTTGCCCCCCAAATAGGAGTCTAATGTTGAATTTTTCTGTTTATTTTGTTTCCTTTGCCTCGGCATGTTGCCACTTAATTACTTGACTTTTGGGCTTGTTGCCACAGTAGGACTCTGCCACCAGACAGGGGAGCTTCCATCCCAAACGTTGGGGTATACTCAACTGCTGAAAGTATTAGTTGGGTGCCCTCTCTGAAGCCTCCACACACTCTGGCAAGCTGGTCACACACCCCAAGACCTCCACCCCAGACTGCAATCCATATCCAAGAAGGTTAAAGCAAGAGCGATTACCCCCAAGACTGATCGCTGGATCCCCCTACAGTTCACAGGCCAGGAGCTGAAGCTGAAAAATGGCAGCTGTGCCACATCTCCTCACTGCCTTCTTGGCCCCAGGGGAAGAAGCTGAGGCACTCCCAAATACTGGTCCCAAAGTCCATAGGGCACTAACCTCTCACTTTGTCCTAGGCATCTATGTATTGGTAATTCTGGAAATACCACAGCTGCTGGTGTCCTGGGGTCCCTCTAGCCAGCTGCTGGTCTGGCTTCCCTGGGGCTAAAACCTCCCACTCATGTGGTCCTGGGCTCGGCTCCCAGAGTGCTGTACTGGCCACTCCCTGCCGGGCTGCCGGGCTGTCCTCAGCAGGAGGTTAGCTTCTCTGTGTTGTTCTGTGGATTCTGGAGCTCTAGAGGTTGTTCAGAGTCCCCTTTTACATAATTTTGAAGTGGTGTGGGCTGGAGCGCCATGGAAGTGCTGTTTCTACTCTGCCATCCTGCCTCTGCCCCTGATTTCATTTTTTTGTATTTGTACCCTCAGTACCTGGCACATAGGGGATAGTCAATAAATGATTGTTGGATTGCATATACAAACATATACTTAACTACTACAACTATGTATTGTAAGCACATACATCTTAATACTTAAATGTACATATACAACATGGCCTAGTGGATGGAGAACCAGTCTTGTAGCAAGAAAGATGGGTTTAAGTCCTGTCTCTGACACATCTACAAGGAGTTGTTGGTTTTATGAATTTAGAGTTAATGAAATGTCATTGTTAATGAAGTAATCGCTTCTTTCTGATCTTTCTTTTTCAAAAGACAATAAACAGAAAATTAACCTTGTCAGTTGTCTGGCTTTGTTCACTCATGTTTAAAATAGAGGGAAAAGGCAAAGACTGATCTGCCTGGGCTTTCTGTGTGATGACTGGAGATCCTGGGCAAGTCATATAACTTCTCAGTGCTCTGGACAGCTCTCTGAGACTATAAATTGCAGAGAAGATGCTGATCTTCATGGACAGAAGAAGCTTCCTCATCTGAAAATTTCTTATGCCAATGAAACCATATTTCTCTCTCTCTCTCATATGTGTGTATACACATATATGTAGTTATATATATATTTATATATATACACATTCACATATATATATGTATGTGTATATATATATATACATATATGTATATATACATATAGTTATGAATATGTTCTCTCCCCTGATATGAGTTCTTTGAGATCAGGGATTTTTTAATTTATGTCTTTATGTCTCCAGCACTTAGCATAATGCCTAGCACATAGTAGGTGCTTAATAATTATTGATTAAATGCTTGTTGATTGATAAACTAAATCCCTTAGTTTGCCCCAGCCTTGCCCTGATGCAAACTTAGAGCTAGAAATTATCTGGGAGCTATGTTAAACAGCATCTTTAACTTCATTGTTAAGATTCTTGCTTAAAATCTACATTCTAAAGTAAAAAGCTTTCTTTTAGCTCAATGCTAATGCCAGCCTTTTCCCCCATTGGTGCTCCATCATTAGCTGAAAGCCCTAAGCTAAGCTTTTCCCCTCTCTCAGGTGGGTCAGGCCTTTAGAGCTGCCACCTGTCATTAAGAAAGTCTCCAGCAGCCCACAAGCTCTTTTTAAGATCAACCCTCTGCTCTCACTAACCCTCAGGACAATTTTTCCATTCTTGCCTGCCCCAATTATGTGAAGTTGCTGATGCTCTAGAAAGCACGAATAATGTCTTCATTATTTTGAGGAGTAACTGGTTGTATTACTGGGTTATGTGGGGCTGGGGCGATGTGGAATGCTGCTTTTCTGATTAGTGCATGTGACTTCTGTTTGGATTCAATGTCATTTTGAGTGCAAAATTTCTTAGGTCATGAATTTCATTAAGACATAAATTTTTCACTTGACTGTCTGAAGTTAGTGGTGTGAGACCTGCTAGCAATCTCAAGAACAGTTTGCCTTTGAACTGATGAATTAAGTAAGTATAAGCTATTTTTATATATAGAACTTAGTAAATAGGCAGCAGTTTAAATTTCTTCTAGAGGTGGCTGAATGGTACAGTGAATAAAGCATGAGGCATGGAATCAGGAAGACTTGAGTCTGAATCCTCCCTCAGATACTCTCTGTGTGACACTGACCAAATCACTGTACATCTCTTTCTTTATCTGTAAAATAGGGATAATAACAGCACCAACCTCACAGGATTATTCTAAGGATCAAATAAGATAGCATGTACAATGCTTTGCAAACCTTAAAGTATTAGATAAATGTTAGTATTAGTGTTATTAATTATTATTATTACTATTATTTTCTGTTTAGCAGAGAGAAGCCCAGAGATAATATCTCTCTTAGGATCATATACCTGCTTTACATGCCTATCCCCACCCACTCATCAAGTCTAGTTTTTTATTTCATAAAAAACTTGGGATTTGGTATGAGTTATTGGAGGCAGCTAGGTGGTGCAGCAGATAGAGTACCAAGCCTGGAGTTGAGAAGATTCATCTTCCTGAGTTTAAATCGGACCTCAGACATTTACTAGCTATGTGACCCTGGGTAAGTCACTTAACCTTGTTTGCCTCAGTTTTCTCATCTGTAAAGTGAACTGGAGAAAGAAATGACAAACCACTCCAGTATCTCTGCCAAGAAAACCTCAAATGGGGAAGAGTCAATCACAATTGAAAAAAAAAAAACCAGCAACATGAGTTATTGGCTCTGTGAATTCAGAGTTAATGAAATGCCATTATTAATGATGCCCTCACTTATCTTTCTAATTCAAGAGTATGAACAGAAAATGTGACATGTCGGCTGGTTGGCTTTCATCAATTGTGTTTAAAGAATAGAGAGAAGAGGCAGAGGTTTATCTGCTTAAGCTTTCTTTCTAATGAAGTTGTTCTGCAAATTGGTCCCATCAGATAAAATAGCCAACTGTCTCCTCTACAACGGTGTTAATTGTGAGGTCTGTCTTTTGAGCAGATGCCTTCTGTTTAATGTCATATGTCCTATTCTTGGTCCAGTGCTTACATGCTATTTATCATTGTACTCCAATATTTGTTTGCAAGTTGGGAAATCAGTCACTTTGGGAGGGGGGGGCAGGTCAGTTCATTTAGGTTCTTCATTCAACAGAAGACTTTTGTTGCTGATATACAGCCTTGCCAGAAGTCATCTTTTTCACTCATTATTCCCTTTAGGCTAATAAAATACACTAATATGAATTCTATTTTGGAAAAGACTGAGATGTAGATTAAATGGTTGAATTATTGTTGCTGTTCAGTCATGTCCTGCTCTTCATTTGGGATTTTTTTGGGAAAAATACTGAAGTAGTTTGCCATTTCCTTCTCCAGCTGATTTTACAGATGAGGAAACTGAGGCAAACAAGCTTATAGTGACTTTCCCAGGGTCATACAGGTAGTGTCTGAGGCCTGATTTGAACTCAAAGAGATGAGTCTTCCTGACTTCAAGTGCAGTATTCTATCCTTTGTGGGTGCCACCTAGCTGCCCTTAAATGGTTGAATGGTTAGACTCAAAGAGTAGCCTCTAATGCAGTGTCCCAAGGATCTGAGTTGGGCCTGTGCTATTCAACCTTTGTATCCATGTCTTAGATAAAGACACAGTTGGTATACTCATCCAGTCTGCACATGACATGAAGCTGAATGGCATTTAGGATCCCAAAAAATCTTGACAGGCTAGCACTGGATGGAATCTAACAAGATTAAATTCAATACAGATAAAAACGAAGTCCTTCTATTTTGATTCAAAAAACCAGCTTCAGTTTTCTGAAGGGACATGAAGAAAACCACACTTTTTTGGTGACTATGGTGCTCCAATGAACATACATAGATTCACACACATATGCATATATGTATGTATGCATATGTGTGCACATATGTGTACATATATACACACATGTTTTTGTTTTTTGTATAATTTTTGTTTTGAACATTTTTGGCAATGTTACTAAGCATATGTATACAGATAGTTTATTCCCCACATTCAAACAATGGCCCACATTCTGCTCACTCATGTGGCTCTATTTAGTAGCTCTGCTTTTAAAAACTGAAGCTCTTTAAAATATTCTCTACCTGTTAAAGTCCTTGCTTGATGACCCCACTACTTTGTGTAGTCAGACATAGAACCTTCTGGGAAATGTAGTCCAGGAAATTTCTCCCAGTTAATGATATCCTATCATCACTAAACATCTTGGGAAATGAAATTCTGAGGATTTTTTTTCTCAGTTATACCCATTGTTGTTGTTTGTCCTTTGTTCTAGAAGAGGACCAATAACATCAGCAGGGTTGGGGCAGCTAGGTGGAGAAGTGAATAGAGCACCGGCCCTGGAGTCAGGAGGACCTAAGTTCAAATCCAGTCTCAGACACTTAACACAAAAAATAGCCGTGTGACCTTGGACAAGTCACTTAACTCCAATTGCCCTACCTTCCCCCCTCCAAAAAACAAAACACATCAGCAGGGTGATGTCTTGAGTTGCAAGTAAATTGGATTTAAGTGAGGCAGGTCTGCGCAAAGTCATCAGCCTCACTCTCCTCCAGAGTTATCAGAATTAGTGGCATGACATAGATCAGGATGACTGACAATAACCCATGACACATATCCATTATACTCTTATTATACAAGGATATATTCCCCATATCTGTTAGTCCTTTTTTTTTGGAGGAGCGAAGGCAAGGCAATTGGGGTTAAGGGACTTACCCAACATCAGTCACATGGCTAGTAAATGTTAAGTGTCAGAGGCCAGATTTGAACTCAGGTACTCCTGACTCCAAGGCCGGTGCTCTCTTCACTGCACCACCTAGCTGTCCCAGTTATTTCTTTCTTTTATTATTATTATTTTTTACCAAATCCTTGGGGTAGCTAGGTGGTATAGTAGACCAAGCACCAGGCCTAGATGCAGGAAGATTCATCTTCCTTAGCTCAAATCCAACCTCAGATGCTTACTGGGCAAGTTGCTTCAACCCTGTTTGCCCTCAGTTTCCTCATCTGCAAAATCATCTGGAGAAGGAAATGGCAAACCGCTTCACTATCTTTGTCAAGAAAGCCTCAAATAGGGTCATGAAATGCCAGATACTTACTGAAATGACTAAACGACAACAAATTGTTTTTCTTTTAAAATATTTCTGTCATCCTTTTCTTTCTTTTTACATTACTACTGAAATAATCCAAGATTTTATCCCTCAAACCTAGATTGCTGAAACAGTATTCTGTCTGGTCTTCCCACCACTCTGACTATGGTAGGGCAGAATCCCTTAGAGATCAAAATGAGAGAGGGATATGTTCTTCCAAGAACACTTTTGAAAAACAGTATAAAAGGAAAAGCAGAGTCTCGAATATTCCAAGTCTAAGTAAATAAGAAGATAAAAGTAGAGCAAATGAGAGAATAGAATAAAAACCATAGTGGAATCTAGGTGGAATAGGATAGTTCCCAAGAGTCTAGTGTGGAATCATCATAAGATCAAAGTGAAGTCAGCCAATACCTAAGGGGTAAATGTAAACAAAAAACCAACTAGGGCATCTGGGTAGACATCGGGAAATAGATATGTAGACTGCTTGTTTGTGAAGTTAATCGACTTGGTTTTTATGAGCCAGCTAGTCCCACTCCCTTAGACACAGAATTGTTAGGCCAGCTGTGCACACTACTACACCTGTCACCAATTTCTTTCTCCAGAAAAGCCCCCCTGAACAACTGCCAAACTAATCTGCCTTCAGTGCTTCCCTATACTGTAAGGAGCCAGTGAACTAGCTAGACAAAATTCAGCCAGCTGGTGACACTGCAGGGCCCTAGAACAACAGACAGGTGCAGTGAGCCTGTGGAGTATAGTGGGAAGATGAGCTGGGCAGATGGCAGATTCTGTGTCTGGGGTTTGTAATGAGAGTTTGAACTAGGACAGGGTTGTAGCTGAGGGAGGTCATTCAAAGAGCAAACAGACTCTTATTGGGCAGTAGAGGTTGGCAGCAGAAGTTCTGAGGCTCATGGGGGATGGAATTTGTAGCTGTGGTATGACCTTAGATAAATAGACTGATCTACCATTGATTTGAAGGTGGGGGGAGAGGAGTCCATGAATTTTTCCTTCTGGGTGATCCTCATACCTTGACTGAACACGTGTCACTAATAAATGTTTGCCATATTGAACAGTATCCACCTATTCCCTAGGACAGGAAGAGGTTTGCTTCACAAAAATGTTTCATGTTTGCTCAAGAGAAGCAGATCTATAATGCCAACTATACCAACTCAAGAATAGACACGGGGGACCACCTGTGGATCCCGGAAAGATTCAGGGAAAGTCCCTTGGTGGAGGAGCCAGGGCTGAGAGATCAGCTAGCCTTCAATCAAAGCTTGTTGTTGTTGTTCAGTCATTTCTTTCATGTCTGATTCTTTACAGCCATATTCGGGGTTTTCTTGGCAAAGATACTGGAATGGTTTGCCATTTCCTTCTCCAGCTCATTTTATAGATAAGAAAACTCAGGCAAACAGGAGGTGTGCTTTCATGTACAGTTTATTTCGCCCTTTCTTGTTTAATTTTATACCACTTATACTCAAGAGAGACAGAGAAGTCAGGTAAATAGAAGGTGCAAACAAAAGACAAAAATGAGTAAAGCCAACAGAAGAAGAGAAGTAGGGAGAGACAAAGCAATGTCCAGATGAGACCAGCTGACTAGAGAGAAACAGCCTCTACACTTGATTTAGGGAGCTGATCTGACTAGAGGAGAACTTTGATTCTGGGAGCTGATTGGAGAAACCAGAATTCTCTCCTGTTTGAAGAGCTAGTTAGGCAAAGGCTACTCTGCTTTCTAGTACCATCTACAGCTTGAGAGAGTGAAAACTCCTACCAGGATTGTCTAGGTTGCCCTTTATAGATCAAGAGATGAAATGTCTAACCCATCCTTCCCAGGTCATTAATTAACTAGATTTTTCTATTTAAATTTTTTATTATAAACTTAATAGCTATTACCAAAAAAATCAAATCTTTGTGATAAATAATAAAAATCTTACATAAAATCCTTAATGTTTAACAAAGCAGAGATGACCAAAGTGATAGATCACAAACAATAAAAAATGAGACATTTACTCTGTGCATCTAAAGTTTCTCTGAAGATCTTCTATCTTTGATTTTATTCTATCTTTTTATATATACTGTTGCAGTTATTTTGTGCTTAGTTTTAGTTCTGCAGATCTTGTTTTACATTACGTTTCCTCTGCATATCCTTACATTCTTAATATATATCATTTTATAGTGCCATAACATTCAGTCATCCTTCAATTATTGGATATGTAAATTGCTTCTGGACTTTTGCCAACATAAATAGAGCATCTAAGAATATCTTTGTACAAATAGATCCCCCTTTTCTTTTAATGTTATTTTTTAATAAAATCCTAGCAATAGAATTTCTGAGTCAAAGGATATGATCAGGATTGTGATTCATATTGCACATTGCCATATTGCTTACCAAAATGCTATTGGTGTTTTATATATTGTTTAATACTTTGTTCAGTTTTATAATTTTTCCTTTATCTTTTTGTTGAATTTATTTAGAAATTTATTTAGAATTTATTTATTTAGAAATTTAATTTATTTAGAATATTTAGAATTTAGAATAAAATTTATTTATTTAGAATTTAGAATTTATTTAAAATAAAATTTATTTATTTAGAATATTCTATTTATTTAGAATATTTAGAATAGGATGAAATAGAATATTTTAGAATAATAGAATATCTATGTGTAAAAATTCCCACTTCCCTGTATTTAGCTACACTGGTCCTTCATCAGCACACCCATTTCATTGCTAAGACTTTACTTGTACAGAAGGTTGATCACTAAGTTATAAACTCTTTAGCCATTTTAACCTATGAAATAAATAAAAATTAATAATTGTCAAGCAAGTCCAATATATCTCTACTCTGCTTCTATAGCAATAGTGGCAAGATAATATAATTTTAATTTTCTCAGAGTTGCTATTTTTTTTTTGAGATGCAGTGTGGTGTAGTGGATAGAGGATTAGCCTACATTCTCAATGTCATGACTACCTGGTATCAGTTCTCACCTCTGAAACATATATATGATGTATGATTCTGGGCAAGTCACTTAACCTCTCCAGAGTTCTATGAAACTTTCTCAGTCAATATGGAAACTCTTTGCATTGATGGAATCACATATCATAATTTTTTAAAATTTATTTTTACTGCAAGATTATCATGATGCATCTATATTCAAAACTGATATCTCTCATTTTGTTAAATTCCTGTGAACAATTTTGGTATCATCAATACAATTCAAACTTTTCATGATTTGGTGATAGTGTAGTAAAATTTATACTACCTTTTCATTCTGAATCTATTTAAATATTTCCAGGTTAAATATGTTTCCTGCAAATAGGAAACTGATAGTTTCTATTCTGAATCTACTCTGTGACTCTTTTTTTACTTTGTTGGACAATTCACTAAATTCACATTTAGCATTATAGTTAATAGACTTGACTTTTTCTTCATTCAGTTGGAATGAAACACATTTTCTTATTCTTATTGTTTCTGTGACCTACCCAAACTTAATAAAGCTGCTCTAAACCAATTTCCTATCTTATATTAATAATTTATGCAAGTTTTTAAAAATTTGGTCTCCTCTGTATCAATATAATTGATGGGTGATTATCTTGTCCCCTTTCCCTTAGAGCCCTCTTGACCTTCCCACTTTTTTTCTCTCTGTTTCAATGAAACACCTTTCTGAATCATTTAATGTTTTAGCCAGTTCAATATTCTGATGGACCTCACATTTTCTTAGCAATATTACATTACACTGAGAAGTATGGATTGTTTTAAGTACTTAAATTTAATTTAAGAGCTTTGATTAATATTGAAGTGCTTATGTCTGCAAACTTATAAAAGTCTGAGTGCTTCTCCAATGTCCATCTGTCTTTAAAAAGCACACTAGGTATGCCTTTATGCTAGACAGATGATCCTGGGTCAATGGTCTACACTTTTGCATTTCATATATGCAGCATTTCAGTTGTTCTGATTATCCTATTTTAACCTTGAGAAATCCACTGTCATAATATTTGTTTCTTGAGAAATTATTGATATCTATCTATATTGCAATTGGAAATATATTTTCTTAGCTTCCACCTCCAGATAGAGAACTGATAGACTCTGAGTGCAGGTTTAAATCTTTTTTTTCCTCTTTCTTTCTTTCTTTTTTCTTTTGCAACATGGTTAATGTGGAAATATGTTTTGGATGACTTCTTATGTTTAATGGCCATCATATTCCTTAACTTCTTAATGGGTGGAGGAAAGAGTGGAGGAAGGGAGAGAATTCAGAATTGAAAATAAATATTTTTTAAAAGAAAATCTACTTTCCTTATCATTGTAAAGGTGGAGTTTAACTATAACATGTCTAAACATATTGATTCTTAGGCTTTTCTATTTTTCAGTTTTGTGAATATTATTTGTATGGAATGTAGTCTTCAGATAATTTTGTTTTGTCTACATTTTCTGGATTGCCAGTGATACTTAAATGATTATGTCATTACATCATCTATTCTATAGCTATCACATGAACCCTCATATTTTCTATTTTTTTGCTAATTCTGTTTTTCTTTAGGTCTAAAATTCTAGTTACTCTGCATAATATGCTGTTTCATTTTCTGCTTGAGTAAATCTGGTGTTGGTTGCTTCAAATTTTGAGGATTTCTATCATATTACCTTTGTCAGTCATGGTCTTCCATATTGCTTCCCAATCACTTTAAAAAGCATCTTTTCTAGCTTTGCTTCCTGCTCTGATTTTTTGCTTTCTTCAAGCTTTTATTTTATTTGACCTTTTGATTTCCTTTTTTTGATACAGATTTGTGATTTCACTGGTACAATGAACTTCTGGTGAGAAACAACTCTTTTGCAACTTAGTCTAAGAAAGCTGTCTGTGGGACTGAGGGATTAAGCAATTTGCCTGGTTTATAAAGACAGTATGTATCAGAGGCAAGACTTGAATCCATGTCTTTCCTGATACCAAGACCAACTCTCTCTCCCCCTTATATCAAACTGCTTCTCATCTGATTTTCTTATCCGTGTTACTTAATGCTTTTTTTTTTTTAATCTTGACATATGAGTTCATTGCTGTGGGAAATTTCTTCCATTGGTCCAAATCATCCATTCATTTGCAACTTATAGTTTTAGGCAATGGCTTACAGCACCAAAAACTCTTGCCCTCTGGTTACCCCCTGGTAAGTGTGTGTAAGGAACATAGTTTGAACTGAGCTCTTTGTAACTACAAGGCTGATCACTCTAAGTGCAAGTAAGGGGAGATTTTTGTTGTTTTCTTTTTGGAGTTCATTTTCCCAGACTCAAGGCTAAATTGTGGACATCTGAAATATTGATTGCCTCTGAACCCTGATAATTCACAGCTGTGCTGAGTCACGTAGGTTTTGTGTTTACTGACTCTCAGCCAATCAGGGGTCGAGTCTTTGTTATATATTCTGGGAGGTTGGCATTTTGCTTTGGGGGTTCATTCATTAGAAGGATCTTTAATTTCCTGATAGAGACTCTGAGTAGCCATATGTTCAAAAGCTCCCCCCACCCCCATCTTGCTCCAGTGATGTATGTAAAGTATAGAGCAACACTGCTTTACTGAAATAGCTGAAGCCCTGTCTTTTGGTCTTTCTGCTAATTTCTCTGCTTGTATTTTCTCCACCTTCAGGGTACTGAACTTTCCCCGAACTACCGAATGTAATTAAAGTAGATTGTTAACCCCTTTAAAAGTTGCCTTTCCACCCTTTGACCCAGCAATACCACTTCTAGGGTTATAGCCCAAAGAGATCATAGAAGTGGGAGGAAGACCCATATGTACAAAAATATTTATAACAGCTCTTTTCATGGTTGCAAAGAATTGGAAATTAAGGGGGTGCCCATCAGTTGGGGAATGGCTAAACAAGTTGTGGTATATGCATGTAATGGAATACTATTGTGCTATAAGAAACGAGGAGCAGAAGGACTTCATATTTACCTGGAGAGGCTTATATGAAGTGATGCTGAGTGAGAAGAGTAGAACTAGGAGAGATTTGTATACAATCACAGACACAACATATGCGTGATGACCAACTATGACAGACTGGAATCTTCTCAGCAATGCAGTGATATAAGTCAATCCCAAAAGACTCATGAAGGAGAGAGATGCGACATCCAGAGAAAGAACTAGAAAGAACTGAGTTTGAATCCTGATGGAAGCAAACTACTTGATCTTTTTCTTTTCATTGTTTGGTTTTATTTCTTCTTTAACATTTTTCATCCCATCTAGTACAATCTGCCTTTGTAACCTGACTAATGTCTAAAGTGAAAGCATTTGCAGATCCTATACTGGACTATATGCCATCCTGGGGGGTGGGAGGAGGGAGGGAAGGGAAATTTGGAACTATGGAATTGAATCTTGTAAACTAAAAATAAACAAATAAATTAATTTTTTAAAAAGTTCCCTTTCCTTTAAGAAAAGCAGATCAAAGAACCTGTGCTAATAGGCCATCCTGGGTGTGCTAAGGTGGGCTTGCTATTGCAATCATTGATCCATGTTTTTCTCTATCTATTCTTTATCCATTTAAGGATGTCTCCAAGGATGTCTCTTGTTGTTTCTTGCTACTGATTCTTGAGTTTTTTCAGTCAGCCTTGCATTTTTAAAAACTTCATTGGCCCTCTTCACTTTACTCACTTTTTAGTTTGTCTGATTTTTATCTTTTTTTTTTTTTTTGGTTTTTCTTAACTATTCTTTTTTTTTCTTTCTCTCTCTTTTTTTTTAAGCAATTGGGGTTAAGTAGTTTTTATTCAAATTGAGACCACTTCTTTTTTTATTTTATTTTTTTTAAGCAATTGGGGTTAAGTAACTTGCTCAAGGTTACATGGCTAGTCATTATTTATGTGTGGGTGCTCATTTTCTGAGGCCGGATTTGATCTTGGGTCATCCCAACTCCGAGGCCAGCGCTCTTACTCACTGCGCCACCTAGCCGCCCCTTTTAGGGCAATTGGGGTTAAGTAACTTGCCCAAGGCCACACGGCTAGGTTTTTGTTTGTGTGGGTTAAGTGTCTGAGGCCAGATCCGAACTCAGGTCCTTCTGACTCCAGGGCCAATGCTCTACTCATTGTGCCACCTAGCCGCCCCTTTTTTTCTTTCTCTTTTATTTTTTTAAATTAATTTATTAGTTTAGTTTCAGTTAACAAGATTCAATTCCATAGTTCCTTGATTTTCAAATTTCCTTTACTTCCCTCCCCCCTCCCCCCACAACAGCATATAGTCCAGTATAAGATCTGCAAATGCATTCATATTAGACATTATTCCAATTACAAAGGCGTATTGTACTAGGTGGGATGAAAGATGGTAAGGAAGAAATAAAACCAAACAACGAAAAGAAAAAGATCATTTAGTTTGCTTCCATCAGGATTCAGGCTCAGTTCTTTCTAGTTATATCTCTGGATGGCACATTTCTCTCTTTCATGAGTCTTTCGGGATTGACTTATATCACTGCATTGCTGAAAAGAGTCCAGTCTGTCATAGTTGGTCATCACAGATATGGTATGTCTGTGATTATATACAAATTTCTTCTGATTCTACTCTTTTCGCTCAGCATCAGTTTGTATAAGTCTCTCCAGGTAATTGTGAAATCCATCACCTCCTTGTTTCTTATAGCACAATAATATTCCATTACATTCATATACCACAACTTGTTTAGCCATTCCCCAGTTGATGGGCACCCCTTTAGTTTCCAATTCTTTGCAACCACAAAAAAAAATATTTTTGTACATATGGGTCTTCCTTCCACTTCTATGATCTCTTTGGGATATAACCCTAGAAGTGGTATGGCTGGGTCAAAGGGTATGAAATTATTTATAATCCTTTGGGCATAATTCCAGATTGCTCTCCAGAATGGTTGGATAAGTTCACAACTCCACCAGCAATGTATTAGTGTTCCAATTTGTCCACATCCTCTCCAGCTGATTTTTATCTTCTTGAGTGGTTTTTTAAGCATTTTTCTTTTCTGTATGATTTTTCTTTGTTTTTCAAGAGGCATAGGGGAGACCTGGATCCCTCAAAACTTCTCACTTTAAATTAAGAGGTGAGAGAGGAATGTGACAAGAAGAGATGGGGAGAGACAGAATGGGGTAAACTATCTCATATAGAAGAGGCAAGGGAAAATAGTTACAAGGGAGGGGAAGAACAGGAAGGCAAAAAGGCAAAACCTTATTCTCATTGAATTTGGAGCAGGAAGAGAATGACATACATACTAAATAGGATATCTCACCCTACAGGAGAGTAGGGGGGAAGGGGATGAGAGGGGGCATAATGGAAAGGAGGGCGGCTGGGGGGGACGGAAGTTGGAAACACCCACTTTTGAAAAGGGACAGGATCAAAGTAGGGAATAGACCAAGTGGGAGATGGGATAGGAGGGAGGGAAATATAGGCAGTCTTTTACAATATATCTACTATGGTAATGTTTTGTGTATTTGTACAACATATACTGAATTGCTTATCTACCCAGTAAGGGTGGGTGACAAGGGAGGAAGGGAATGAATCTGGAATTCAAAGTTTTGAAATCAAATGTTTAAAAATATATAAATACTATTCTTAATACTATTTTACATATAATAGGGAAATAAGATATACAGGCATTGGAGCCCAGAGATTCACCTTGCCTACTGGAAAAGTCGAAGAGGGTATGGGAGAAGATATGCGAGAGAGCAGATTGGCTGAGGGGATATCCTGTGGGACTGCTATTCTGGGGTGGTGGGTAGGGGAAAAATGGGGAAAAACTGTAACTCAGAATCTGGTAGAAATGAATGATGTGAATCAAAAGTTAATAAAGCATTTGAAAAAAAATTTTCACTTTATCACCTTGACTGGAAAAGCAGCTTCAATCTTTTTATTAGCTTCTTCTATTAAAAAAGAAAATGATTTGGGTTTTTGGAAATAATTTCAACTCTTCTAACCATTCAACGTTTGTTACTATCTTTTACAAACCTGTGGCATAACATTTTTTTACTGTAGATTGAGGCATATGATACATAGAAATTAGAAATTGGACTAATCTCTGAGATTAGATTAGATTCTCACTAGCTCTATTTCTGCCACATTAAAATATATATTAAAATCATACTTTGGGGACATGCCCTAAAGTACTATTATGATATAATGCCATAGTTTGGTGGTGACCTCAATTGACTTACTGGGGTCCTCAAAGGCTATGTCAATTGAACACAATCTCTTTCAGGTCCTATAGGCCTTTTAGTATGGGTAAGGTGACAAACTGTGTATTTGTTGTCTAATATTTAGCTAAAATCCTTATTGTCCCAAGATAGATCTGGGAATAGGAATCCGTTCTATCTAGGGCTTGGGGGGAAAAAAGGGACTTAAATTCCAGGAAAGTTTTAGAACTAGTCTAGTTCAATGTTTTCCCACATAGTAAGTTTTCAGTAGATTTTTGTTGAATTGGATTGGGATGGCCTAGACCAGGCCAACGAAGACTTCCTGGTAATAGCCTGAATCCAAAATAATTCTGTTTAGTTTGGAGTGATATTTTCTCAACTTTTCATTTCTTTACATTTTCTTTCTTATCCTACTACTTACTTAAGACACCAATACCTGAAAGTCCAGCTTTAAAATATCATAAGTTGAAATAGTAAAGTGGGACTTTCTAGTATAGATCTTTTGGTTAGATAACATGGATTTGCTTGCACTTCAGATTATATATACATATATGTGTGATAGACAAAGACACACACAGACTAGGAAACTAGTGAAGATCTGTGAAAGAATTTCCTAGCCAAATAATAAAAACAAAGTTATAGATTAATTATTTGAGAAGTGGGACCAATAAAGGATGTCATCTTGATCTTTACAAAAGCTTCTTAATACAGACAGTTATTTGGCTGGTCCACAAGTATAGGGAATACTATGTGATCATGAAATATGGAAAGCTGAGGCAGCAGATCCTATGACTCATGATCTCTAGATAAGTAGAAGGCACTGGAGATTGATCTCATGGACTGATCAGGTAATTAGATCCAAAAGGATGGTCATTATGGAAACCTGACGCATCTCTTGTAGGTCAATAAGCTCCATATTATAGGAACCTATTCTTTTTTCAGAACAACATGAAGAGATTGGGAGGAAGTAGAGGGAACAAAATGCATTCAGCAATAATTTTTTTCCACACAAAGTTTTATTCACTTTCTCCTTAATTTGGCTACAAACTCAAAACAGAAAAGATTCTTAAAATTAATATGAAATGAATGTTTTATAAAATTTCAGACTGGTCAATAACGGCAAAGAAACAGAAGAGGTAGCCCTTTCTATGTCCTTGCCAATCTGTTGATGAAGTTGCCCTCTAAGATAGTTAATTCTAAAAATCTTTCTTTCTACATTTAACTATTAGGTTGTAGAGTACTGAAGTGACATTTATTTTTCTAAAAAGAGAAAAAAATATATAAAATAATAGACAGCGTTGAGAGGAAATTTAGAGGTCATCTAGTCCAACCCCTTCATTTTGCAGATGAGGAAACTGAGGCCCAGAGATCAAAAGTAACTTATCAAGGGTCATATAAGTAATAACAGGGTCAAGATACAAACCCAGGTCTTCTGGCTCCTAATCTAGCGTTGTTGTTGTTTTTTTCTCCCCAATTGTACCATGAAGCTTTTTATATTAATGTTCTCTAAGTAGCAGCCAATTTCTTTTTTTTCCAACCAGATTTAAGCTTTTCCTTTTTTATTGCATTTTTAGAATTACTCTTTATTTAGAACATCATTAAGTGAAAAGATATTTTAAAAATTTTCCTCTTTTTTAATATTATTAAATTATCTTTTCATTCAAATTCTAGGTAAACACAAGGATCTTTTAATTATACCTTCCACTTTCCTCACTTGTGATTATTCTGATTCTGCCTAAAATTTGTAACATCCAGAACGGATGGCAAAGTGTTACCACAGTCTATTAGAATTCTTTAGTTCAGTTTTTGGTGCTAAATTGAGAATCAGAAAGTGGTGAAATCATTTAGAGGTTGTGAAAATAATATTCAACCACATGAAATGTCAAGGAAATTTTAAAATATAAATTGTAGATTATCCCGGGGTCATCCCAAGCAAAGATAGTGCCATTTTCCTATTTTATTTAGCTTTAGGTTACCTCTGTTGGTACGCTGTTTCTATCTAGTCTGTTTCCCATCCCCCTAACCCCACCCCCTCCTTAGTTTCTAGGGATTTTTATTTCACCCAAGTCTTCTATCACTTTTCCATCCCAGTAAAAACTTTTTTTCAAGTGGCATCAAATTCTTCTTTGCACTTGCTCAAAAAGAGACTACATCTTCTCTTTTGTTCCGGGAAGACTTGGTATATGACTATAATGGAAATGCAAATTTAAAGATCTTCCCTGCCCCTAGCTTAAGTGCACCTGGAGCCTGTGGTGGGAGGCTTGTTTTTCAGGAAAGCCCACACCTTGATACTTTGTGATTGGGCAGTGGGTCCAGAAGGTTGTTACATTCTCTGAGCCAGGAGAAGGCTATATAAACTCTGATGAAAGGCTTTGCTTTGGGGCTCACTTTGAGAAGTGTTGTGTGATTTGACCAGATGAGACTCTGGGAAGCTGTTATTGAGAGCCCCCCGGCTTTGAAAACCCAGATGTTGATGCTTGCCTCTCTGGTAACTGTGATTTGGTATTGACATAATGGGTGGACAGTTTGGAAGCCTGTCTGTTTGATCTGTAAGTTCTGTAACTCTGAAGTTTGGGGTGCTGACCTTTTTCCCCTGAACTAGGTAATATACATTTGTTTGATTAAAGTAAGCTTGTTAACTGATTTTGAGTTGCTTTCCTTTTGAAAAGCAGATCTAAGAACCTGTGTTGGCAGTCATCTGGGGTGCTTGCTGCTACAATGACCTTCACATAGGACTGGGAATTAGGAATCCTCAATGCTACCTTCATTAGAATTGCTCTCTTGCTGACCTCTGGTAAGTCATTTCTTTACTCCTAGTTCCAGCTTCTTTATCTGTAATAGGAAGAAATAACAATAACCTTCTTTAAAGGGTCATTGTGTGGATTGTTTATCAAAGTGTTTTTCTAGAAAATACATGGATGGATATATGTGGTATTCTATAGGGGAAAGAATACTATCTCTAGAGTCAAAAGTTCTGGGTTCATATTATGATTCTCACAAATTGAACACAGTAGCACAGTGTTCAATAAACCCAAAGATTTCAGTTATTGGGGGAAACTATGTGGCAAAAATTTCTGAAGAAGCTGGCAATCTGTTTGGAAGAAGTTAGGTGCAGACCAATTTCTTACACTGCATACCAAGATAAATTGCAAACAGATGCATGACTTAAATATAAAAGGTGGTATCTTAAGCAAATTAGAGGAGTAAGGGAGAAATTTCCCCTTATATCCATATATTTGGCAGGGGCCATCTCCAATTGTTCTGATGACTCTGGAGGAGAGAGTGAGGCTGGTGACTTTGCACAGCCCTACCTCACTTAAACCTAATTCACTTGCAAGTCAAGATATCACTCTCTTGATGTCATTGGTCCTCTTCAAGAATGAAAGACAAACAACAGTGTATTTGGGAAGAGTTCATGATTAAAAAAGCTATAGAGAGGATCATAGAAAATAAAATGGATAATTTCAATTATATAAAGTTAAAGTTTTTGCACAAATCGAATACAGTTAAAATTAGGAGAGGAATAGGTACCTGGAGAAAAAAAATCTTTTCAGTGAGTTGTTTTTTAAATATATGGTCCTGTTCAAGATACATAAGGAATTGATTGAAATTTATAAGACTATTCCACAATAGATAAATTATCAAAGGATATAAACAGATAATTTTCAGAGGAAGAAGTCCAAACTATCAAAACTATGTGGAAAATGTTCAAAATCTTTAGTACCTAGAGAACTTCAAATTAAAGCATCTCTGGGTTTCCACCTTATCCCCATCAGATTGGTAAAGGTGATAAAAGAGGGAAATGACAAATATTGAAGGATCTGCAGGAAAACAGACACACCAGCACATGGTTGGTTGATAGAACCATGAATTGATCTAGCCATCTGGAAAGCAATTTGTAACTTTGCCCAAAAAGTTTATTGAACTAAACTATGTATATTTTTTGACTTGGCTGTCTTGCTACTAGGACTATAGAGACAAAAACGACCTATATGTACAAAAAGACTATATGTACAAAGATATTCATAGTAACTTTTTTGCATAGCTACCAAAAACAGAAAACAAAGGGGATGCCCCCCCCCCACTATAGAATGGCCAAACACACGGTATAGGAATGTAATGGAATATTATTGAACCATAATACATGATAAAATGGATGATTTCAAAGGAAACTGGGAAGACCTCTATGAACTGATGCAGAGTGATGTGGGCAGAACAAGAGGAGCATTTTAAATAATGGCAGCAACATAAGAAAAAACAATTTTGAAACACTTTAGAACTATTATCAATGCAAGGTTAAATCACAAATCCAGATGAAGTGACAGACTTAAATGTTGAATGATATCTACATTCCTGGTTATGGCCAATGTGCGAATTTGTTTTATTGGACTATGTATATTTATTAGGCTTTTTTTCTTTGTTATTGTTCAGTG
>WOXC01001840.1:0-81256 GCA_011680675.1 Gymnobelideus leadbeateri
AGCTGGCTGCTGGCCCTGTCCCCCTGGGGCTAAAACCTCGGCTCACGGCTTACGCGGACCTGGGCTCGGCTCCTGCGCTCTGCGCTCTGCGAGCTGCCAGGTCCCAGACCACTGTGCTGGTCCTTCCTGCAGGGCTGCTGGGCTCTCCTCAGTGGGAGGTTAGCTTCTCTGTGTTGTTCTGTGGGTGCTGGGGCTCCAGAAGTTGTTCAGAGTCCCCTTTTACATAGTTTGAGGGGAATCTGGGGGCAGAGAGGCTGTTTCTACTCCGCCATCTTGGCTCCGCCCCCTAAATTATTTCTTTAAGTATCGATTGATCTCTTTGCTGTCCAAGAGATATTCAAAAGTTTTCTCTAGCATCACAATTCAAAAGCTTTCTTGATAGTCCAACTCTCACAGCCGTGCAATTTGACTATATGGACCTCTGTCAGCAAGGCCATGTCTCTACTTTTTAGTCTTCAGTCCAATTATGTCATAGCTTTCCTTCCAATGAGCAAGTGTCTTTTAATTCCATGGTTGCAGTCATCATTTGCAGTGATCATTGAGACCAAGAGTATAATATCTGACACTCCTTCCATTTTTCCTCCCTCTGATTTCCAGAAAGTAATGGGACCAGTTAGCAGGAGGCTGGATGATTATTTGTTGGGGTTGATATTTAGGGAATCATTTTATCTGTTAGAGGATTGAACTAGGAAGCCTCTAAGTTCTCTCCTGTTTCTAAGTTTCTCTGATTCTCTGAGTGAAATCAAGACCCAAAGAAATTAAATGACTTTTCCAAGGTAGTGAAGCTGGGGAATATATAGTCACAGGAGATATTTAAATGATAGTTCATCTGAGTCTTAATCTTTTTATCCAAAAAATGAGGATAATAGTTTTACTTTTCTCCCAGGGTGCTTGTGTTGATCAAATGAATTAACATGTGTAAAGTCTTTTGCAACCTTAAAGCATTATATAAATACTAGTTATTATCGTTATCATTATCATCTAAATGACCTTATAAATTAAAATGCTATATAAATGTGAGTTATTAGCACTATTTTTTTTAAATGTGCTTATCTTGAGACATATCCAGTGAGTTTCTTTTTTTAAAGACAAATTTCTTATATGATCCTTTCTTCTGTGATTTCTCTCTCCTAAAATTTCAGATATTGGCTTTGGAAGCATACAATATAAATGTTTACTCCATGTTCCAGGGATCCAACATTCTAGCAATGGAGATGATCTTTCCCTTCATGTAAATCATATTACTTCTCCACTCCTTCCTTAGATCACATAATGAGTTTCTCTGAACATGGGTATATATGTATGTACTTACATTACATACATATATCTGTATATAATGTGTGCACATTTCTGTGTTTACACATATACATGTGTGTGCATGTACACACATATACACATATGCATATATGTGCATATATGTATATGTATTGTATATATGTGTATATGGATATGGATATGTAAAAATCACCACTTGGAACACCTAAAAAGGAGACATCTTTAGCTCACATTACAGATAGAACTTTATCATGACAAATAGGAAACCTAGGCAGCCATTTTTGGAGCTTACAACTCTACAATGTGGGGTATTATCATACCATATCCTTAACACTGATTTGGAGGCCCACAATATTTTCAACCCCCCTTTTCAGGAATCTTTGAAGGTAATATCCTTTAATAAATCTCATTTGAACACAGAAGACGTACTTTCATTTTCTTTTTCCATTTCCCAGTGTGGACTCAGATTACCATTGTCGATTGTTTGGCAAAACATTTGCTACCAAATAAAGAAATTGAAATGAGCAGAAGAAATGGACCAAGTATCATCCTCAAGGAGCTCTCATTCCAGTTTCTACAGAAAGAGGGGTCTGTGGGGGAGGGGAGACTCTCAACTCTCAGCTGGGTTGGTTCTTAATCAAGAGACATGAATTTCTTTGCTAGATTCAGACTTAAAGCTTTTTCACCAGTGGTATTGCCTTTGAGAAGCTGGAGTCACCTGCATACCAATGAGTTATTGGAGCAGGACTTGAGTAGAAGACAAAAAATCAACCTATTATTTAAATATATTTGGCTACTATATTGATATGCCAAAAACCACAAGAACAAAATAAGACTTAGACTCAGGAGACCTAAGTTTGAACCCTGGTGCTGACTATTATTCCATTTTTACCTTTGGTTAAGAAGTGTCTGAGTCTCAGTTTCCTTACCTGTACACTAGGCATACAAAGGCTTAACCTCATAGGGTTGTTGTAAGGGAAGTGTTTTGCAGACCCTAACATTCTACATAAATAAGAGCTAGTATTTGGCAATAATTGAGAATTCTTATCAATGAGTCATTTCTTTAAATCCCCATTCTTCCTAACATCCAAGTCAGTCACTATAGCAATTATTTTTCAGTTGATGCACTTTTATGCAAATAGATGGCATTTTCCCCCTTCAAAGATATTAACTATAACCTGTGTTACTTTTTGTGTGTTTGTGTGGAAGGTGTTGGGGTTGTGTGATGGGGACAGAGAATGGCACTTGAAAGCAATATGTGGTATGACAGAGAGATGGAAGCTAAAGGTGTTTTGATTTACATGTGAATATCTGGATATTTTTATCTATCCAAATGAAAATTAAATAAATCTCTTTACATGAATATCACAAAGATAAGGCTTTGGTGAGTCATCTACTGCTGGAAAATGAAGTTTATAATAGGGACTGTGCAGGTATGAAAGAACCTTGATTTCTTTTTTCTCTCCTAATTATGCAAGAGGAAAAATATCTTTGTAACTCAAGGAAGGACATATTGAGAAGCTTATGCTTATTAGTGACTAGAAATAACCACTGAAATCATGCTCATAAATTTGTCCTTGTCTAATAAATATTTACTTTAATTTGATACTATCTATATACCTGGATTCATAGGGTTTGGCTGAATGGCCCCTATTAATATACCCAAGATATCCTAGTATTTGGGCAGAATTGGGACAATTGCATCCTCAGTGGTGCACATGATAAATTTAGAGTTTAAGCTTTGTCCCTTCTGGCTTTGGGGGACTACATGAACTATACTAATCTAAGGGACTAGGTTAGACTGTAGATATGCTCAAATAATCCACGACTGGTTCATATTCACATCCAGATTTGCCTATTAGAAGTCAGAACCTTCGCACTTTAAACTTTCTGTCCTCAAAAGGTAGTCACCATCCAATTCTGCAAATATTTATTAAGTGAACATTATGTGTCAGATAGCCGTGCTGGGAGTCAGGAGACCTGGGTTGAAGTCAACATCTGTGACGCAGACAAACTGTGTAATCACTGTGTATCAACTCTTTGTCTCTATCTGTTAGGGACGCTCATTGTAGAAAATGGAATGAGAACTTCTTGAATTTAAAATGAGGGTGGCACTTGGTCAGTTTCTTCTGCTCATTTCAATTTCTTTTCTTTTCTGCTTTTTTTTTTTTGAGGGGAGAAGGCAGGGCAATGGGGGTTAGGTGACTTGCCCAAGGTCACACAGCTAGTAAGTGTTAAATGTCTAAGGCTGGATTTTATCTCAGGTCCTCCTGACTTCAGGGCCAGTGCTCTATTTACTGAGCCACGTAGCCTCCCCTCAGTTTCTTTATTTGGTAGCAAATGTTTTGCCAAATGATTGACTATGGTAAGCTTAGTCCACATTGGGAAAGGGAAAAAAGGAAATGTAGGCACATCTTACGTGTTCAAAGGAGATTTATTAAAGAATATTCTTTAAAGATTCCTGGAAAGGGGGTTGAATATTGTGGGACTCCAAATCAGTGTTTAGGGTGGGGCAATGCTATGACAATATCCCATACTGTAGAGTTGTAAACTCCAAAGATGGCTGCCTAGATTTCCTATTTGTCATGATAAAGTCCCATCTGTAATGTGAGTTAAAGATGCCTTCTTTTTAAGTGTTCCAGGTGATGATTCCTAGAGAAGAAGCTATCTGCTACCTCTCCTTCTATACTTATACTTCAGCACAATGGTTTTTTGTTTGTTTTGTTTTGTTTTAGCATAGTGGTTTTTTGAGGGAGATGAGAATATGAATGTAGAGTGTTCTATGATTTATTCAAAGTGGGCCAACAAGGGAAACATGAAGGGTCTTATCTAAGATGCCAAATGTTGTAGAACTGTCTGAGCTCAGATGGATACTTTTAGGGGGTTATTATACACCAAAGAAAGGAAGAATTTCTAAACTGGTTTTAAAGAAAAAAAAGAGGCAAGAGAAAATTAACATTTACCAGATACATGCCAATTATCTTGCCAAGTACCAGGGGAATGGCCTTCAGTAATTCTTTTAAGTAAGAGATCAAAGCCCTCATAGAGGTGCTGATGTTTTAACCTCCCCCACCCTAGGATTCTACATGTGAAATGCTGTTTTAGAATCCATAGGTGAGGGGTAATATAATTCTCATACATAAAGACCCTAATAAGGAGATAAAGGCCTTACTTATTGATATAACAATGCATGAATGCATATTTCATAGGAAGCAGTATTAATTCATTTACATTTTTCAAAGTGAGGGAGAATCGTTCTTGTAGTTAGAACATTCTAAAAAGTAAAACCATGTTCTTTTACCCATAATAAGAAAAGTGTGTCTAAAAAAACAAAATGGGATATGAAATGAGAAAAATCAGACATTATGGAAAACATGTAGCAGTTAATGATTTATTAGTCCCTCCCTAGACTGTAAGTTAAAGAGAAGTTGTGAACCTGCACTGGTGCTGGGAGTTTCCACATTGGGAGTGTGTAAATAAACAAAATAATAGGTTAGCGTCTTGGTGCTGTGCCCTCCCCCTCCTAAATACCCAACTCCCCCAAATGAAAAAAATAAAACTAAAGCAAACCAACCAAAAACGTGCTGAGTATCTACTACTGTTCTCTACCCCTCCCAAATGGAAACAGAAAATCCTAAAATAAACCAAGAGAAAAAAATATGTCAAGTACTGTGCTAGATCTTGGGGATCCAAAATGAAAACAAAACAAAACAGAAACAAATTACCTAACTTCAATCAGTTTACAGTCTGTTAAGGGGATCCTTTCATTCATTATATTTGCATCATCAGTATCTAATATGGCACATGGCACCTAGTAGTTGCTTAAAAAACACTTTTTGATTGATTGATGGGGGTCATGTGCATACATACAAGCATAAGTATTCATATAATATATACAATCATACTCACTATTCATGTGTGTGGATGAGTAGAAGATTACTTTCTTACGATGTCAACAAAAACCTAAATAATTAATATAACCCAATGGTTCTCAGCGATTATTATTATATTGTGTTGTGTTGTGTTGTATATTATTGGTCATGTTCCCATACCTGAGAGCTCTGTGATGTAAACATGTTTTACTCACTCTTGCTCACAATTGTTGTAGGACTGACCAGTTGAATTGAATACTTTTAAGTATTCACAGTATTAAATAAGTATTTGAGAAAGAGATCTAGCTAGTTAACTCCAAGTTAACCAGGTAGGTTACAGACATCTCCCTGATGTCACGGTCATCTTTGAGAATGAAGGACAAACCACACAAGTAAGTATTTAAGTATTCAGTCTGTGGCCATTCTGAAGCTCTGCAGATAGAAGTGATTTGAAAGCCAACTGAAAAATAGCTTAAGGTACTGAAGGAGAAGGACATGAACAGAGGGAGATAGTTTAGGGGAGGTCCTACTTTATGGAATAGCGAAAAGGGTGCAGATCCAGGACAGAGATGGGGTTCAAAACCTGGTTCTTATACTTAACTGTATGATTCTGGTCAAGTCATTTGAAAAATCTCTTGTATATGGGGTCAGTTGACCTGGGTTCAGATCCCAGGTCTGCCAATTATTATAATTATGACTTTGAACAAGGCACTAAGTGTCATGCCCCCCTTTTGCAAAATTAGCAGTTTGGATTAAATTATTTTTAAGGTACCCTCCAGCTCTGAAATCTGTGATCTGATGGCCTTAGAGTCCCAGTTTCCTGACCTATAACATGGAGGAAGTGATAGCTAGATTTGTGTCTCAGGGATGTTGTGAAGATCACACACAAGATGTAAGCAAAGTGCTCCAGGCACCTTAAAGCTGTATAAATGGCAGCTATGAGGAGGGAAGCATATAGGGTTATAATGGGCTGCTATAAAGCCTTGAGAGGGCCCAGGCATTAGCAGCTACAAATCACAGTTCCCTGACCTGGCATTTCTCTAGAGTAAAGGAATCACTCTTCATGATTCACTTACTCCTTCTTTGAAGAGCTTAAAAAATGAGATTTTTTTAAAATTTGATATAAACCTTGTCAATAAGTAAGCGAATATTTCTCTTAATTGTCAATATTAGGCATTTTTCTGTGCATTAGGATTTACCATTGTAAGAGAATCCAACAGCCAGAAAGTGTCTGGTCTGAAGGAGATGGTTACAAACTGGATATGGAAGGAAATAAGCAAGAATGTCAATTGGACAGGAAGGAATAGAGAATCCATTTTCCCTCTTGGCCTTCCTTTCTCAACCACCAGAACAAATGGGAAGGAAAAGACTCCCCAACCCATCCTGAAGGAACACATCTGCCAAAAGTGTGCACAAGCCAAGGTCTTCATGATTAGGTCAACTCTGCTTCCTGTCATCTCATTAAAACTCAGAGCAATGAGTTTTGTGTGTACTGATGAGATTCACATTCTCTGACATAGGGAAGGACCCAGCAAAGCAAAGCTCGGCTTCTGCAGCCTTCGATTTCAAGAAGGTGAGGTTGTTAATCACGTAAAATGCAAGTTTTGGTGACGAATTCTAATGGAACATGAAGACTTCCAGAAAAGACACCCACATAAAATCCATATTCCAGAAACTGTTTATATTATTACAAAATAATCATAGAATTTCAAGATTATATAATCTAATCCCTTTCTTGAATAAATTAGAAAACTGAGAAGTAGAGAGGTTAAGAGACATTCCTGAGGTCATATAGATGGTGGTCAAAGAAGGAGTAAAATCTAGGTCTCATGACTCCTAGCCTGAGGTCCTATTTGCCATATGGAACTGGTTTGAAATATCATGATCCTGTGTTCAAACTCTGTCATTTGCTCTTTCTTTGGCCTCTGGCAGGCTGAGGTTTAGTTTCAATAGCTATAAAATGAAGGGGTTGGACAAAATGATTTTTTTTGGAGGCAATACAAGTTAAGTGACTTACTTAACTTCACACAACTAGTCAAACAACTAGTAAGTGTCTGAGGCCAGATTTGAACTCAGGTCTGCCTGATTTAAGAGCTGATGCTCTATCCACCGCATCACCAACCTACCCCAACAAGACCTTTTAAGTCCCCTTCTAACTCCATGAGTCCTGAAAAATATCACTGAACCAGTCATTGATGCTTCACCCTGTTTTTCTGCATTTCTTTTTTGTCATTAAAATTAATTTTTTACATACTCCAAAACACAGATAATTATAATTATGGGAGTTCAAAAGTCATGGTAGAGAATATTTCTATCAACACATCCCTGATGAGTCTATAAAATCAATCTAAAATTCCGAATGCTCTTATGAAAAAATAAGCTAATATTGGCTTTAACTTACAAATAATCTTAGCAAAGGTCTAGGTCTGTTTCAAAGCAGCTAGTATGACAGAATGAAGACTTGATTCATAGTTAGAGGACCTGACTTTGAATTCTAGCTCTCCCATTTCCCATCTGTGTGACCCTGGACAATTCCTAACCTCCCTGTGCTTTAATTTCCTCGTTTGAAAAATGAGATGTATGTGTCTATCTCTCTGTGTGTGTGTGTGTGTATACATGCTCATGAGTACTTATGAGTGTTTGGCAATTCAGTGAAAGCTACACACTCCTGAGAATGATATTTTTAAGTGTGTAAAATAAAATACAGGGAAATACAAAAGGAATCAATTATGGTGAAATACAGTTAAGAAATTTTATTTTAAATTTAAATTAAGGTACAAATGTGCCTTAGGTTAAGAACCTCTGACTAGATAGTATCTAAAGTCCCTTTCTTTAATTCTTTTTTTTTTTTTTGGAGGGGGGAAGGCAGGGAAATTGGGGTTAAGTGACTTGCCCAAGGTCACACAGCTAGTAAGTGTGTCAAGTGTCTGAGATCACATTTGAACTCAGGTCCTCCTGACTCTGGGGCTGGTGCTCTATTCACTGCACCACTTAGCTGCCCCCCTTCTTTAATTCTTATGAGCCCAAGTAAAACATTTTAGAAGTTAGTGGGTGAAGGGGGGGCTGGTAGAGATACCTACAACAGATCAAAAATAGTAATATTGATAATATTAGTAGTAGTTATGATAACGAGAAGTTATATACTATTTTAAAGTCTCCAAGGCACTATACAAAAAGCAAACTTTATTCCTCACATCACCGTGGGAGGTAGGTGCTCTCATTATCTCCATTTTAGAGATGAGCCAACTGAGGCCCACAGAGGCTAGAAAGTGCCTGAGGATAGATTTGTTCTCAAGTCCTCCCGACTCCAGGCTGAGCATTTTAGTCACTAAGCCATCTCACTGTAGATTTTTTTTTAAATTTTAATTCATTTATTTATTTTTAGTTTTCAACATTCACTACCATAAGTTTTAAATTTTCTCCCCTTCCTTCTCCTCCCCTCTCTCCAAAACAGCGTGCGATCTGATACAGGCTCGACATATACAATCTAATTACACCTATTTTCACATTAGTCATATTGTAAAAGAATTATAAAGAATGGGAGGAACCAAGAGAAAGAAAAAGCAAAACAAAATCACAAAAGAGGGCAAATAGTCTGCTTCAATCTGCATTCAGACTCCGCATTTCTTTCTCCGGATGTGGATTTTCCACCATGAGACTTTGGAGTTTGCAGAATTGCAGAATTTAAAAAATTGAGGTATACTGCTGACCTGACCACAGTGGTCTGTCCAAAACTTACTGTCTTTGCACAAGTCAAGCCCCAACCCTTGACTTTTGTGTGACCAAGCTCCTATACTGTAGGTGAGCTCAAAACAATCATATTAAACACTATTCTTCCCCTACCCATATGTACACCCCTTACCTTAAGGAACAACAACAAAAAATCCTTGACTGTTAAAGTTCCCCAGAAATTCAAGCCCTGTGCATATTCACACATGGCCTATTGTACTCCTGGATCAGCCGAGCACTTTTACCTACTCCATTTGGAACTCTTTTTGGCTCACACAAACCCATGGAGTTTTTATAAGAAATGCCTGGAAAAGTCAGATCCCTTTCTTTTAGCCACAAGGTGACTGGGAGGAGTCCAGCACAGGCATTAGTTCTGTAAATGCCCCCACAAGAAAATAACCCAGAATCTCCAGCCAATCCCAGTTTTCCATGCTAGCTCCTAGCCTTGACCACTCCCAATTTCCTGAGTCCTGGTTTGGCGTAGGAGTTTCTCTCTCCCTGCAGTGTTTGGATGGTGGGTGTACTGCCACAGAATTTGTGCAATTGTGCTGAAATGTGTCACCACCAACACCTGTTTCCTTCCCTGGCATGAACAGCAGATGTACTGTAGGTTTGACTCTAATTAAATGTACTTTGTTTTTCTTGCTAATCTCATTTTTGGTAAACTCATGTTCATTGTAAGTGAGAAGAAGCTAAGCAATGCTGAGTTATGGGGGATGAAAGAGAAATCAAAGGTCTAGATTAGCCTTTTGACATAAAAACCACCTCGTCCAAGGTGGTAAAGCCCTTTCAGGAATAATGTAAGCTAAGCAATCAACAAGTATTTACGGGAGGCCCAAGTTCAAGGCTTGGCCCTTGTTTTGGCTCTTGCCCCCAAGAGAACCTGCAGTCTTTTGTACACTTCCGGTGGAATACCTTAGCTGCTCCTTCAAGGTTAAAATTACTTGGGAGTACAAACAGATAGGATTTCTCTTCTGGTTTTCATGAAAGATTGTGTAAAATACCTAGAATTATTGGAGGTTCAATTTCCTCCAGATATGAGAGGTAAAGTATTTAATTTCCAACATAAAGGAAGTAATGTGACCCAAGAGTGAGAAGGGTGTCTTTTTTTTTTTTTAAACCACTTGTAAAAGATAAACAAGTGTCTCAGAAATCTACTTAAAGAAAAACTGAAATGTAGTATGCTGGTCTGTAAAAATTACCATATCTAGAGGTGGCTAAGTGTCACAGTGAGTAGAGCACCAGCCCTGGAGTCAGGAGGACCTGAGTTCAAATCTGACCTCAGACACTTAACACTTACTAGTAGTATGACCTTGGGCAAGTCACTTAACCCCAATTGCCCTGCCTTCCCCCCTCCAAAAAGCAAAAAAAAATTTACTACATCTAAAATAAAGTAATATATAATCATAGGTGTGTGCACAGAGCCTGGTCAGCTATGCTAGCACCTCCTAAAGTGAACATTACCATTGACTCTTTCCCTACCCCTCCAGGTAGTACTTTTGGGGAAGGCCCAATGACAGTGCTTGCCCTTGGGATATTGCAGGACAATTGCCACTGTTCTATGTCCACCTCTAATTATAATCTTAAAGTTAGAACAGTAGCTTTGAGGCTATCTAGGTGGCAGCAGGGTAATACAGTGTGCAGAGTACTGGATCTGGAATTAAGAAGACCTGAATCCAAAACTGGTCTTGAGTACCTACTACATGTGTGACCTTGGCAAGTCATTTAACTACTGTTTGTCTCCGTTTCCTCATTTGTAAAAGAAGGATGATAATAGTACATAAAACTTGGAGATGTGAGGATCAACTAAAATAATATTTATAAAGTGCTTTGCAAGTCTTCTGCACCATAGAAGCGGGAGTTTTCATCCCCGACAGTGGCCATCTTATCTTTGTCTGGAGACCTCCAATGATTAGAAATTTATTATATCCGCAAAGCAGTAGATTCCATTTTGGGAAAGTGCTAATTGTTAGGAGTGTTTTGTTTTGTTTTGTTTTTTTGAAATTGATCTAAAGTGTGTTGCCTTATAACTCTAACATATACTAGTTTTTTGCCGGTAGCCAAAGAAAATAAGTTGGATATTTGAAGGTCCTTCAAGACTACAATCCTGTTTGCCCCTAAGCTTTCACTCCTTTTAAAGCTCTTTAGGTCCTTTGACTAATCAATATATAACCTAGTTTTGGGGTTTGTTTGGTTTTTTTTTTGTTTGTTTTTGTTTTTTAAATCCTTACCCAGGTCACTAATTCATGGCTGATGAAAAACACTCACTTTTCAATGTCCTTTCTAAAATGCACTCCCCATCAATGCCAGATGCCTCTGAACAGAGTAGAGCACAGTGGGGACATCACCTCCTTGTTCTAGATACTATGCTTCTGTCACTGCAGGCAAAGCTTATGTTAGCTTTTGTTTATTTTTTTCTGGCACTCCACACCATTGACACATAGTCACTAAAACCCTCAAGTCTTCTTACACAACATTCTAATCTAGTCATGTCCTTCATTTACTAGTTTAGTACATGAACTAATTCTCCATGATTTTATGTCATTGGAAAAATATGATGATCACATTATATATGCTTTTTATTCATGTCATTGATAAAAATGTTGACAAGAATAGGGTTGAGAAGAGAGCCCTGTGACTCACTCCTAGAGGAGTAAAAGTTCGATTTTTACATTGATTCATCTCTGCTTTTAGCTGTTTAATCAGTTCTTCTCTAATTAGCAGAATTATTATCTAGTCTACATCTCTCTATATTGTCCTCAAGGGGATCACGAGAGATTTTTTGTTAAATGCCTTTCTGAAATCCAGGTAGTCTATACGCAAAATATTCTCCTTATCTATTAGTATTATAGTGTATCCAAAAAGAAAATGAGGTTAGCCTCACATGACATTATTAGCAAATCTATACAATTCTGTACTTTTTGTTGCTTCCTGGAGTATTTGCTAACCTTCCATCTAGAAATTCATTTTAGTTTCTCCAGCAATTAACATCATACTGACTGGTCTATAGTTTGAAAAGTCAATCTTTTTTACCTCTCCAATATTGTAAAAGACCTCTCATTTTCCACAATTACTTAAAGATCACTGGGAGTGGTTCAGAAATCATTCATAAACAAATAAGTTCACAAGTTACTTCAGTACCTTCAATGTGTAATTCATCTGAGGCTGGTAACTCAAACTCAGTGCAGTTAAGTGCTCTTTACAATCTTATTGACTCAGAGTTTTAATTTTCCCCCCTTTTTTGTCCTATTCTTCCCTTATCAATGTCATCCACTATCACTGATCCATGCATTGCCCAAGGTGAGCATTCTTTGTTCTTCTTGTCTCTAGGTAAATTTTTCTGTTATGCAAACAACAACAAAAAGACCTTTTTTGTTAGTTTTAGTCTTCTGTACTAATCTGACTTTCTTACTCTGACTTTTCATCTGCCAGCTCTCACTTACATATATTCTCTTTGCCTTGTTATCTTAGTCATATCTGATTTTTTGTGACACCATTTAGGGTTTTCTTAGCAAAGACAATGGAGCGATTTGCTGTTTCTTTCTCCAACTCATTTTACAGATGAGGAAACTAAGGCAATCAGGGTTAAGTGACTTGCCTAATTTGACACAACTAGTAAGTATCTGAGGCCAGATTTGGAATCATGATGAGGAGTCTTCCTGACTCCAGGTTCAGCACTCTGTCCACTGTGCCATATAACTGCCTCAGAGAGCATTAATAATAGAGAACCTTACATGATGGTTAATTTTGATTTCATTAAATTAAAAGTTTTTGCACAAAGGCTCACAATGTAGTCAGGATTAAAAGGAAAGCAGAAAGCTATGGAAAATGTTTTACAGCAAGTTTCTCTAATAAAGGCCTCATTTCTCAAACATATAAAGAGCAGAGTCAAATTTACAAGAAAATTAATTATTCCTCAATTGATAAGTGATCAAAGGATATGAACAGGAAGTTTTCAGAAGGAGAAATCAAAGTTATCTATCAAAGCTATATAAAAAATGCTCTAAATCACTTTTGATTGTAGAATTACAAATTAAAACAACTCTCAGGTACCATATCACTACTATCAGATTAGCTAACTTGACAGAAAAGAAAAGTGATCATTGTTGGAGGGGATATGGGAAAGTTGGAACACTAATACTCTGTTGGTGGAGTTGTGAATTGATTCAGCCAATCTGGAGAGCAACTTGGAACTATGCCTAAAGGGCTATAAAACTGCATACCTCTTGACTCAGCAAGGCTGCTTCTAGGCCTGTACCCCAAAAAGACTTAGAAAAAAAAAGGACCTACATGTACAAAAATATTCATAGCAGCTCTTTTTGTGATTGGCAAAGAATTTGAAATTGAGGGGATGCCCATCAGTTAGGGGAATAGCTCAATAAATTGTTGTGTAGCATTTGCAATGGAGTACTATTGTGCTATAAAAAAATGATGATCAAGATGGTTTCAGTAAAACCTGGGAAGATTAGATGAATTGATGCAGTAAAGTGAGCAAACCCAGGAGAAATTTGTACAAAGTAATAGGAATGTTATACAATGACCAACTGTGAATGACTTAAGTATTCTCAGTAATATAATGATATAATTCAGAAAGACTTATAATGAAAAAAATGCTATCCACCACCCAAGAAAGAACTGATGGAGTGTGAATGTAGACCAAAGCATGCTCTTTAAAAAAAACAAACAAAATTTTTAAAAAATATTTTTGTTTGTGATATGACTAGTATGGAAATATGTTTTACATATGTATTGGTATTATATGTTTTATATATGTATTGGTAATTATATATGTTTGCACATATATAATCTATAACACATTGCCTTCTCAAGTAGGGGAAAAAGGCGGGAAAAGGAAATTTGGAATTCAAAACTTTTAAAAATTAATTCTAAAAATTTTCACATATAATTGGAAAAAATAAAACATAAAACTTTTCCCTTAAAAAATAAAGTCATCCATTTCATCATTAAATATTTATTTATTTTCTCCACTGGAGGATTATACTCAGCTTTACTGGATAGATTATTCATTGTAATCCTAGCTCCTTTTGCCTTCTGCAATATCATATTCCAAGTCCCTTGCTGCTTTAATGTGAAAGCCGCTAAATCATTTGTTATCCTAACGTGGTTCCACAGTACTGGAATTGTTTCTTTTTGTCTACATGAAATATTTTCCCTTTGACCTAAGAGCTCTGGAATTTATCTATAATATTCTTTTGAGGTTTAATCTGGAGATCTCTTTCAGGAGTTAATTGGTGGATTCTTTTAACATCTATTTTACTTTCTGGATCTAAGATGTTGGAGCAGTTTTCTTTGGTAATTAAAAAAAATATGATGTCTAGCTTCTTTCTTTTATCATGGCTTTTCAAGTAGTCCAATAATTCTTAAATGATCTCCTCTCAATCCATTTTCTAGGTCAATTGCTTTTCCAATGAGATATTTCACAGTTTTTTTTTTATTTTTAATTTTTTTTTACTTTGCTTTATTGTTTCTTGATATCGCATGCAGTCATTAGCTTTCACTTTACCAATTCTCATTTTTAGGAAATTATTTTCTTCAGTAAGCTTTTATTGCCTCTTTTTCCATTTGACCTATTCTGCTTTTTATTGAGTTTTTTCTTTAGTGAATTTTTGTGTATCTTTTACTATTAGACTAATTTTTTTAAGGTGTTATTTTCTTCAGTACTTTTCATTCCTTTTTTTTAAACCAGGCTGTTAGTTTTATTTTCATAATTTTCATGACTCACTCTCATTTCTTTTCCAAACTTTTCCTCTATAATCCTTCTCTCTTTCTTTAATTCTCCCAGAAATTCTTTTTTGGTTTTGGTCTACTATCATATTTCTTTGACACTTTGTTTGTAACTATTTTCACAATATTGTCTTCTTCTAAGTTTATGTTTTGGTCTTTCCTGCCAATGTAGTAGTTTTTTTATGGTCAAGTTTTGTTTTTTCCCCATTTTCTAGTCTATTTCTTAACTTTTAATTTTATGTTAAAGTTAGGATCTGTTTACCTGGGCGTGAGGAAGCATTGTTCCAAGTCCCAGGCTTTTTCATACTGCTGTTTGCAGAGCTAGTTCTGGGAGTCTGGGAATTTGACATGGATAAAGAACCCAGCAAAGAACAATGATAAGGACTAATTAGACAGATAGGAATAGAACCAGGAGAGATTAGAGTCCTGAAAACCTGAGATAAAAGACTATTTGGGAGAAGATATCATCAGTGTCACATACTTCAATGAAGTAAAAAGAGATGAGAATTAAGAAGAAGTTTCTAGATTTGGCAAATGAGAGATCAGTAATATCTTTGAAGATAAAATCTTCAGTTGAGTAAGGTCAGAAGCCTGGTTGCAGAAGGTTTAAGAGAGAGTGAGATGAGACAAAGAGGAAGAACCTTGTGTGCTCTTATCAAGGAGTTTAGCCAAGAGTGAGAGAAAATATATCCACTATTACAGAAGGAAAGCACAAGTTTGTGTTGTTGTTGTTTGTAGGAAGGGGAAAACTTGGACTTGTTTGTTAATAGCAATGCAGGAGTTGGTAAATAAGGACAGATGGATTTTAAATTGTTGGGGGTAGGGCTCTTCTAGAAAAGACAGGAGGGTAGGGAATCAAGAGTACATATAGCATAGTTGTACTTGATAAAGAAAAAAGTTATCTTTTCAGCTGAGACAGTATTGAAAGAGGAGATGGTGGAGAAAGATGTCAAATTAATATAAGATGAGGAGAAAAACAAAAAGTAGCCCTTGGAAAATAGGTTCAGTTTTCTCAGTAAAATATGAAGTGAAGTCTGCAGAAGACAGAGATGGATGGGTTCTGTGGGAAGGTTGAAGAAGAGATAAGAAGGCTGAAATGGCCATGGGGAGAGTAGGATAGTGAATGATTAAGAAGGAATAGAATAATTGCTTTGCTATAGTAAGGGCCCAGATGAAACTGATAGCATGAATTTGTAGTAGACCCAATCAAAATAGGTTCATGATTTCCTACGGATCTGTTTTATCATCACATTAATAGGAATGAAGGGAACAAATGGTTAAGAATGAGCCAGGGTTGGGGTTTGGCCTGTCATGATCAGCTCAAAGATAAGAGAGAAAGGACTTTGAGAGTAAAGAGTAGTATTGTATTGGTTCACCAAAGATTGATGCTAGGAAATGGAGGCGAGTGTAGCTGGGGCAGGATCCTCCTATCTTAGAGTGAAGGTCAATGGCAACTATTTCTTTTTGGTACAGCAACCCTGAGGATTTTCTCCTCCCAGCTTGATAATTTTTTTTCTTTTTTCTTGTTAAAGGGACCATCCCTAGACTCACTTCTTTTTTTTTAAAGCAACTGGGGTTAAGTAACTTGCTCATTGTTATACGGCCAGTCATTATTTATGTGTGGGTGCTCATATTCTGAGGCCGGGACCAATCCCAGGTCATCCCGACTCCAGGGCCGGTGCTTTTACTCACTGTGCCACCTAGAAACCCCCCTAGACTCATTTCTTCAAGAAACCTATTCACTGAATGGGTGTTACCTCACTCCAAGTGAGTACCTGAAAAGGCTTTAGCCTAAAATTGTCAGGTTCTCTCATTGCCTCCTGGGTCATCTCCAGTCATCCTGATGAATATCAGGTCACTGGACCCAGATAGCTCTGGGGGAGAAAGTGAGGCTGGTGACCTTGGACAGCTCTCCCTCACTAAAATCCAAGTCAACTGCAAGTCATGTCATCCTTTCCCTGATGTCTTGGTCCTCTTCAAGAATGAAGGACAAACACAATTCAGAAATATGAAATCTTTTTTTTTATTAATCTTTTTTAGGTCTTTATTAATTTGTTTGTTTACTTTTAGTTTACAAGATTCAATTCCACAATTCCTTGAGTTTCAAATTTTCTCTCCCTCTCTCCCCTCCCCCCCGCAAAGGCATACAATCAAGTATAGGATCTGCAAATACTTTCACATTAGAGATTAGTCAGGTTATAAAGAAGGATTGTATCAGATGGAATGAATGATGGGCAAGAGGAAACAAAACCAAGCAAGAAAAAGAAAAAGAGCAGGTAGTTTGTTTCAATCTGGATTCAAACTCAGTTCTTTCTAGTTCTTTCTCTGGATGTAGATATCTCTCTCCATCATGAGTCTTTTGGGATTGACCTATATCACTGCATTACTTAGAAGAGTCCAGTCTACCAAAGTTGGTCATCACATATACGTTATGAGAAATATAGAATCTTAATACTGTACCACAGTAAAATGTTGTAGTAGCAGACATTATTAGTAGAGTAAAATTATGTTTTTCTTTTATTCTATTCATTTGAAAATCATTGGATACCAATGAAGTATTTATGAATTTCTTATTGAAATACCTTATAGAGGTTCCATTCTGGTCTTCCTTTTTTTCCCTTTTGAATGGATTTGGATTCTGGAAGTTATAACATAAACATTTTACATACTTTAAATCATATGACCTTTACATGTTATGTTAACACCCTTGTGCACCAGGTACTGAAAGTGTTATTCCCGGGAGTAGAAACTGCGTGTTCAAGCCACTCTGCCCCCAGATAACCTCCAAACTATGTAAAAGGGGACTCTGAACAACTTCTGGAGCCCCAGCACCCACAGAACAAGACAGAGAAGCTAACCTCCCACTGAGGACAGCCCAGCAGCCCTGCAGGAAGGACCAGTGCAACGCTCTGGGAGCCTGCAGCACAGCGCACAGTGCACTGCACGGGAAGCCGAGCACAGATCCCCCTGAGTCGTGGTTTTAGCCCCAGGGCAGCTGGGCCAGCAGCCAGCTGGAGGGACCCCAAAACAACAGCAGCTGTGGCAATTCCAGAATTATCAACATAGACATACCTAGGACAAAGTGAGAGGTTAGTGCCCTGTGGATTTTGGGACCAGTATTTGGGGAACTCATCGGCTTCCTCCCCTGGGGGCTAGGAGCCACTGAGGAGACATGCTATTTTGTAGTTTTCAGAGGCAGCTCCAGCTCCTGGTCTGTGAACTGTAGGGAGATCCAGCGATCAGTCTTGGGGGGTAATCCCTCTTGCTTTCATCTCCCTGGATCTGGATTGTGATTGGGGGTGGAGGTCGTGGGTGGGTTTCCAGCTTGCCAGAAACAGAAGTTGTCCCCCACACATTCGGTATGAAAATTCCCCTGTCTGGCGGCAAAGCCATACTGTGGCAACAAGCCCAAAAGTCAAGTAATTAAGTGGCAACATGCCAAGGCAAAGGAAACAAATTAAACAGAAAAATGCAACCTTAGACTCCTAATTTGGGGGCAAAGAGGATCGAAGCATAGAACAGGGGGAGGACTGTGAGGTCAGAAATCCTGCTCCAAAAGCCCCAAAGGAAAACATGAGAAGGTTACAGCCCACAGAGGACCTTAAGAAGGACTTTAAAAATCAAATAAGAGAAGTGGAGGAAAAATTGGGAAGAGAAATGAGAAGGATTCAGGAAAAGTATGAAATGAGGGTCAACAGCCTGACTGAGGAAAACAACACCTTAAAAAATAGACTAACTCAAATGGCAAAGGAGGCCCAAAAGGGCAATGAGGAGAAGAATGCCTTAGAAAGCTGAATTTGCCAAATGGAAAAAGAATCTCAAAAGTTCACTGAAGAGATTCATTCCTTCAGAGTTAGACTGGAGCAAATGGAAGCTAATGACTTTATGAGAAATCAAGATGCTGTTAAGCAGATCCAAACAAATGAAAGATTAGAAGGCAATGTGAAATATCTCATGGGAAAAACCACTGACCTGGAAAATAGATCCAGGAGAGACAATTTAAAAATTATTGGACTACCTGAAAGCCATGATCAAAGAAAGAACCTAGAAATCACCCTTCAAGAAATTCTCAAGGAAAACTGCCCTGATGTTTTAGATCCAGAGGGCAAAATAGAGGTTGAAAGAATCCACAGATCACCTCCTGAAAAAGATCCCAAAAAGAAAACTCCCAGGAATATTATAGCCAGGTTCCAGAATCCCCAGATCAAGGAGAAAATACTACAAGCAGCCAGGAAGAAACAATTTCAATATTGTGGAAACCCAATCAGAATAGCACAGGACCTGGCAGCTTCTACACTGAGGGATCAAAGGGCATGGAATATGATATTCCAGAGGGCAAAAGAGCTGGGAATGAACCCAAGGGTCACCTACCCAGCAAAACTGAGTATTTTGTTTCAGGGGAAAATATGGTCATTCAGTGGAATAGAGGACTTTCAAGCATTCTTGAGGAAAAAACCAGAGTTGAATAGAAAATTTGACATCCAGACGCAAGAAGTAAGAGATGCCTGAGAAGGTAATCAGGGAAAAGAAATCAAAAGGAACTGATCAAAGTTGAACTATTTACATTCCTATATGGAAAAACAATAACGGTGACTGATGAAATCTTTCTTAGTATGAAAATAATGGAAGAAGGGGGTATGGTCATATGAATACATATGTGAATGTGTGTATATATGTTTACAGTTATATATGGATAGAGGGCATAGGTTGAATTTGTTGGGAAGGGATGATACTCAAGGGGTGAAATTATGAGGTGAGAGAGGAAAGTGGCAAGAGGAGATGGGGAGATACAGGGTAGGGTAAACTATCTCATGTAGAAGAAGCAAGGGGAAGTGGTTGCAAGGGAGAAGGAGAATAGGAAGGCAAAAAAGGCAAAACCACATTCTCATTGAATTTGGTTCAGGGAGAGAATGACATACATACTAAATGGGATATCTCAACCTGCAGCAGAATAGGAGGAAGGGGGATGAGAGGAGGGATGATGGATGGGAGGGCATCCTTGGGGGGAGGGGAGGTTGGAAGTACCCATTATAGAAGAGGGACAGGATCAAGTAGGGAATGGATCAGGTGGGGGGTGGGATGAGTGGGAGGAAATTATAAGCAGCCTTGTACAATATATCTACTATGGTAATGTTTTGCATAGCTAGACATGCACAACATATACTGAATTACTTATCTTCCCAGAGGGAATGGGTGACAAGGGAGGAAGGGAATGGATCTGAAATTCAAGGTCTTAAAATTAAATGTTTCAAATATATATAAATACTATTATTAATACTCTTTTGCTTGTAATTGGGACATAAGATGTGCAGGCATTGGGACACAGAGATTCACCTTCCTCTAAGGGAAAAGTCGAAGGGGGTATGGGAGAAGATATGGGAGAGAGCAGATTGGAGGAATCGATATCTTGTGGGACTGCTATTCTGGGAGGGTGGGTAGGGGAAACACAGGGGCGGGGAATATTTGTAACTCAAAATCTTGTGGAAATGAATGATGTAAAACAGAAGTTAATAAAGCGTTTGTTTAAAAAATAAATAAATTAAAAAAATAAAAAAAGAAAGTCTTATTCCATGGGTTGGCTAGGTGGCACAGTGAATAGAGCACCAACCCTGGAGTCAGGAGGACTTGAGTTCAAATATGGCCTCAGAAACTTAACACTTACTAGCCGTGTGACCTTGGGCAAGTCATTTAACCCCAATTGTCCTCCAAAAAGCAAAAAAAGAAAAAAAGTATTATTCCCATTTTGTAGATGAAGCAATTGAGCTTCAGAGATATCAAGGAACTGACTTGCCCAGGGTCACACATCAAGTAAGAATCAGTGGAAAGTCTTGCTGACTTCAAAGCAAGGACTCAACTCACTGTCTCAGACATTGATTTTTATTCAAGGGAGCAGAAAATGACTAAGAGCTTAGTCTCCTTTCACAGAAATGATCATTCATAAAGTGCACTACTGATTGAGGACACCGAAGCTATAATACATCTGCCAAAACACAGTCTGTTTGGGGCCCAGTTTTTTTTTTTCTTTCTCTCTCACTATTTGGATCCTAGCTCTGGTTCTCACTTAAGTTCAATATCAGATTAAAGTGATTCACGACATATTCTAACAAATGCTAAGTAATTACCGGGCAAAGACCTTTCTCAGAAAGTAGAATTTGGATCTAAAGAGCATTTAAATAGACAATACTTTACTTCAACCAAAGTCCTATCTAACCATTATGGTTATTTTGAAGCAGCTTTCTTTTCCCAATGAACTCTAAAAAGCAGAGTTTTTGGATGGAACAGGGAAACTTATTATCAATCCCATATTTATCCCATATTGGATTGTACATAAGAATCTATTCTAAATAAACAGCATATTTTTAATCAAAATTTCATTCCTTAAATTTTTATGGACAATTCCTTGATTTCAGGTAATAATAAGAAGATACAAACCAAAACAGCTCCAGGGTTTCAACCCCTTCCCCCCACTCCCCATCATCAAATTATCAAAGATGACAAAAGGTGTCAAGGAAAGATAAACATAGTTAAACATGGTTTTTTTGAGTCATGAAATGGTAATAATAATAATGGCTAACATTTATACAACATCTCTTTGTTCCATGCACTATGCGTAGTGCTTCATAATTATTATTTATTTTCACATTAACAACAATCCTGAGAGGTAAGTGCTATTATACCCCCACTCTACAGATGAGGAGACTGATGCAAACAATGATTGAGGGACTTGCCCAGAGTCACTCGGCTAGTAAGTGTCTGAGGCCAGATTTGAATTTAAATCTTGACTCTAGGTCTGGGGCTCTACGCACTGTGTCTCGTCACCATCTACCTACTGCTATCCACAACTTCTCCTGCAACTGACCCCTTCTCACCACTCACAGCATCATATCCCTAGTTCAAGCCTTAATCACCTCTGTCTGAAATATTATAATAATATGCAAATCAACCTCATTCAAGTCTCTTTCCTCTCCAGCCCATCCTTCACACAGCTGCCAAACTATATCCCTAAAGCACAGGTCTGACCATTTTACAAGCTGCCAAATCAGCTTCAGTGAATTCTTGCTGCTTACAAGATTAACTAACAATTCCTTTTTGGGGGTATTTAATCCACGAACAAGAGGATTCCAGCCTATCTTTCCAGGAACATCATTTATTATTCTCATCTACACAATCCAATGTCTAAACCACCAGACTTCTCCTTGCTCCTTTCACATAAAATTCATCTTCCCTTGTTCCTCCTGTCCCCTATGCCAGAAATTCCCTCCCTCCTCCCCTCTGCTTCTTAGAATCCCCTGCTTCTTCCAAAGCTCAGCTCAAAAGCTGCCTCCTACATGAAGCCTTTCCTGATCCACCCAATGTTAGTACTCCACTGAATACATTTGTCATTAGTTTGTATATATTTTATATTCTTTTCTGTTCATATATTTTATTCCCCCAACAGAACGTAAGGTTCTTGAGAGAAGAGATTGTTTCATTTTTGTCTCATGCCCAGATGCTTTCTCAGTGCTTGTTGAATGAATGAATAAAATAAAATTATAAGACCTCCCACCCCTCACTCCTTTTTAGGGCTGACTTCATAATTTTGCTTTGGGTTAGCCTGAAGTCATAACTGGAGAAGAGATCCTTGGTGGTATCTGAATGCACAGAAATACGTGCTCTCTGCAATATCACCACACAGCTAAAAGTGAGAAGACTTTGATCCATGGAACATTAGCACATAGCATGCTGTCTGGCACTTCTATATTAAGGCATTGATCAAAAAGAAGATTGAAATATGCATTTGGATGGATAGCCTATAGAGCTAATCCATCAATGTGTTTATCTAGAATATTCACCCATAGGATAGATGGTGAATGTAGTGAGTTGGTTTAAGGAAACTCAAGTCTCCCATGAAAGCAAAGGTCCATCTTTTGAATACTAACATTCAGTGATTATATGGAATACAACAATCCCTGGAGAACTTAAAACTGCTATTACCCGGAGAGGAACAGACAAGTGCATGTTCAGTGCAAGGAGACTGTAGCATACAACTAATGAGGAATAAAGATATCAGCAAAGAATTGTATGATAGGAAGAGAAATGCTGTATGGTTTAGTCTCAGCATTAGGGTGAGGGATGTCAGCTGTTCAGTGTTTAGAGGGACAAGCCTTGGAAGAAAATACCATCACCCATCTCAGTCTGGGGCACAAGCATTACAGAAATACAGGTGGGACTTAGGGTTTCAAGCTACTCTAATAATCTGACTATACAATGTGTTCAAATTTATTGAGTAATTTCAGAAAGGGGGAAAAAGTATTTTCTCATCCACTATCAAATTTTATTTTCACCATTGATCTCATTAAACAAACCAGTAGGAAAACAGTTTTGTTTGAGGAATGGAAGATGATATTTTAAGATAAAGAAGGAAGAAGTAACTCACAACCAATGCCCTCAATTTTCTCAGTAAGTATGAGACAAGAGTGGTAGGAGGGGGTGGTGAGGGTGATTTGAGGATAGAATTTAAGGTTTGGAACAGCCTTTATTTCCTCTTGTATTCCACTTCTCTCTCACGCTATGATATATTTCTTTTTTCATATTCTTTCCAACTTCTGACACAGAAATTTTGGCCCCCTCCATATCCAACCCCTTGTTGTTGCTTAATCATTTTTAGTTGTGTCTAATTCTTTGTGACCCCATTTGGGGTCTTCTTGGCAAAGATACTGGAGTGGTTTGCCATTTCCTTCTCCAGTTCATTTCACAGATGAGGAAATTAAGGCAAACAGGGTTAAGTGACTTACCCAGAGTCACACAGCTAGTAAGTGTCTGAGACCAGATTTGAACTCAAGAACATGAGTACCCCTGATGTCAAGCCTGACATTCTATCCATTGAGCCACCTAGCTTCCCTCAAGCTCTTAAACACACTGCAGTCCTGACCACCATCTCCATTACTAGATCTTCTCTCATCTCTGACATACTGAGCCAGGAGGAAGACTGGAAACACTCCTTTCTCAATTCTACCATTTCCAGTTATATCTTTGCTACCCTCAATCAGAAACATCTCCTTTGAGGTTCCCATAACATATCATTTTACTGCCTGGCCCAGGTTTTGTCTCAGCCATTTTGGTCTTTCCTTTACAGAGTTTAATACCTGACTCATGGTTTTCCTCTCTAATTCAACCCCTTCTTGTATATATAGGAATTTTAATTTGCATATTGGTATACCATGGAATATACTTTCCTTCTTATTTCATCCACCTCCTTCCTTCTATCACCTGAATCTTCACTCTGCCTCAGTTACACATAGGACTAGTAAAGTCCACATTTCATGACCACTTGAGAAAGGAAGGAGAGTTACCTGTAGGCCAACAGGCCTGAGCTAAGAGAGGGCTGTACCTGCAGTCATGAAGACCTGAGTTTAAATCCAACACTAGCTGTATTAGTCTACCTGTCTCTGTTTCCTTAACTGTAGAATAGTGGCAATAAGAGCACCTACCTCCCAGGGTTGTTGTGGGGATCAAATAAGATAAGATTTGTAAAGTGTTTAGCACATCAGCATATAGTAGGTGTTTATTAAATGCTTGTTTCCTTCCAAGAACCTAGCAGGGGTGGGGAACCTGTGGCCTCAAGACCACATGTGGCCCTCTAGGTCCTCAAGTGTGAGCCTTTAACTGAATCCAAACTTCATAGAACAAATTCCCTTAATAAAAGGATTTGCTCTGTAAAACTTGAATAAAGTCACAAGGCCACATCCAAGGACCTAGAAGGTCACATGTGACCTCAAGGCCACAGGTTCCCCACCCATGGCTAGACTTCTTCCTCTGTTGTTTTATTTAATCATTTTTAGGATTATACAATATATTGGATTCACTTGAGTGAATCCAGTCTTGCATGATGTGATGAAACAAAATGTATCAACAACAACACCCCCCCAAAAAAACATTTAAAAAGATATCTTGGATAGATAATGTTGGTGGACAATAAATTAGGCCCAGAATCGAATAGGATAAAAAGAATGGATTAATTGTGTTTAAGATCACAGGGTCAGAGATTTTAGAGTTGGGAGGGACCTTTGAGGTCACAGAATCTATTTAAGAACTCGCATTGTACTTTTAATGACTCTAAACTTCTCCCTTACAAACAAAATAACGTCTTTTTAACACTGACATTTTCCATGCCATATTATTTGGCTGAAAACCAAGAAACACTGCCATCTCCAAAAAACCAGAATTTCCAGTGACCCAAAGGGCAATGGGAAGATGTGTGGTGGGTGTAAACGAGCTGTAGCATATTGTCAGTAACTACTTGCATACAAAAAGTGGAATAAAAGATGTCAGGGAACCAATGTAAGAGTGGATGAGTAGGTGGGTCACTCACATAGAAAGAATTATGTTCCACTTTTGTTACACAACTGAGTCACCTAAGAAAATCAAGAAAAGTATTAAGAGATCTGTAGCAAGACTGACTGTCATGGACCTGGAACCTGGCTATAATATTCCTGGGAGTTTTCTTTTTGGGATCTTTTTCAGGAAGTAATCAGTGGATTCTTTCAACCTCTATTTTGCCCTCTGGGTCTAAAACATCAGGGCAATTTTCCTTGAGAATTTCTTGAAGGATGATTTATAGGTTCTTTCTTTGATCATGACTTTCAGGTAGTCCAATAATTTTTAAATTGTCTCTCCTGGTTCTATTTTCCAGGTCAGTGGTTTTTCCATGAGATATTTCACATTGCCTTCTAATCTTTCATTTGTTTGGATCTGCTTAACAGCATCTTGATTTCTCATAAAGTCACTAGCTTCCATTTGCTCCAGTCTGATTCTGAAGGAGTGATGCTCCTCAGTGAGCTTTTGAGATTTTTTGTCCATCTGGCAAATTCAGCTTTTTAAGGCATTCTTCTCCTTATTCCCTTTCTGGGCCTCTTTTGCCATTTGAGTTAGTCTATTTTTTAAGATGTTGTTTTCCTCAGTCAGGCTGTTGACTGTCATTTCATACTTTTCTTGCATCTTTCTCATTTCTCTTCCCAATTTTTCCCTCACTTCTCTTATCTGCTTCTTAAGGTCCTCTATGGCCTGTAGCCAGCTTGTGTTTTCATTTGAGGCTTTTGGTGCAGGAGTTCTGACCTCACAGTCCTCTTCCTATTCTATGCTTTGATCCTCTTTGTCCCCAATATAGGAGTTTAAAGTTGCATTTTTCTGTTTATTTTGTTTCCTTTGCCTGAGCATATTGCCACTTAATTATTTGATTTTTGGGCTTGTTGCCAGAGTAGGACTCTGCCACCAGACAGGAGAGCTTCTGTCCCAAACTTGGGGTCTTTACAACTTCCGCTGGTTGGGTGGCCTCTTGTAATGGAAATGCAAATTTAAAGATCTTCCCTGGCCCTAGCTTAAGTGCACCTGGAGCCTGTGGTGGGAGGCTTGTTTTTCAGGAAAGCCCACACCTTGATACTTTGTGATTGGGCTGTGGGTCAAGAAGTTTGTTACATTCTCTGAGCCAGTAGAAAGCTATATAGGCCCTCATGAGGGGCTTTGATTTGGGGCTCACTTTGAGAAGTGTTGTGTGATTTGACCAGATGAGACTCTGGGAAGCCGTTGTTGAGAGCCCCCCGGCTTTGAAAACCCAGATGTTGATGCTTCCCTCTCTGGTAACTGTGATTTGGTATTGATATAATGGTTGGACAGTTTGGAAGCCTATCTGTTTGATCTGTAAGTTCTGTAACTCTGAAGTTTGGGGTGCTGACCTTTTCCCCTGAACTAGGTAATGTGTGTTTGTTTGATTAAAGTAAGCTTGTTAACCCATTTTGAGTTGCTTTCCTTTTGAAAAGCAGATCTAAGAACCTGTGTTGGCAGCCACCCTGGGGATGTTGGGGTGCTTGCTGCTACACCTCTGTAAAGCTTCCACACACTCTGGCAAGCTGGATACCCACCCCAAACCTCCACCCCAGACCACAATCCAGATCCAAGCAGGTTAAAGCAAGAGCAATTAACCCCCAGACTGATTGCTGGGTCTCTCTACAATTCGCAGACCAGGAGCTGGAGCTGACACTGATGCTGCAAAATGGCCTCTGTGCCACATTTCCTCAGCAGCTTTTTGCCCCCAGAGAGGAAGCCAACATGCTCCCCAAATACTGGTCCCAGAGTCCATAGGGCACTAACCTCTCACTTTGTCCTAGACATATCTGTGCTGATAGTTCTGGAATCGCCACAGCTGCTGGTGTTCTGGGGTCCCTCCATCGGGCTGCAAATCTACATCTTTAACCTTCACTCATCTCCTGAGTCCCATTGCTATATAACCAATTGCTTATCAACATAGTCACCTGGAGGTCTCATAGGCATCTCAAGCAAGGGATGCCCCAAACAGAAACAATCCTATTTCCTCCTAAATGCTCTCTTCCTCCTCCTCTGTTTTTTATCTGGAGCACCACAAACCTGCTAGGGACCCAAGTTCACATTGCTTTTCCTCTGCAGTTCCTCCCTGAGCTTCCCTTTCTCTGTCCAATCAGTTGCCACAAATTGCTGATTCTATTTCTGTAACATCTCTCATATCTGCACCTTTCTTTGTACTCAAACATCTACCACCATGACCAACCTCTGGTCCCCAGCCCAGACCCTTACAAACTGTCACATGGACTATTAGAATAGTCTCCTAATTGATCAGAGTAGAAGTATATGTATGCCTGTGTATATGTATACCTATATGTAAAATACATATACATTTATTTGAAGCATTTTACAATTTTTACTGCTTACATGAATAAGAATTCATGCCTGTAGTTATAATGGAGATTATATAACAAACAGAGATTAACTAAATTAGACTGTTTTCACTTTGTAGTTTATTTATCACGAGATTGATTGGAGAAGGGGGCAGCTAGGTAGCTCAGTGAATAGAGAACTATCCCTGGATTCAGGAGGAACTGAGTTCAAATCCAACCTCAGACACTAAGTAGTGGTGTGACCCTGAGCAAGTCATTTAATGCCAATTGCCGAGAGAGAGAGAGAGAGAGAGAGAGAGAGAGAGAGAGAGAGAGAGAAAGAGAGAGAGATATTAATGGGAAGAAAGGAACATTCAGTTTAAAGGGGACAGTGCAAGAGGGACACATGTATTAACTTATTTTGGGTTCATTCTTCTAGAGCTAGGAAGAAGAAAATCTTCCCTTCAGGGTTCCAAGAGAACCCTAGGACATGTGAAGGGACAAGAGTTATATATTTTGTACTGTCCATAACAATTAATTGCTAGTATTTTAAATGTTAGGCAACTGACCAGTAACCAAGGGTTGATATTCTAATAAGGATTTGAACCACATCAATGTTGACATTCTATCTCCCCCCCCAAAAAAAAAAGGAAAGAAAGAAACCTTAAGTAGGGAAATCACTGATTAATGACTAGATAACTCACTGATTCTTGTTGACCCAAATAAGGCAGTTGGTTTCAGTATTCATACAAAGAAAACAAATGCTATTCCATGGGACACTTGGTCATCTCACCTTACTGTATATATGATAAGAATAAGCAAAGCAATCATTATTAATATCAGCACACATCCCAGCATCTACTATAAAAGTTGAAGTTGAGAAAATCTATAAAGATCTTGTCAGGATTGGACAAAAATCATTCAATAGCTTAACTATAGCATGACTTCAATGAGAAAGTAGACTCAGAGAAATAGTGAAAAAGTGTCTTGGAAAATATGGTTTAGGAATAAAAATGAATGAGTAAATAAAAATTTAGTAGGTACTTACTCTGTGTCAAGTACTATGCTAGCTATCAAGAATATAAATAGAATGGTGAGAGGATTCTTACTCTTAAGTAATACATATTGCAATAGAGGAAAGCTTGACTGAAGGGTACCTAGAAAGGGAAAAGAATCCTTAGGGTACTATAATGGGATGGATTTAAAAGCCTAGAAATCATTAGTTCAAATCTTCAGATACTTCATTAGCTGTGTGAGAAATCACTTAGTAACTATGTGGGCAAGTCACAACTTCTGTTCACCTCAGTTTCCTCAGTTGTAAAAATGGGGATAATAATAACCACTTAGAGTTGTCATAAGGATCAAATGAAATAATATTTGAAAAGTACTTAACAGTGCCTGGCATATAATAGGTACTTAATAAATGCTTCCTTTCACCCTCCCCCCTCCTTTCCTTCCTTCTTTCCTTCCTTCTTCCTTCTCCCCCTCCCTCCCTTCCCTCCTGGATCTTTGTGACTCCTTTGCCACACTTGTTCTCTAAGATTGAGCTCAGCCCACTTTCCCTTGGCCTCTATATGCTTTTGTGGGAGAATGTGTCACGGGTAGTACTGGACCATTGCAATAGCCTGTTAATTGGTCTCCCCAACTCTTTTCTTCCCATTCCAATCCATGCTCCATTAATCTGGCAAATAGGTCTTTGTAAAGCACCAGTCTTACCACATCATACTCCTACTCAGTAAAAGTCAGTGGCTCCCCATTCCATCTAGGATTAACTATAAAATGTATTGTCTGGCTTTAAAAACGCATCAGAACTTGACTCATTCCAATCTTTCCACCTTCCTTGACTTCCTTAATGGCCCTCACATGTATCATCTGACTCCATATATTTTCAACTGACTCTTCCCATACCCAGAGCACTCTTCTTCCTCATCTTCACAACCTGGTTCCCTTCAAGTCTTAGCTAAAACCCCACCTTCTGCAAAAAGACTTTCCACATCTTCCTTAGCTTTAAAGCCTTCCCCCTAAAACTGCCACTAAGTTGTCCTGTATAGACCTTGTTGACACACAGTTGTTTTCATTTAGTCTCCTCCATTAGATTGGGAGGTTCTTAAAGAAGAGACACTGTTTTTTAGTTTTTTGGGTTTTTTTTTTTTGCCTTCTTTGTATTCCCAGCACTTAGCATAGTGCCTGGTACAAAGGAGGCACTTATTAAATGCTTATTGATTTCCTGTTCTGTGGTATGTAATGTTCCCCATTACTCCCTTGTATTGCTCTCTAGTAATGCAAGATCACTGTCTTTGATGCCATCTACCCCAGTAAACTAAGCAGAGAGAAGCTCAGAAGGTATTCTCTGAGATAATGTGGCTACACTCAGGAGCAGTTAAACACGGCTTTGAATCCTACTTTAAAGCCCTTAATTGCTCAGACTCAGTTTCCACATCTGTTAAAATGGAGATAATAATAGCTGTAGTACCTGTCTCACTGGGTTGATGCTATGAGGCTCAAATCAGAATGTGTGTGTGTTTGTGTCCCAAAAGTCTTAGCAGAGTTTAAAGCTTTACCAGTATAAAGTGATGTGTGTGTGTGTGTGTGTGTGTGTGTGTGTGTGTGTGCGCGCACTCATGTGCATTCATGCCAGGTATTATCTTTCCAACTTTCAAGAGAATCCCCTCATGCCAGATAAGGAGGACAAAAGCACTAATAATTTTTCTTTGTAATATTCCAAGCCTTTGATTTAATAAGTTAACAGTGTGAATGATTCAAAGCAAAATTATCCCTACCACTGGAAATAGGGTTCAGAGTTCGATTCATAGAGTTTAGCTCCTGCATTAACTAATTGAATCAGTCAATCTACGGTTATTTTTACAAAGCCGCTGCTTTAAAGAGTGACTTGATGCAAGGCACTCTAAAGGAAAACATTTTATTTTTAATTTTAAAACATCCATTTTTTAAACTTCCACATTATGTCTTGCTATACTAAATTTGTCAATTTCAACCTATCTGCCCTGGTCTTGAGGGACTGTTTTGCTCAATAATCTATGAAATTGCATGTTTTCCATGGAATAGACATTGTTGTCACATGTTTTATGAGTAGGAGATAAGGAAAATGCTGGATTACACTAGGCTGAAAATACTTTTTAGTTCAGAAGACAAGGAAAGTGACCTTCTCTTGATCAGTGTATAACTTAATTGATAGAGACTGGACTGGAACTTTAAAATTTCCATATACTCCCTCCCTTTCTTTTTTGCCAGATGAATCCTACTTCATTGTGCAGGAAATAGCTGGACCTGTTACATTATATTTATTTCACTGCTATTCTTGTGGACCTTGGGCAATGTAAATAATTTTTAGAATATATTTGGAAGAGGTTCATCCATAACTCTTCCCTGCAGTGATCCTCAAATCATCTGACAGGGTCTTCCCCCCACCCATGTCCTTGCTCTCAGCTATAACTGACTCTTCATCAGCCATTCTGTTGCCCCTCCTTTTTTTCCCTTTATTTTTCTTAATTCCATATGTCATTATAAACCAGAAACTGAAAGGGAGAGAATTGTTATATTTTTAATATTACAATTGAAGGGGGAGTGGAATGCTATTGTTCTTCCTATTTTAAAAATATAAGGAATTTTCAACCTTAATTGCCTTTTATTTTTGGTCTTTATTTAGAAGAGCTATGATTTCTTTTCAGTGATAAGATTTTTTTTTTGTCAGTGTAGAGGGAGGTGATTGTGACTTCCTCTGGTGGCTGCTTTTTTGCTACTGTGATCTCATTTCTCAATGACACACAGGATTTGTGTTCAAAATTGTTAGGCCCACGCACACATTCTATTTCTATTACTTCCATACCAGAATATGTGTGTGTGTGTGTGTGTGTGTGTGTGTGTGTGTGTGTGTGAGAGATAGACAGACAGAGACAGAGACAAAGAGACAGAGAGACAAAGGCAGAGAAAGAGAGACAGAGACTGAGGTGGAAACAGAAACAGAGAGGGAGAGGGAGAATTCTGAGCCTTATTTCTCATATTATATACCATTAGAGAATAAAATAAAAAGTAACTCCAGACACGTGGTTGGGTCTAGGTGATACTTTGAAGTGAATGAAGACATGGGCTCTCCTTATATCCCCATTTCTTCCTTTCATTAATTCCATAGGACAAGGCAATCTATCTTTAAACTGCCCTGAGTCCTTTTTCTGGAATAAGAAAGCAATCTTAAAAGCTTATTCACTCTAAGTTGTCTATGATCCCTCTAAGAGATATTTGTTTCTTAAAGGAAGGCAAAGTGGAAAGGTAACTATATTCATGTGAAGGCATTAATTTCTCACAGTAAATTCCAATTATCGAGTAATTTCTTGATATCTACGTGAGGGAGTAAGAGGATGGAGAAAAAGTGGTTGCAGTGTGTATAGACCATTATTTACAAGAGTCTGACACTAAAGCAAAGAGAGATTTAGGGCAATAGTTTGAGAGAATGGCAGGATCAAGTGAAGGGTTTAGTTGATTTAGAGTTGGCCTCAAAATCAAGAAGACTTGTGTTCAAGGCTTTCTCAGACACATAATGGAAATATGACATAGGGCAAGTGGCATTTCCTCATTGCTCTAGGTAATTCTTTATGACTATAAACCATAGAAGATGCTCTGGCTTACACTTTCCCTATTCCATAAAAAAAAAAAAAAAACTTTTATAAGTATGTAAATTGAATCCTTTACTTTTTCAAAACTGTCTGCTTCCTTCTGAACTGCCTTCTGTACTCCTCTGTGCCCTATTAAAAAATTTCCTTAAAAGACTTACATGAACTGATGCTGAGTGAAGTGAGAAGAACCAGGATAATATTGTAACAGTAACAGCAACATTGTGCAATGTTCAACTGTGAATGACCCAACTATTCTCAGTAATGAAACTATTCAAGATAATTCCAAAGGACTCATGGTGAAAAATGCTATCCAGAGAAAGCATGGATGGAGTCTGAATACAGATGGAAGTATACTATTTTTCACTTTATTTTTCCTAGGTTTTTTGTTTGTGTCTTCTTTCACAATATGACTAATATGGAAATATATTTTTCATGACTACACATGTATAACCTATATCAAATTGCTCACCATCTCAGGGAAAGGGAAGGAAAGGGGAAGGAGAGAGAGAATTTGGAACTCAAAATTTTAAGAAATGAATGTTAAAAATTGTTTTTACATGTGATTGAAAATATTATTTAAAATACATTTCCTTAATTCTCTTTTTACTTAACCCTTTAACTTTTTTTATTTAACCCTTTTTGGGGGTGGGAGCATATCCATCATCCTTTCCCCTCCCCCTCATTAAAAAAAAAAGAATAAAGAAATTCCTTGTAACAAATAGGCACAGCCAAGCAAAAAAAAAATCACATAGTTGTCATGTCCAAAAATATACATCTCCCTCAGCACCTTGAGCCCACCTCCTCTTTATCAAGAGATGGAAGATATTCTTCATTCTAGGAACTCTGAAGATGTGATTGGCTATTGTTTTGATCTGAGTTTTTAGGCTTATCAACGTTGTTTTTCTGTACAATGTTGCTGTCATTGTATCAATTATTCCACCAGGTCTTTCTTAACTCTGTATTCATTCTTCCCAGTATTCTTTGGGACTACTCTCAGTATCTCCATCTCTTTTGTAACTTCTCACATAACTGCAATATTCCATAGCATTCATATATTACAGTTTGGTCAATCATTCCATAGCTGGCGAGCACCTTTTAAGTTTCTAGTTCTTTTCTGTTTTTCCCCAACTTTGAAGCTCCCCTTCAAGATGAGGAATTTTGTTTCACTTAAGTTATTACTTCGCTGCTGTTATCCTTCCTCTTAGTCCTTCCACCATCCTAGTCACCAAATGTTTCCTTATTGAATTTAATGTATTTATATACCATAATTTTTGTGTATCCTTATGTGTGTGTGTGTGTGTGTGTACTCAATTGTCTCTCATGTAGTTCATGTAAGAGATAGGATCATCTGATGCCTCCTCCCTGTGCCCTTTCCTCTAGATGTCTGTACTCATGTGCCCAAATTTTAAGAAGCAGTAAGTTTTCCTCCCTTCTTTCCCTTTTCTAAAATTTGTGCATTTTATTTATCCTCTCCTCTCATTTTCCTTTTAAAACTTTCAAAGCAGAGTCAATCCTACCCCAAATTACTTAATCCTTAACCCCTTCTACACTCTTTTGAAGATGTTAAGGTTCTGATTAACATTTATTTCTTCTCCCTGTATTAGAATGCATTAGCCCATCCCAATAACTCAAGTAAATTTATCTTTTCAAGGTTTTGCTTGACTCCTATATTTACATCTTAAAATTCCTATTCATCTCTGTTTTCTTTTTCAACAGAAATGCTTGAAAGCCCTTTATTCTATTAAATGTTCATTTCCACCCATAAGGATTGGATTTTGTGGTTGGAATTCTTTGTAGTGGTTTATATCTTCTGATCTTTATTTAAATTCATCTTTCCAAACTCAGTTCCTGAGTTGGGGATTGGTGTTAGACTCTCCTCTGTTATTTTGGTTGGGATGGTTGGTCTTGCTTGGTCTCCATCTTAGTCACTTGGGTTCTTGTGGGATCCCTTGGCTCTTATATCATCTCAGAATAGAATACTGAGGACCTTAACAACCCTTGAATATGTCAAATGCCTTGTTCTGAATGATGCCACAACTACACCGATCACTAGCCATTCCCTATCACTGGCAAGCTTCCTGCTGAGGATTTCTGACCATCTGGGATTTTCTCAGAGAAGATCTTTTACTCTTGCTGCCCTTGGATAGGGAGACATGTAGCCTACGTGTATCTCTGATCAGTCTCTGCTACTACTGGAGGCTTCCAGCTCATTTGCTGGTACAATATGCTACCTCTGGTTTCTTGTTGCCTATGGCCTTCTACTGACTTTCTGTCCAGTTCCGGGATCAAAGTACTCTCTTGCTATAATTTCTCATTGCATTTATTGATTATTATTCAGCCTGGTATAATTTTGTAGGTTTTGGCTGAAGCAGATCTATGGAAACTCATCTGCCCAACTCTCTTCAGGCAGCCATCTTGACAAGGAGTCTTTCACTTTTGACATTCAATAGTTGAGTAACTTATTAGCCATTTAACCTCGTGGAATTTTGAATTCCCCTATGTAAAAGGAAGATGATAATGTTTGTAGTACCTACCTCATAGGGTTATTGTAGGATGCAAATGATACATTATAAATAAAGTGTTTTGCAAACCTGCCTGTCAGTTTTTATTATTATCATAGCTCATGGGCCAGGGCTTACATTGTCACTTTTGCTAGGTAAATAGAAATCACAATGGAACTATGTGATTTATCTACTATTACTACTACTATTTAATATATCTACAATGCTGTAGCTATGCCTGAGATGGATTCCCAGATCCAAGTCCCTTAAACTCTCTCTGGGGAAATAGATAAACATATCCTTTGTCATAAACATTCATACGAACACCTTTATTTGGTGCCAGCTATTATTATCAAGAAATGGAAGTTATTTGGTGAGTGTAGATAGACCATTTGACTTAATAATTTATCCTAGAGATAATCTGTTGTAGCTTCCCTGTCCTACAAAGCAAACTCAACATGGATCTTTAGCACACATCAGTCCAGGTCAGATACAACCAAAACTGATTTGACTGGTTTCCTCTTAATCCAGGCTTCTGTTCTGTTCTGACCCTTGGACAAGATGACTGGAAGCCAGAAGTCCTCCTTAAAGGACACCTGGGAACTATAGCCTATGCTACTATGTAGACTGTGATAATTCAACGGGTAAACATTGCTGAACAACCCTTCCTTCTCTAGTCCTGTTAGAAAAAATGGATAGTCAACCTCTCCAGACAATTTCCATCACTCTTAACTATCCTAGGTAGTTCCATTTCTTCACCTGTAAAATGAAACAATTAGACTACATCTGTGGTCTCTACAATGGAGTCTAAAGACCATTAGAGGAGGCAAGGATATAATCACCCAATCAAGGGATGGGAAGATGGATTATACCCCACCCCCCTCACCACAATAGCCAATCAAGTGACTTGTGTACAACAGAACTGAGTACAACATTCCGACCACTCTGCTTCAATATTCCTCTGGGTAAGCTCTCAATTTCTTGCCTTTTGAAATAGCTATTGACCTCTTAGAGGAATTATAATTTGACCGCTACTTAGGTGCCACTGGGAAAATCCTCCCCTTCTCCTAGAAATCCCTTCCCCATCTTCTCTCCCCAATCTCTTACTGACTGTGGCAGATGCCCCTTGGAAGGCAGACTGCACTCTGTGATAGTGAACAGTGAATCAGTTTCCTTCCTTTTCCCATTTTGGGCGGGAGAGAATCAGTCTGACAAGATGATCTGTTACCTCTTCTCAGATCTCATTACTTTATCTTCCCCTTCAAATCCATTCTTCCTAACTTCATTTCTTTCAAGTCCACTGTATTCTTCTTGTCACTCAGGTCCACAACCTTAGTGTTTAACTTTCACTCTCACTCAGTCAACATTTCAAATCTATTACCAAATATTGTTGTTTCTACCTCAATAACATCTGTGGAATCTATTCCCTTCTTTCCACCCACAGAACCACCATCTTGGTTCAGACTCAAATCAATTCTCGCTTGGGTTATTATAATAGCCTTTGAGATTCTCATCACTTGAATCCTTCTTCCACACAGAGGCTAAAATGAGTTTGCTAACACACAGGTCTCTATGGCATTCACCAACTCAAAAACAAGTAAACTCCAGTGACTCCCTATTTCTCCTAGAAGTAAATACTATTTCCTATTTAGTTCATCCTTTTTATTTTCTATTTTTGTGAATGTTATGTTATATGCAAATGTAAATATAATCATATATATGTGTGGTTTATAAATTATTAAGTATGCACTTTAGAGGTACGTGCTTAAAATTTTTTGCTGACAGGTACATAATTAAAAATGTTCAGAGATCATTGGGCTAAATGACTGTAAGGTCCTTTGCCAGCTTTATTTTTATATCCCAAGGAAGTTTTCTGTACTGTGGATGTAACTTCCATATTAATCCCTCAACTTCAAATTATCTCCAATAAAAAAATACTTCCTCACTGGAGAAATTATTTTTGGAAGACTTGAAAGTGTGCTTTGGATATTTGGCATCCATTTCATAAAAACAATGGGGATGGACATAATATCTTTGTTATCATAGAGTTCCTTGATAAATTATTCTATTATCTTTGTGAATATGTTGCTTAATTCTAATGGAATGTGTACACTGATGCTATGATTGCCAGAATTCTAGCAAGACTGATAGAGTAGTGGGCAGATCAAGTCTACTCTAGTCTTTTTGTATATGAGCTATAAAGAGATGAGAAGATTTACCTAAGGTTTTAGAGAGCTAAGAGGGGCAGTGGATAAAGTTCTGGCCCTGGAGTCAGAAAGACTCATTTTCCTAAGTTCAAATCCAGTCTCGAACACTTACTAGCTGTGTGACTCTGGGCAAGTCACTTAACCTGTTTTCCTCAGTTTCCTCATCTGTAAATTGAACTGGAGAAGGGAATGGGAAACCATTTTAGTATCTTTGCCAAGAAAACCCTAAATAGGGTCATGAAGAATCAGGCACAACTGAATCAACTGAACAAGAACATCAAACAGGGAGGGCTATGCTGAAACCAACTTGAACCAACTCCTTATAGCCAATTGTTAAATTTTTAGTGTGAACATCAGGGCTTGCTTTATTGTTTTTTTATTATCTAGACTTAAGAAAGTGATGGGAAAATGTTGCAGATTATTAATAATGCAGATTAATCTTAAAAGTGTTGTTGTATGTATTTTTGGGAGAGCTGGTTGTTAAACATTTACCAGCACTGCCTTGATTATAGGTTACTGCTACAACATGCTGCAATTCTCAGATCTTCTACCTGAAATATTTCATTTGCCAGGGTATTAATGAAAAGAAGGGAAGAGAGAAACACATTCTCCTGAAAATGCAAACTATCTCCCAAAGATTTTTTTGTGGGGATGAGGGTGGAGAATGGAAATGAATATCTTACAGATTTAGTTACCCATCTAGTCCTCCACTCCAGGTATCTTATCATCTGCACTTCTGCTGATCTGTATCTGCCAACTAGAACAGCACATCCAGAACCGAACACCAGAAGAATTCCCTTACATTCTTCTGGGAATAATCTACTCATCTTCAGAACTCCCACCAGAATCAAATTTTCCTGATTGTTGAGTGAAGGAGCACAAACTCAACCAGTCCAGTAATATCAAGCTAACCCAAGGCTATCAGATGATATCACAATTAATCCTCTTCAGAAGTCCATCCTAGTCAATGGCCAATGGACATGTTTTCTACCTCAACTCTAGACTCAGTAATAAAATCAATACTACGGTTGTTCCAGGAAATAACAGGTCAGTTGACTGCCTTATGGATCAATTTACCAGCCTAGTGATTCTCCAGGGCAAGACAAGTTTTCTCACACTATTAGAATGCAAATTCTTTGAGTATAGAGATTTTCACAGTCAAATTACATTGATATTTTCAGAGGATAGTAGGACAAAGTGTGGTTTATTTAAGTATGTTGAAGATTTAGGCATATTTGTAGACAGCAAGGAATTAAGGTAGTAGATGGGGATACATAGGAGATTAGAGAAAGAGAGGGAATAAATGTGTGGTCAAACTGCTAAAGAAGACATGAGAGGCAAAGATAAGGGGTATTAGTTGAGAAGCCAGACTTGGAAAGGAGAGAAGACTCTTATTCATCAGAGATTAGAGTAAAGGAGGAGAGTGGAAAGGGATATCAATGGAATTTTGAAGTGTAGAAGAGGGGAAAAAATGGAACTCAGTGAATGACCATTGAATGATCTTGAGTAATTAAAATATAAGTGGAGAGTTTGAATTGGGCTTCAGTTGTATAAGAATTTAACATACTTACAGGGCACTCGAGCCATAGGGAAATGTATAGGGGAAAAATAAAGGCTATATGGGGCATGAAAATAACAGATTCAGTTTATCTGGACCATAAAACAGGTGAAGATGAAAAGCAAGGTGACCCAAGAGAGTGAGGGACCTTGAATGCAGTTATAGCAGTCCTCCTTAATCTTAATATGTTCCTTCTAAAACTACCCTCAATTTATATTTATATCAATTTATATACACATATGTATTTATATATCTATATACAGTATGTATGTGTATATATACAGAAATGTGTACTTAGCACAGTGCCTGGCACATTGTAGGGACTTAATAATTATTAGTTGACTGATATAGCAGGCAGCCTTTAGAATGTCTGAAATGTGTCCCTGGTATCACACTTCCAAAAACCAAACCAAAAACCCAAGCTATTTCTTGTGGCCATAAATCAAACTAAACTAGAATCCCCACTCCTGGCTACCATATCCTGGTCTTTCTTGCTTTCATGCCTTTGCTAGCACTAATTATTCCCTTTACTTAGTGTGCCCCCCCCTAAAATCTCTGCAATCTTAGTATCCATAGTTCAACTCAAATGTCACATATGGCCATCCATGTTATATCAATCTTAAATAACAATGGGTTTTGGTAGATTCAAAAATCTATATTAAATCTTGGAGGGAATATTTAAGCAGAAACAAACATCAATTATCAAAATGTCTATGTAGAAAAATAATAAAGAATCCTTCAATTCAAGGAACTGACCAAAACTCCATAGACTATATATAAGACCCTAACTTTGCATATATGTATGTATATATTTTTTCCCAAAAAGTTCAAATCACCTCTTCTGTTGTCTTATTTTTAGCCTTGCTACCTCTTAGTTAAATAGAGGACCAACTCAGCTCTCAATATCAATTTACAGATATAGTCAGGCATGGAGGCACATAACTCTCTTCTTTATCTGCTATGGAGGTTGAGGCAGGGAGACTCCTTGAGCTGGAGAGTTCTGAGCTTCAGTGGGCTAAACTACTCAGAGGTCGAAACTAAGTTTGGCTTAATACAATAAAGCCCTAGGAGTAGGAAGCCTCAAAGCCCAGATCAGAAATGGAGCAGATTGATGTTCCCATGAAGATCTGGGCGGAGTCAGGCTACTGAACAGCCCCTGAACTTCCAGCTAAGGCAAGATAAGATCTAGTTTTTTATTTTGCTTTGTTTTTAAAGGCAGGTAAATGGTGCAGTAGAGTGCCAGGTCTGGAATCAGGAAGATTTGAGGTCAAATCCAGTCTCAGACATTTATTAGCTATGTGACCTTGGGCAAGTCACTTAATCTGTCTGCCTTAGTTTTCTAAACTGTGAAATGGGGAAAATAATAGCACTTACCTCCCTGTGTTGTTGTGAATATCAAATGTTTTATTTGTAAAGAGTTTTGCAGACCTTAAAGTGCAATATAAGTGCTCGCTATTTTAATTAATTCATAAGAAAAAGTTAAAGATAAAATTCTTACATCTTTAGCTTATTGCTTAAAACCTGAGAGGCAGCCTGGCAGAGCAGACACAGAGTCTGGCTCTGGAGTCCGAAAGACCCATGTTCAATTCCTAAATCTGACACATACCAGCCAGGTGACCCTAGGCAAGCTATTTTCTTACTTGATGCCTGAGGCAACATTTTTATGAAAAAAAGGTTCATCTGTCTCAGTGAAAGGAATTTCCACTCCAGGTGCTTACTATGCAGATGAAATCACAGGTTCTGACCAAACACACTCTCTCACACGAACACAGACACACATACACACACATACATGCACAGAAGAACACACACATGCACACGAGAACACACACTGCACACACATCCCAAACAAGAAAATCTAAATCTTCTTCTTTCTTCATGAAATCCCAATATTGCTGTATCTAGGCCAAAAATTTTTGGTGGCCTTGATAATTTTCCAAATATACCCCACTCTGCCTTCAATTCCGCACCTTTGGTACAAAGTTCAATGTTCAATAGCAAGGACTTAGAAGGGCAAAATATCTTCAGTACAAGGTGAATTATTAAGATTAAAATGAATTCAGCAAAGAAATCATTACTGTCTGCCCCTTGATTTACCACATTATTACCTAGGTATGGTTGGTCTTCATTTTGGGTGGACTTAGGACTGACCTCTTTTTAACAGTATCCCAAAGGGGCTGAAAGGAGATTTTCATCAGTCCACAAATTAGAGCAAAAGGGCAAAAATCATTTGAGATTCATATTTAGCTCTTAGTGCAAGTATTGTATGATCTGGAATTTATTTAAATGAACTCTATCAAGCAAAAAGGCCATATCTAGCTCTGGCAAATTGCAATCACTCCACTTGCTGTTAAATACTTCAATTCACATTTCTCTTTTCTAATTAAATCGTACAGAACAATAACCCGCTAAAGGAATAGTAATGTGGCATCTAGCTTATCAAATCTGAAAACACGCACACAGAAATTAAAACAAGGCAGTTCTTTCTCTTTGCAATAATAGTTTGAGAATAACTGAATTTAAATATCAGCCCCAGGTGGCCCCATTTTCTGTCCTCTGCTGGAAAACCATGTGTTCTCTTAGATTGGACACTTGAATTTCTTGGTTTTGTTGAAGTGGCAATTAGAAGTTTAAAGGACTCCCTCTTCTGAATTAAGCATCCTAAACGTGGTTATAGAATTGATAGAGAGGGTTTACATTAATGATAAGGAAACAGAGAAAAGAAATACCAGGATAGGCAAGAATAATAATGTTACTTAGAAGGGAAGGTGACAAATCAATCAGTTAATCAACAAACATTTACTAAGTAAATACATTGAATGTACCAGGCACTGGATATATATAAAGAATGAAATAAGGGGTGGCTAAGTGGCCCAGTGAGTAGAGAGTCGGCCCTGGAGTCAGAAGGACCTGAGTTCAGATCTGGCCTCAGACACTTAACTCATGCACAAACAAAAAACCTAGCTGTGTGACCTTGGGCAAGTTACTTAACCCCAATTGCCCTCCAAAAGGCAAAAAAAAAAAAAAGAATGAAATAATTATTGCTTAACTCTAGTGTGAAAGATAAGAAGTACATAACTAGTATATATAGTATATATATATATCTATTGTTTTATATATATACATATATGTATATACATATATATTCATATATATTTCTATATACACAGAGTTATATCTATACACTACATATATTATATACACACACACACAGAGAATACAAATTAGACTATTTTGTGCGTAAATTATTATAAGATCATTTGAAGGATAAATCACTTACTTCTGGGGGGAATTAAGGAGGACTTCATTGAGAAGATGGAATGCCAGCTAGACCTTGGCTTGTAAGGATGGATAGGAAGTCAACAGTTAGAGATGGGAGGTAGGGAGAAGAAAGGGATGGGGATGCCTCTTTAGACAGAGGGAAAAGTGTGACCAAAAACAAGGTTGTAGAAAAAGGGTAGGATGTAGTTAGGGGAAGTCAAATAATACATTTTCATATAGGAAAGGTATTGACAAAATGGGTAGCTAGGTGGCAAAGTACATAGAGTACCAGGCTCAGAATCAAAAAGAATCATCTTCCTGAGTTCAAATCTAGCCTCAGACACTTAGTACCTGGATGAATCCTGGTCAGGTCACTTAATTCTGCTTGCCTTAGGTACTTCATCTGTAAAATGAGCTGAAGAAGGAAATAGCAAACCACTCTAGTATCTTAGCCAGGAAAACCCCAAATGGGATTAGAAAGAGTCAGCTATGACTGAAAACAATGGAACAACAACAAGCATTGATAAACTGGGTCTCAGAGGAAAAAAATCAGTATAGTGAAGGGACTGAACATCATAACATATGAAGACTGAAGAAACTAGAGATAAATAAACATGAGAAATGTCTTAAGAGAGATGAAATAGCTGTCATCAAATATTTGAAAGGTTGCCAAACAGAAATATCAATGGCCTTATTAACCTTGGAGGGAGAGGCACTGGGGGTTGCTGTTAGATAGTTCAAGCAATAGTCCTACTAGGTGGTAATTAAGTTCTTCAGTCCCCCTTGTTGTACATGACCTCAGAGTTCATATCTAGATAAAGCAGAAAAGTGTACATAGCCTGGGTTGGAGGGAGAAGCACTGGGGGTTGCTGTTAGATAGTTCAAGCAATAGTCCTACTAGGTGGTAATTAAGTTCTTCAATAGAAGCTAAATGACTCCTTGTTAGGGGCATTGGAAAGAAGATTTTTACCTTATTTAGTGATCAAAATAAAAGATCCTTGATGTCCCTTTAGACTCTTGCAAAGAGATTAAAATGGGTAGTAATGGAAAAAGCAAGAACTGGACATATGTCAGAGATATTGCAGAATTATAATCCTGTTAATTGTATGGATGAACAGGACAAGGGAGAAGGAGGAGTCAAAGAGATGGGAGTGAATGCTAAGAATGGTGGTGTCCCTGACAGATCCAAGAATGCCAGGAAGAGGAGAAGGATTCAGAAAGGCAAATCCTACATTCAGTTTGAGAAATGTTGGAGTATTGAGGAGAAGAACATCTAAGTAGAAAAATTCAATAACTTGTTGGAAATTCTAACTGGGAACTTAAGGGTCTGTTCTGTGTCAGAGATAAATATTTGGAAGGTGTCAGTGTAGAGATGATAGTTGAAGCCTTGGTAGTGAATGAGTTCAACATAGGAAAAGTGTAAAGAGAGAAGAGATAGCAAGAGAACCAGGAGGGTAAGAGTCCCAAAGTCGAGTTAGTCATCACACATCCACACAATTGAAGGAATGCCCATAGATTGGTGAGTGGCTGAACAAGTTGTAGTATATGATTGTGATGGAATACTATTTTATTATAATAAATGATGAGCAGGCAAACTTTAGATAAACCTGGAAATATTCATATGAACTGATGCAGAGTGAAGTGAGCAGAATCAGGACAGCATTATAAATAGTAACAGCAACGTTGTATGATGATCAATTATGAATGACTTAATTCTTCTCAGAAATACAACGACTCAAGACAATTCCAAAGGACTCAAAATGGAAAACGCTATCCATATCCAGAGAAAGAACTGATGGAGTCTGAATGCAGATCAAAGCATACTATTTTTTTCTTCCCAGCCCCCACTCATGGCTACAATTAGACATAAGTAGATATCATTATGTAAACTTATTCTATACAAACTTCTATTTATCAGTTCCATTCATGAGGTGGCATAAAGGCTCCCCTTAGGCATGGTGAATATGCACTCATCTGTTTTCCTTGACTCCCAAGGCAAACACTGCTATCAGGGAACATGAGGATACAGCTAAAACACTGAAGAGAAGATGACCAATCCAGCACCATCTGGGCCCTTTAAAACACCCAAGTCTTCTTCCAGTCAAAGGGGACCCAGGGAGTGGGGAAGGAAACCTGGAGAAAATTGAAGCTGAGATCTTGGGGTAAAGCTAAGTTTTCTCAGCTATACAAACATGATTCAGGGGCAACATAATTATTGTTTGAAGGACTTTAAGATTTTTCTCACTGAGTCTAAAGCTTATGATTGATTGATTGGGCATTGTATCACTTGCTTTAAGTGGGCTAGTGTGACTTCAATAAATATTAATCAACTCACACTTTCAGATAACATTTGAATCGAGATTTGAAGAAGGTTATTTGTTAGTTGAGGAAACTGAAAGAATTGAGGAGTCCTGACTTTGTTGGACAACCGTCATGCATTGCTTGCTTAATTAATCGATAAGCTTGGAAGCTTATTGATTTGTTTCTTCAAGTATTTCATCTTTCACCCACTACATAGTATAATAACTATAGAAAGCAGTGAGGCTGGAAATAGGACAGTTCTGTATACCATCACCATTTTCACAGTGTAGTGGCACCATTAGTTAAAATATTTAGGAGGGAAATGGTGGGGAGTGCTGCTGATGGCAACTAGAATTAGCCATAATCCCACTCTCTTTGTTCTTATTTAGCTACCTACAAAACACAATAAGATTCTATGGGTTGAGAAGCACACACCTGCATTATTTTAGTCTCCTGGAGAGTTATCTTTACATAGATCTTCATCTGTATAGGGAAACTTTAAAAATTGGCATAGACATGAATGGGAGGCAAAGAATAATCCCATTTTACTGAATCATTAGATTCAAGGAGTATCAATTGTTCAAAGCCACATATATATGAAGTCATGTTGAAAATATTGTCTCTGCATCTTGGTGATTATATTGTTTTGTTGTGTTTGGGATAGTCCATTCTTTAGTCTTTTTTCCCTCTAAGTAGCTAAATGGAGATCACCTCCAAAATATGTCAAAGGGGACTCTGAACAATTTCTGGAGCCCCAGCACCCACAGAACGACACAGAGAAGCTAACCTCCCACTGAGGAAGTGCATCAACATATGGGAATAATAATCAGGATTTGTTTTGCCTTTTTAAAAACAAATAAATTTATTGATACTCAATAAATATTACAACTTTTTTGTTTTTGTTGTTCAGTCATTTCAGTCATGTCTGACTCTGTGTGATCCCATTTGGGGTTTTTTGGGCAAAGTTACTGATGTGGTTTGCCATTCCTTCTCTAGCTCATTTTACAAATGAGAAAACTGAGTCAAACAGGGTTAAGTGACTTGTCCTAGTACATATCTGAGACCAGATTTGAACCGAAGTCTTCCTGACCAGGCCCAGCACTCTATCCCCATTGTGCCATCTAGCTGCCCTTACAACTTCATATATCTTTTTAAAAATGTTTTAATATATAACATGTCCTTTCTCCCTGTCACTCGTTTTACTGTTTTGCTTTGCTTTCTAAAGTTTTTGCCACAAGTAAACAAAGATTATTGTGTCTCTCTGTCTGCCAGTCTGTCTCTCTCCCTCGTGTATTCTTTCCTATGTCTACATAAAATATTGCTATATACATATAAATATATATGTCTGTACAGTTACATATATGTATATATGTGTTTATATATACATGTATATATACATACACACATCTATATCTATCTATAGATATAGTTTTTTCTGTTCTTCTCCCTCTGTCTCTCTCTGTCTCTCTCTTTCTCTCTAGTATATGCTTTCCTATACCTACATAAAACATTCCTATATACATATACACATATGTATACATGTCTGTATATTTATGTATGTATGTTTATGTGTATACTATATCTATATATAGATATAATTTTTTCTGTCCTCTCTCCCATTTGAGGAACTACCTTTTAATGCCAAGATTAATCTGCTCAATACGTGATTAAAGTTTTATTAGTCACAAATGGTCTTCAAATTCCTCCTCCCCCAGAATGAGTGGTCAAATAAACTAAGTGGTGGGAGTGAGTCAGACGTCAGCTGCTCCCTGCTCCTCAAACTTCTTCCTAGCAAATGCAGTAATGCTATGTGCTTAACTGGGAAAATGCCTCTGGACCTAAGTTAATGGAGATTTCCTTTTCAAGGGGCCAGGGAGTTAAGCAAGAAGGAGCATCTCTAATGATCCCCAAGACCACCACCATTCCTTTCTCAGGATTGTTCACCCCAGCTTCATACAATACTGAACCTCTCCCTCTCTTGTCCCACCATCTTCCATCTCAGATTTTTTAAAGCATATGGTCTTTTCAATCATAGCTGCCTACTTCATTGCCAATGCTTCATTCGTGTTTCCAAAGAACATTCTGTGCTTTGAGGAAAATAAAGCTGTTCTCGAATCCTGGTACCCCAAACTGCCCTTAAAGCAACGCAATTGTTTTTTTTTTAGAAAGTTGAACCAGGCCAGAACTCTAGTTCATTTTAGACACAGTACATTATTAGTTTGGTTCAATCAAGTATTATAGATGAAGTGATCCTAGAATTATTGTGTTGTTGGATTTCTAAATAGTCTCAGGGAGCAGAAACAAGACCAAAGCACAAAATCCCATGTAGGTGAGGCCAAGAAACAATGCTGCAGTGAGCAGACTGTTGGAATGCCCAGCAGGGAAAAAGAGCAGATACAAATGCTCAGTCTAGTCCTTGATTCTGAAATTGTACCAGAGTAATGAAGTGAATTTGGAATCACAGGACCTGAGTTAGAATCTCAGCCCTGACATGTCCCTCAGGGGCTCATTTTCTTAATCTGTATGATTCTGAGGATGGACTAGGTGGTCTTTAAGACCCCTTCTGGTGTAGCTAGGTGGACCAATGGGTAGAGTGCCAGGCCTGGAGTTGGGAAGACTCATCTTCTTGAGTTCAAATCTGGCCTCAGACACTTACTAGCTATGTGACCCTAGGCAAGTCACTTAACCCTGTTGGCTTCAGTTTCCTCATCTGCCAAATGATCTGGAGAAGGAAATGGTAAGTAATTGCAGTGTCTCTGCCAAGAAAACCCCATATGGGGTTCAGACATGACTGAAACTATTCAACAACAATAAAGTCACTTATATCTCTAGATCTGGGATACTTTTATATTTTCTATGATTCTATGCATTCAACTGCTTTGCAGAGGAAGTGTAAATTCCATGATGTTCTAGGTACAAGAGGCAGCTGTTGGCTTAGTAAAAAGTGTAGTGGTCTTGGAGTAAGGAAATCCATGCTTGAATGTCATCTCTATACCTTACAAGCTATGTGGTCTTCAATATATTACTTAAATTCAATATGCCTACTTTTCTTCATCTGTGAAGTGAAGATGTACCACCTCCTTAAGGAAGATATTTCACAAGAACATAGATATAAAACTGAAGGAAACATCAGAGGCTATCTGGGATTTATTTTACACATGAAGAATAGTGAGACTCAGGGATTGAAAAATGACTAACCTTAAGTCACACAGACAGTAAGCTTCAGAACTAGGATTTGGTCTTAAACCCTCTGACTCAAGAAGATCGAATGTGCTTTCCACTGTCCCATCATAAGGACTTTGTGCAGGTCAAATGAAATAATGTATGTAAAATGCTGTATCGACATCAGCTATTATTATTACATAAGGGGAGCAGCATTTCAGGTGTTGACTTTTAGAAAAATAACAGCTAACATTTATTAGCACCTATTATGTGTCATGTGCTGTGTGCTAAATGCTTTACAAATAGCTAAATATCGAAGAGCTGAAGCTAAATATCTAAGAGCTAGAGAAGGAAATGGCAAACCACTCCAGTATCTTTGCCAAGAAAACCCCAAGATAAGTGCTTTACAAATATCTAAATAGTTAAATTTTATAACCATTGTAGGCAGATGTTATTATGTACTCACTTAACAACTGAGGCAAATGAAGGTTAAATGACTTGGCCAAGGTCATTTAGCTAGTAAGTGCCTGGATTTGAACTGAGGTCTTCCTGACTCCAGATCCAGCACTCTCCTTGTAGTGCCGCCTAGCTGCCCTAATCATCACTTCAGTGTGGAGCTCAGTGAGAAACAAAGATAACAATAACTCATACTTATAGCACTTTGATGTTTTCAAAGCACTCTACTACATACAGAATCTCACTTGAGACTCATAACAACTCTGGGAGGCAGATGTTATCAGAATCCCCCTTTGTACAGATAAGGAAACTGAGATTGGCAGAGTTAAAGTGATGACACTCAAGATTAAACTGATGAGTAAGCAAATGTATTATTCTTATCTGTAAAAAAGTGCTAAGGGCAGCTAGACAGGACAACGGACCAGGTCTAGAGTCAGGAAGACTCATCTTCGTGGGATCAAATCTGGCCTCTGACACTTCATAGTTGTGTGACCCTGGGAAGTCACTTGACCCTATTCAGGTCAACCAAGTGCCCTTAAAATGCTCCTACTCTTTCCCATCTATCAGTTCCCTCATCTGTAAAACGAGCTGGAGAAGGAAATGGTAAAACACTCCAGTATCTTTGCCAAGAAAAGCCCAAATGGGGTCACGGAGAGTCAGACACAACTGCAACAACTGAACAAAAAAAAGTATTAAATCCTCAGGGTTATCACATTTCCTGACAGTACTCCAATTCCTCCCTGATCAATCGTGTTGGAAACACCAGAAGTGGACTTATAAGATAACCTAGAAGTGGGAGCTCTATGGGGCCGGCCATATCTGGTAGCCCGTGGTTTTATCAGATGTAGTCTGTGATGTGAACATCAGACACGTTAAAAAAAAAAAAAAAGCTCGCTAAATCCTTGAAGTCATTCTGGAAAATTCTCAAACCCCAGAGGATGAAATTTCTTAATTACCCCGGTCGACAATTAGTTAAGCACCTGATTCCAGAGACCTGATTGTCCTTAATTGCTTCCCCAGCTACAGTTTCACTCTGTACAGAACATTGTTTTCCTTTAAATCTTCTATTCTTTAATGTTTTCAGGTTTGTGGTGTTGCATTCCTGTGTGTTGCTTAGATATACATAATGAAGTATAGATATTTAAGCTAAATTTTAAAAATCCCATTTTCAAGATCAGTAGGCTCCTTATCCACTCCTTGAAATATTCATATTCAATGAAAGAATAATTCCTATGATCTTCTGGGTTTTTTCCCCTAATCCATGCAGGTTCTTATGCTGTCAGTGTGATTCATTTCCTCATAGAACCTGCACCACATCTGTATGAACCGTTTATCTGTCAACAAGTCAATCAGTCCTTGGTAAAACTGGGAAGCCAAAGTCTGTCTTTGGTGCCTTCTGATCTCTCCCTCTTAGGGGCCCCTTTCCATCTGTACACACACATACACACACACACACACACACACACACACACACACACTTTATTAATCCTTGTTTTAGACACATGGTGAATTAGGGCTGGCTATCCGCTCAGAACCACCTCTCATGAAGTTCCCACAGATGTGTTCCTTTTACTAGTTAATGAGAGGACGCATTTGTTCCAAGTGAAAAACATTAAATTAAACCTAGCAAAATAAGAAAGATTCTTCCTTTCCTCACCCCCACACAACAAATATTCTCTCCCACATGGTAGCATTCCACCAGTAGAGAAGAAGATATATACAAGAGGCAAATATGACCCAGGAACATGTTTGGTGGCTCAGATATGCAGGGGACACGTGAGCTGGGGTCCTTGAGGGCTCTAGTCTTTCACACAGCTCTGCTTCTGGATGTCTCCCTCTGCTGGTGCTTGACACCCGCACCATTCCTGAACCCATCTTTTAGGTTCTCTTTTGCAATCCTCTACTGGTCTTCAGTTATGCAGCCTGCTGTCTACATGTGGGACACAGGAACATTGGTAAGCATCCATGTGCTCCTTCTGTGTTGCAAAAGTGCGATGCTGCTGCAACTCCACATGGCTTTTCTTCCACACCTCTAATAAATTTATCATGAAATACTGTACATTTACTTATGTTTATATGTCTTCTCCCCTCCCCTACTAGATGGCAACTTCCATATAAGCATGCATTAAGTAGCAAGGAAATGATGGTCCAGCTTCACTCTGTCTTCATCAGACTAAGTCTACTGTGTTCAGTTCTAGAGACCATGATTTAAGGGCGACAATTATGACCTTTCAAGTACCCAGAGGAGATGATCAGTATCATGGAAGCCCACCATTCTGTCACTGGACATTTAGTTGGAGGAACTGCACATGTTTAGCCTGGAGAGGACTCATAAAAGTTGTAATTCAGTAGCTGAAATTCTGTCAAGTGACACAAAACAAAATAAATGAGTAGATAGAAAGATAAATATATAATAGATGGATAGATAAATAGGTAAGTAGATAGATAAATAGATAGATAGAAAAATAAATAAATAAATGATTAGATTTGCTCTACTTGGCCTCAAAAGATAGAAGGAGATGTGTATGGAAAGTTCCAAGATGTAGATTTAGACCTGATAAAAGTAAAAGCCTCTGAACCATCAGAGATCTCTAACTTGGGAATGGGCTACCTCCAGAGCTAGGGGGCTCTCTGGTGTCTGAGGTCTTCAGCAAAGAAAGGTGGGAAGACCATTTAGTGTTTGGTGAAATTCCTTTACAGGTACTGGTTCAACTAGTTAGCCACTGATGTCTCTTAGACTCAGATATTTGGTGATTCTGTGATGCTGCAACTATGATGTACTTTTTTTAATGATAGACTTTTAATCACATTATTCTGCACCTTTTTGGTAAAAGAACCTTATCTATTACTCATCATAGTACATATAAACTATTTTCTCCTCCATGGATCCATGGTAGATGTCCACTGAGCCTCCTTCCAACTCTGAAATTCTATGACTCCAAGGTCTTGGCAACACCTAACATAGGGTTTTACATGCAAATTGATGTTTGTTGAGTGAATGAATGTATGAATAAGTGAAAAGATGTTTGGTGCTAGCAACAGTAACAACTCTTAAAATTCTCTTACCTCTGTTAACCTTTTCCTTTTTTCCTCTGCCTTTTTCTACCATCAACCACATAAGACTGCTGTACTCAATCAATGCAAGTGGGAGCTAGTCATTTACCCCATTTACACTTTCCCACTAACAGAGAAGATGTAAGCTTTTTTTTTATTTTGTAATTTATTGTATTTTTTATTTATTTTTATTTTTTTAACAAATGCTTTATTAACTTCTGGTTTACATCATTCATTTCCGTCAGATTTTGAGTTACAATTTTTCCCCATTTTCCCCTACCCACCACCCCAGAATAGCAGTCCCACAGGATATCCCCTCATCCAAGCTGCTCTCTCCTATCTCTTCTCCCATACCCCCTCCGACTTTACCATTAGGGCAAGGTGAATCTCTGTGCCCCAATGCCTGCACATCTTATCTCCCAATTACATGCAAAATAGTATTAATATTAGTATTTATATATATATATATTTGAAACATTTAATTTTAAAACTTCGAATTTCAGATCCATTCCCTTCCTCCCTTGTCACCCACTCTCTCTGGGAAGATAAGCAATTCAGTATGTATTGTACATGTATAGCTATGCAAAACATTACCATAGTAGGTATATTGTAAAAGACTGCTTATATTTCCCTCCTACCCATCCCACCCCCCACCTGGTCCATTCCCTACTTTGATCCTGTCCCTCTTCGAAAGTGGGTACTTCCAACCTGCCCCCCCAGCTGTCAGCTTTATGTCTTGAAGTCTATGGCTATCACTTACTACTTTAAAATAGCTCTAGGTGCTACCTTTTGTTAGTAGGTAAGAGAAGACAGACTTTGGTGGGATATCTAACTCTAGAGCCTCAGGACCCCTTAGGGCTTTGCCTGAGAACAATGCTAGGAGAAGTTAGAGATCTAAGCCAAACAGCTCAGAGCATATCTTCTTTCAATTCAGTTCTCATCCTCCCCCATAACAGAAACAAAACTATTTAAAGCCCTCTGAGCCTTCAGATATCTATTTTCTACTATTCCCATTTCCCCACCAATGACTTTTTTTCTCTGCAGAAATGAAGCAAAAAAGAGAAAGAAAAAAATTCCTGCTTGATGTCTTATTAGAGCATTGCCCCATGTATTTAAAAGGTGGAAATGAATGGAATGCCTTTCTTTTCTCTAATGCAACTTCAAAAACATTCAGGTCCAACAAATATTGCTTAGCACTCATAGCCCTTCCCACCTTTTCATATCTCTTTGCCACTGGGAAGTGTCCACAGGCATCCTAACAATACACAGTCTAATTTTATATGGGACCTTAGCAGATGGGCTGGTGTTAATTTGTACAGCTAATCTAATTCCCTTGTAAAGTTCATAATGACATCACTCCAGGGAATTAGCGGCAATAGCAGCAAGAGTCCTTAGAGATTTTCACTTTACTTGTTATAAGCATGTTTGTGATAACCATGAAATGTCCATATCATCTGCCGATCACATACCTGACCATGCAAATGAATGGAGCTGCTTAATCACCAGGCCTCTTTCAGTTCCAATAATATTGCATATGGGCTATTATCCTTCTGCTCTCTTAGACTGTTCTTATTATATAGTCACCTTTAATAGATACCTTAATGTCGTATATTGCCAGTACCACTTGTAGAATTTAATTAAGCCTGTTTCCAAGAGAAATCAACTCCTACACAATATCAAGGCCAAATTTCAAAGCAATCCTGGGCAATATGTTTGTCTCAGACATCATTATCATTCAGCTAAAGAAAAATAACATATTGACAGAAATAATCCATAGGAAAAGCTTGCATATTTTTTCAATTCTCTTTTTTGTTCTTCTTGGGATATTGAAATGTTCATATTTATTAGTGTCAAGATCATAGGAAAAGAAATGAAAATGTTTTAAAAGGAAAAGTAACAACCGATATTGAAATGTCTGAAGATGATTCTGGAGGCTAGCCAGGGACCAATGATAAATCCAATTTCATTTAGAGACAAATGTGTAGCTGTACTCTCAAAACAGTAAGGGTGAGTGAATCACCATGTAAACAAGCATACATCTAGAGAGTGTTCTTGAATATGACATGAACAGGAAGTTCCTGAATTATTAATGTGGGTTATTAAGCAGGCCAGACCTTTTTATTTACACAGGTATTATTACTTGGAGGCAGCTAGCCCAACAGGAATTTTTACCAAAAATAAATAAATAAATAAAATCTGTACCTGAAAAATACGTTTTGCATTAAGGGAAGGGTCACATATACAGCATGTCCCAAAAAGGTTGATGTGGTTTTAAGCATTGGCAGCACTAAAACTTGAATTTATGCCAGCACTTTCATAGTAGCATGATTTGGAAACAAAGTCAGTCCCCATAGATTGAGGAATGCCTGAAGAAATGTAGTATTTGAAAGTAATAGAATATTATTTTTCAGGAAGAAATGATAAATGTGAAACAGGAAGATGGGTGCAATTTCTTTTTACATGATAATGTAAAAGAAAACCACATTGAAATCAAATCTTTGATGAAAGTGGTGACTAATGACCAATGTGAAGCATGCTCACCACCTATCAATAGAGTGGAGGTAAACTACAAGTATGAAATGAGGACTACATCATCCGGCATGAGCAAACTATTGATGAGTTTTTCTCAGTTGTATTCCTTTTTTTGTGAGGGAGGGTTCTGTTGAGTGGGGGTGGATATAGAGGAAATCATTGGAAAACGGCAGTGATACTGTTTAAAGGCATCAAGAAAGCATTAAAATTTTCTTTAAAAATTGAGATGCTTAGTTTTTACTTCAAGACCTTATTTTAAGCAGGAAAATACAGCTAACCCTGGCTAATATGCCAGCTTCTTCCAAGCTTTCTCTATCAAACTCTAGGGTACCTCTGCTATGTAACAACCCTACTTTGCAATTTGTTTTCACCAACACTTGAAGACTATTTTAGAGTGGAAGGCTTTATGTGAGAAGGACATTGGACTGGCCATCTTGTTTCTTATTTTCCCATTCACAGCCATACCTTTGAACGACTTGGTAGTCAACCCAACAATTTGTCACAAGCATTTGTTAAAAGTCTACTATGTTATGTGCCGGGTACTGTGCTAAGGTATGAAGACACAAATGAGAGAGAGACAGACAGACAGTCACAGAGAGACAGAGACAGAGACAGAGACAGAGAGACAGAGAGAGTGAGAAACAGAGAAACAGAGAAAGAAAGATCTTACTCTTAAGGAATATATATCTTAATTGGGGAACACAAAACATACTTGGGAGCTAAAAGGGAGAAGATGGGGGTGGGGCAGGAATAGCTGCATGGACAATAGTAGGGAAGTCCTATGACTTGGAGGTGGAGCAAAAGAATGAAATCTGGCTGGTCTGGTCTTTTCTTCAAAGTAGAGGTTTCAGGAAGAATTAATCTTCGGGAGCAGGGGTTCTTCAGGGGCTGAGGGATCTTCTAGGGTGAGAAGGCAGTTCAAATTGCAAAATCCAGAGAATTAGAAGCAGAGAGAGTCAGGCATATGCTTTTTTCTTTGCCTGAAGAGGGGGTTAACAAGCAGTGAATTAAAAGCAAACTCTCAATCTACTGGAATCAGTCCTTTTACCTTCAGGCAAGCACTGAATACAGGATTGGTCCTGGATAAAATTGTAAAGCAGATAAAATTTGTCTTTATGGCTCACTCTTTTCAGAGCCTAATCTCTTGGCATCTGCCCCCTCTTTCCAGTCCCCTTCCCTAAGGTGCAGAGCTATTCACTGAATGGGTGTTATATCACTCAAAGTGAAACCCTTACCTTGAAAAAGCCAGGGTCTCCCATTGCATCCTGGGCCATCTACAGTCATCCTGATCTATATCTGTCAGCTGGACCCAGATGGCTCTGGAGGGGAAAGTGAGGCTGGTGACCTTCCACAGCCCTCCCTGACTTCAATCCAATTCAATTGCAAGTCATGTCATCATCTCGATGATGCCATGGTCCTCTTTGAGAATGAAGGACAAACCACACAACCACACAATTCTAAGGTACCCAGTTGCTCTGGGACCAATTTAGCACTTGTAGCTTCCTAGGCTATCCCATTCCCTCAAGGCCAGTAACCATGTACCTTCTAAGGTAGGAATCCTTAACCTGTCATCGAGTCTATAAAGAGATTTCAGGGAGTCCATAAAAATGGACGGGGAAAAATACATATATACATACATACACATACATATATGTATATGTACATACATATATGTATATATACATACACATACATATGTTTGTGTGTGTCTATATATATATAGACACACACATTTTTTTCACTAGCCTCTAACTATAATTTAGTCCTTCCTTCAATTATATTAAAACTTTTTTTTTTTCCTGAGAAGGGGAGCACTGGCTTCATCATCCTGCCAGATTTCTGTCACACACACATACACACACACACACACAGAAAGAGAGAGATTGCAAACCCCTATTTTTATATGTCAACTAGCTAATTTGATAAAGTATATTAGTAAACTAATGATAATTAATCTTGAAGACCTTCTTTACTCAAATGACTCAAGAAACAAGAATTGTAAAGTAATGAGATTGATTTAGTTCTTAACTAAGTATGCAGATAAATTTAGTGTTCCTCCTTCTTCACACCTACCCCAAGACTCTAAGGAGTGCTTCTGATGTACTCCAGGAAGTATGGATGGAGAAGGAGATAGGGGTCAGGAAAGGGAAGCCATATGATGCCAAACCAACTCTGAAAGTTTCTGTATTTCCATTTCCTTTGCTCTTAAAAAGACTTCCTGCAATGAGTTCCAGGGCATAAGGGAGAGAAGGAAAGAAGCACAGATGTGTGCCCTGTTGGGCTCCAGACATAAATTAATTGATCCTGAGACACTGACATTTTGAGGCACAAACCGTGGCCTATATATTTGCCTGCTGTGACTAGGATAGCACAAGAACCAAAATGCAATCTGGGGTTCTGAGCCTAGCATCTTTTGTGAACCCTATCATCTGGTGAGATGGAGGAAGGCCAGGAGGCAGGACAAATTTCACCCTCCCTCCTCACAAGGTTTCTTTGTTCTGGTTGATTGAGGTCCCTGCTCACTGAAAAGAAGCCCCAGAAGGGGAACTCCTTCCCCTAATCCTTTCATAAACTTCAAAATCGAGAACAGTAGGGAGTTTACATTTTTAAAAAATAAGCCTAATAAAGAGGGAGAGAAAAATAGGAAGGAGAAGGGGAGAGCAATTGAGTTCATTGTTCCATGAATTTTACTTTTTTAAAAAAATTATTAGTTCCTTCCTTTATTGGGGAAACATTCTTGCCCGCTCTAAAGTACCAGGGAAAAAAGAGAATAAAGCAAATTCATTTTCTTCCCTTTCCTCATTTTGCTAGTGATTCCTGCCCAAAGGGACGAATCATTGATACTTCCTTGACTGCTTGCTTTTTATATTTATCAGCAAGAGCCAAATCCCAAACCACAATGGATTAGGAAGAAAGGGCAACAGGTCAGATATAGATTGGAGTAGATGTCCACCAAAGCCCCTTGCATTTTTGAAATTCTGTAACTTTATGAAGTGATTTCTCAGTTTCACAGCAAGTTAACAACAGAACTACAACTATAAGCTCTGTAATTCCCAGTCCAATAAGCTTGTCCAATATTATACTTAACTACCCATTAAAGCTCTTTTAAGATTCTCTGGTGCCACATACAGACCTTTTGAAAAAATAAATTAAATTCATCCATTCATTTATTTTTTATAAGTATATATTATTTTCCCTTTCACTGCCCCCAATTGAACAATTTTTGAAATGAAAAGAAAAATAAAACCTTCATAACAGATAGGTGTAGTTCTGCAAAATGGATCCATCATAGAATATCTCTTAACAAGTGTTTTCTTCATTTTTTTTTTTGGAGGGCAATTGGGGTTAAGTAACTTGCCCAAGGTCACACTGCTAGGTTTTTGTTTGTATGTGCATAAAGTGTCTGAGGCTGAATCCGAACTCAGGTCCTTCTGACTCCAGGGCCGACGCTCTACTTACTGTGCCACCTAGCTGCCCCCTTCATTTTATTTGTATAAGAAAAAGTAAAAATAAAAGGTGTGTGGATACAGTATGGAATGTCTATGAACTTACATGTAATTTGGTGAGTCCATTGCTTTGAAGGGAATCTTCCAAAAACGAGATGATGGTGAGCCAAATGGAAATTCCCATAACTTTAACATTTCAAAAATATTCTGTTTTCATTGCCTGAGACTGAGCCAAGGCCAACCATACCATCCATGAGCCTGAGAAAACTCAGAGTGGTGGGAGTATGAGAGGAAGGAGAGTAGTCTGCCTACAAGCTTATGGTTTATCACAATCTGTTAGGCTGTGGGCATACTGTAGTTGTTGGGAAAGTCCCTGTCCTGTCCTCTAGTTACATTTCTATAGTTCCCCTTTGTAAATTACCTTCACAACCAGACTAAGATCAATGAAGGGAAGCAATTTCATTCCATTAGAGTCTTTCATTGCTTTTGACCCCACCTCATGAATGAGATCTGAAATGCGTGTTGCAGAATATATTGAATAAATTTGGCATATAAGTATAAACTAGTTTGCTCATAAACAGTATTTACCAAGCTTGATTCAGATGACTTTAGACTTTTTCCAAAAGTCAAGTACACCCCCAAAAGGAGAAGACCTATTGCCAGCTTATTAAATGAAACATTTCATGAGGTAAGGAATGATGTCTCATGCAAATAGTTTACCTCTTCATTGTTTATCCCATATACATAAAGTAAGTGCTTAAGAAATGACTTTTGGGTGTTTGTTGAATGAATAATAACACTGTCCAGAAGACTGTGCCACAGACTTGAAAGAACATTGAGGAATATTTCCAATGATGGAAGCATCACTGTAATAAGTTTTCCAAGTTAATTTATTATGAAAGTGGCCACACTCATTTAGATAAACCAATTTTACTTTGTAGTTTCTGTTTTAAATGTCACTTGACTTTAGAATCTACTTCACAGGTGCATCTTAATTATAGCCAATGACACTGAATTTATTTTCCGATTCAAAGGATTGGATTTTATCATTGTTGTTATTTATCCTTTGTTCTGAGAGGATCAATGTCATTACAGGGTAGTGTTTTGACTTGCCTGTAAATTGGATTTAAGTGAGGCAGAGCTGTCCAAAATCATCAGCCTCACTCTTTCTTCCAGAGTTATGGATGTTCAGTGGCAAGACAAAAAAATGTGGTTGGTTCATAGGACCACAACATCAAGAAGATGATGTAACTTACAATTGAATTGGATTGAAGTGAGGGAGGGTTGTGGAAGGTTACCAGCCTCACTTTCCCCTCCAGAGCCATCTGGATTCAGTGGACAGATATAGATCAGGATGACTGATACTAGATGTTCTTTATTCTTATAAAGGTCATTCATTTGGGCTAGATCTAATGTGAGAGAACACTGAATAAAATACCTACTAGTGAAAAGAAAAAAAGAAAAAAGGACCCATAATGTCTTCTGTCTGCACTGGAAGATTTTCCAAAATTCATGACTGGCAATGGCCCAGGATGCAGTGGATGTCCTTGGCATCTTTAATATCTGACCAACCTCTAAACATTCCACATCATCTTCTTCAGCTGCCTTCATGGCTGTTGGAACAGATTGTTCTCATCTGCCCACTGACCAGGGGAAGTCTTCACATCCTTGGGGTAAATGCCCCCTAACTCACCTATGGGGTTGAAGCCTTTTGATTAGGAATGACTCCAATTTTAAGCTAGACGAGTGTGAGCCTTGTGATATACCTCCAGTTACACAGTATGGGCCACTGACTTCATAGAAGCAGGGTCTGACAATGCTTGAATCATTCTTAGCAGAAGGGACTCCATTTTAACTTCAACAGTTTCTAAGTGAAATACCTCCCCCTCATCTTCCTTATTCATTCCTCTTGAGAGGGAGTAGCTAAGTTCAGGTTCTGATTGGAAGAAACCGTGTTGGAAATGACATAGTTCTTGGCCAGTGATAACTTTTTTATCTCCTAGAGAGACTGAAGAATAAGGACATAACAGACGGACAGAAGTGAGATTGTGGCTGGTTCAGAGAAGGTCTGCTCTAGCCCTGATACTAGATCCTCTTTATTCTTATAAAGGACATTCATTTGGGCTAGATCTAATGTGAGAGAACACTGAACAAAATACCTAGTAGTAAAAAAAAAAAAAGAAAAGAGGGCCCATAATGTCTTCTGTCTACACTGGAAGATTCTCGGAAATTCACAATCTGTGTGGTGCGGTGAGAGCCATACAAGAATTATACTTAACATTTATATAGCACTTGTTTCCAGGCATGTGCTAGGTGCTTTATAATTATTATATTATTTAATTGTCTCAACAACCCTATGAGGTAGGTGCTATTATTATCCCCACTTTACAGATGAGAAAGCTGAGGCAAACAGAGTTTAAGTGATAATAATAAAGTAATAAAGCTAATACTTAGCGCTTATTATATGTCAGAAAATGTGCTAAATGCTTTACAATTATTATCTTATTTGATCCTCACAGCAACCCTGGGAGGTTGGTGATATTATTAATCCCTATTTTACAGAATAGGAAACTGAGGCAAACAGAGGTTAAGTCACTTTCCAGGATCATACAGCAAGTAAGTGTCTATGGTCTAATTTGAACTCGTGTCTTCCTAACTTTGGGCCCAACACTGCACCATCTCACTGCTCCATTTATATTTTGAATGTGGAACTTCCAAGGGTTTCATTTAATGACTTTACTCAATTAGTTGAACATAAGTTAGTAAGTGTACATGTTTCCTATACGCCTACAATGCTCATTCACAGGAAGACTAGCCATAGAGGGACAAAAACTAATTTCAGCATTGCTTGCTTCCTGGTAGAGGAGGGACTGACAGCCTTAAAACTCTTGGGTCTGGGCTATGACTATAAACTGATTAAACCCTGCCTACGACTGGGAGGAGCTGTTGGCAGAGCGTAGGTGTTATGTTAGCTATGGCTTTCTTCCTTTTCTTGATTCCATGCTAAAAAGTAAAATACTGTACTGTATGTAGAAAATTACTGCATGAAGGCCAGTCCATTTGTTTGAGAAATCAGCTCCATTATTGCAAGGGCATGTATTTGGTGTTCATTGAATTCAAGCAGGTTCAGAAAGGAGGGGGAATTTCTAATAGATGAGAACTTGAGATCATTCTGATTGGGCACAGATATCCTAACCTCACCCCTTAATAATAAAGAGAAGAGTATAGTGACACTGGGAATCTTGGAACAGGGAAAAGAAAGTTATGCTCACTTTGAAAATGACATAGTCCTTTCCTAGGAGTTGTCCTTACTAGGATAGATTATTTCCTAGTAGTTTTCCTTCCTAGGACAGATTATGTAGCTGTCAGCATGAGTGTGAAACTTCCAAAGACTTAGTCTTTTTGGTTAAAAAAAAATTAAGTTAGTGGCTAGCAATGTCAAAGTGAGTAAAGAAGGCCACATATTTAGTTCCCATTAGTCATCAGAAGGCTGTTTAGTAACCTTCACCAGAAAGGAATTCTCCTTTGTATAGTAAATTATTTTAAGGAATTTCCTGCTTTTAGAATTCTTCCATTATATTATGTTCAACTATTAAGGATATAGGGATAGTGACTTGTGATTTTATTGGTATGAGAAATTCCCAGGTGATGGAATTCTCTCTCCTGAAGAGGATCAGTATGTTTTCTACAAATTGCAAATTTAAAGAACAGTCCAGAGCAGAGAAAATTGGAGTAGCTTGCCCTGGGTTCCATAGACTATATTTGTCAGAGGGAAATATTGAACTCAGGCCTCCCTTGCTTCCAGGCTACCTCTCTACACACTAGCCACTCTTCTTCTCTGAGAGCCATATGCACAGTATTTCCCTGCTCTTCCCCCACATTTGTTGCAACAGAACTTTTTCTGGCTAAAAAAAAAATGGTGAATATTTCAAAAGCATCACTCAAGGTTTACATTGCATTGTATTGTCTAATGTGAAAGTAATAGAAGGTAAAAGTCAGGGTAGGGAAATAATTGTGGAAAGCAATGTGGGTCTTTATACATATAAGGAATCTACCTGTCTAAAATATACAGAGAAATGATCCAGAGTCTGAGTTTAGATTCTAAAAATTGGTAACAGAAGGAAGATAGTCCTGTTAGGTGTAGGTAAAACTGTATCCATGACCCATTAACTATGGAAACCCTTCGCTTATTGTATAATAACCCTGAAATTTGCTTTTGCTATGTTCCTATTCTGGATACACTCCATGGTCCCTTTAGATGCCAGAGCACCAGCACTGAAGTATCTGCTTAGACTGTAGTTCAAATCAATTAAATAAAAATTTGATAATTAAACACCTATTTTGTGCCAAGCATTGTAAAAGATGCTGGTGATATGAATACAGGAATAGAAATTATTCTTTCCATCAAGGATATTAGATTGCTATGTTTTTGGCAGTTATCCTCATTATGATTTCAAATGTCCAATGCTAAGCATTTGTAATTTAGACTTTCTACTGGTGAGAAACAACTAGGGTTACTCATTGTTCCAGTGTTATTAATGAATTAGGTTCAGTGGAAGACTTATGTGTGTCTGGGTTGGTGCCTCTTTCTCAAGTCAGCCCACTCTTTACACAGCCTTCCTCCCACTGCTTCCTGGTTATATCTTCCATATGTCACTTGGGCCTTGGGTAAAAAAATGCTAATGAGGATGGAAAACATCGCCCTGCCACCCTCTCCCACATTATCTTTCATTGTGTCTTTGCATCACGTTAGGACTAGAAATAAGGGAAATCTATCCCTTGCCTTCAAGATCTAAGACCATTTCTCATCAGACTCTGCCACCTTTTTTCTCCCTCTGCCTCAAAAGTAGCACATCAGGTCAGATGAAAGTTCCATAAACTAAAAATTCTGCAGGACAAATTTTAATGTAACCCCTTAATGACATCATAGTTGCATTAGAAGTGAACAAAAACATACATCTTGGTTTCTTAAAGACAAGAGTTATCAGGAATTCCTACAGGATGGATAGTGATTCTGTTCTTCATTGACTTTCTCTGAGGAGTTTTAGACACATAACACCAATTGTGAAAAAACTATATTTAAGAAGACTTTTACTACCTGGATCTACAAATACATAACTATACACACACAGATTGGGGGTCAAAGGCAACACAGAGGGCATGGAGTTCAAGTCTCTCCTTTGATGGGTGAGGAAATTGTTCTGAAACTATTCAAGTTCCCATAGTTGCAGACACACCCCCAGAGAGCTCATTACTCATTCTCATTTGGGATAATGCTTTTCACTCACAGTGAAGTCAGCCAAGAGAAATTTCTATTATCACTCTATTTCCTAGGGAAGAACCTGGTACATACACAGGTTAAGTAACTTGCCTCCAAGTGATTTCTGGTGGAACTAGCAGTGATACTTTTGATAACTTTTCAGTTTGGGGTTTGCAAAGTCAGCCAAAGAGAATCTTCATGTGATACAGACAATAGATTATAGTAGAGAGGATCTGTCAACAAGGAGGTAGGTGATCTGAATTCTAGTCCCAGCTCTTCAATTGCCAGTTCTTGAGGTAATTAGATGGCATAGAATGTAGGCTGCTGAACTTGGATTCAGGAAGACCAGAGTCTGAATTCTTCCTCCAAAACTTAATTAGCCATGTGCCCCTAGACATATCACTAAATTCTCCCAGATGAAAAGCATGGAGGTAATAATAATATCTAAATCTCATAATTGAAAAGATCAAATCAGATAACTCTTAAAATATTTTGCAAACTTTTAAGCACTATGTAATTTTATTATCGGGGAAAACATCTCCATTCTCTTGGTTTCAGTTTCCTGATCTGTAAAATGATGAAATTGTACTTAATGATATCTATGGTCCTTTCCTGATATACAGTTTTATAAGACTTCTTCCTAGTCCCTGCCAAATGTTATGTGGATAGCTATCAGGTGCAACAAACACACATAAGAGAGGGTTCTGCCATGTTACTAGAAAAATAAAAAGTTGAGATACAACACAATCCCTGTTCTCAAGGACCTTACTGTCTAGTAAGGTAGAAAAATATGAATACAAATAACTATGAACCATATATTATATGGTAATTTGAATCGGACAAAGGATGAGATAAGACTGTATAGGAATAGTGACTGACAAGGTTGTGGGCAATCTTAAATACCAGGCATAGGAGTTTGAGCTTTAACAACAGCAATAAAACAATAAATAGTCAGTATTTATGTAGAACTTTATGGTTTTACAAAGTGCTTAATGTACATTACTTGATTCTTAGAACAAAATTATGATTTAGATGCTATTATTATCTTCATTTTATAGTCTCATGGTGTGTCTGGGGGGATATAGTCAAAGAGTCACTATTTCCCCAGGTTAACATCACTGAAATATATGCTGATTCTATAAGACTAAAATCTTTAATTGAAATAACCACTTTTTCAAATACCAAAGGGATGTACAATTTAGAGTTACATAATATCTAGGAAGGAACCATTCCATTTCTTTTTCTTTTTTTTTTTTGGAGAGGGGAAGGTAGGGCAACTGGGGTTAAGTGACTTTCCCAAGGTCACTTGGCTAGTTTAGTGTTAAGTGTCTGAGGCCGGATTTGAACTCAGGTCCTCCTGACTCCTGGGCCAGTGCTCTATTCACTGTGCCACCCCAACTCTTCCATTTCTAAAATCCTATGATAAAGCCAGAAGAATATGGTACTTTTCTCACACTGAATTTTAATTAATATTATTTAAGCTAAGTGTGGTCTTCCTTGTCCTGTTTGAGGGGAACTTTGATTTTCCATCATTTAAGTTGCATTTTTGAGGTGGATAAGCCACAGTCATTCTCTTGTACAGAATATTCTCTGGAAGTTTATCATCTTCATGAGCAGCTTTGACATTAAAGATGAAGCCCTTGCCTTCAACTAATCTGAAAGAAATCATTAATTTAATTCTTGGTAATCACATTTAGCCATCATTTATGCTAACTACAAATTCTTTGTTCCCTTCCATGCTCACCTCATATACAGTTTTATACTACTTTCAAACTGGAACCTTCTTCAGTTCCCAAAATGCTACTACACTTTCTGAAACTACCTTACAATCATGTTGTATATATTCTCTATATAATGTTAGCATGCCCCTCCCGTTGGAATATAAATTCCTTTTCAATTTTGTCTTCATATTCCTAGTTACTGCCACATTGTGTCTGGCAAATGGTAAATGCTCAATAAGTGCTTGTGGATTGCTGGGTTACCCATTTTTAAGAATGGGAAGCTGGCTTTATATTCTCCCCAACTAATCTTAAGAATAGCCTTATCACTTTGCTTGCTATCGTTATCTCTTTCCTTTTAAATCTAAACTTGAAGAGATAGGGGAATGATCTCTTTTTGCATAAAACCCCATGATTCTCCCTACTCCTGATCAGAGTAAAATTTCTCTGGCTATACAGCGTGGATTAGCAGATAGACAAGATTTAAAGACAAAAAGACTTGGGTCAGAACCCTGCCTCTGGTATCTCCTAACCCCATGACCATGGGCAAGATGCAATTTCTCAGAACCTTGGGTTTGTCACCCATAAAATGGGAACAATAATACTGGTAGCATCTACCTCACAAGATGAGTTATGCAAAAAGATAGAATAGTTGAAATCTGTCTTCATTTTCCTCTCAGCATATTTTTTTCAGCATCTCTTTGTTTTCTTCCTTCCCGCTGCTCAGTGGTACAATCATGAAATGCTCCTGCTTAACCTGCTTTCCACCCCCATCCTCCCTATGACACCTCGTCTAAGATTATCCTCCCAGGGCAGTATCTCAGGTTCAGCTCAAGCTGAATAATACTTCTTGAGGGTTAAAATAAATGAAGTTTGGTTAGAAGACAATATTTTATTCTTTTGTGCCTTACAAACTAATTCCAAAGACTTAGGAGAAGATCCAAAAATTATTTTAAGCAATGTTAATATCTTGATATAAGTGTATAACATCTTATTGTTTTTATTCTTTTATTTTATTTCATTTTAAATTAATAAGCTTATATTTCTCTCCATCTCAGTACTCTCCAAATGTAAAAGATAAAAGGAAAATCAACGTTCTTGTAACAAATATGCACAGTCAAGCAAAACTAATTACCACATTGTCAATGCCCAAACAGCTGTCTCATTCTGTACTTTGATTCTATCACCTTCCTATCAGGAGTTGGGTAGCAGAAACATCATTTATTCTCTAGGAACATAGTTGGTCATTGCGTTGGTCAGAATTCTTAAGCCTATCAAAGTTGTTTGTCTTTACAATATTGTTGTTACTGTATAACTCGTTCTATGTCTGCTGTATCAGTTAATGCAAATCTTCCCAGGTTTCTCTGAATTCATCCTTTTCATCATTTCTTAAGGGACAATGGTATTCCAATACAGTCTTTTGTGCTAATGGAAGAGTTCTTCCTCTGCTGTTAGCAAAATGACATTGTTCTTAAACAGTACGGATTCTGTGGGAAAAGTGAGTCCAATAAGGAGATATTTTAGGACAGGTGGGCCTTTAGATACCTCACAATACCTCACGTAGGCAGCTGCCTAACATACCTATGCCTAAATCTACTCCAATGCTTACCAAAATGAAATGTGATATCTTCATGTCCCTCCACTTCATTATTCACAGGTTGTGTTTGTCCTTTGTTTTTGAAGAGGACTGTGGCATCAGGGAGATGATGACATGACTTGCAATGGACTTTGATTTGAGTGAGTGAGGGCTGTGCAAGGTCACTAGTCTCACTTTCTCCTCCAGAGCCATCTGGATCCAGTGACCTGATACTCATCAGGATGACTGGAGATGACCCAGGATGCAATGGGAGACCCTGGGTCTTTTAGGCTAAGTTCCAGGTACTCACTTAGAGCAATGTAACACCCATTCAGTGAATATTCCTCTTTAAGAAGTGAATGAAGCAGGGGGCGGCTAGGTGGTGCAGTGAGTAGAGCGTGGGCCCTGGAATCAGAAGGACCTGAGTTCGGATCCGGCCTCAGACACTTAAGGCACACACAAACAAAAACCTAGCCGTGTGGCCTTCGGAAGTTACTTAACCCCAAATGCCCTCCAAAAAGCAATAAAAAAAAAGAAGTGAATGAAGGGATGGCCCCCTTTAATAAGAAGAAAGAAAAAAATCAAGCTGAGAGGGGAAGATCCTCAGTGTTGCTGTTTCAAAGAGAAACAGTTACCATTGACATTCAAGTCAGGAAGGGCCCAAAACATAGTCATTAAGTGGAGCTTGGGCCATGGTCCTCTTGGAAAACAAAGAACTAACACAACCTGTGGGTAGTCTGAGCTGCCTGAAGGGGGACCCAGTTAGTTGGATAACTCAGCTCGACCTCTTCCTCTCTCTTTCTCTCCCCTTCTCTCCAAAGGAAGGTAAAATTTGATTGCCAGAAGCTGCCCACTTAACTTGAGGTTCACTAGCTAGATTCCTTCCTTCCTTCCTTCCTTCCTTCCTTCCTTCCTTCCTTCCTTCCTTCCTTCCTTCCTTCCTTCCTTTTTTTCTTTCTTTCCTCTTTCACTAAGCTTTAAACGCAGTTCAATGTGAAGCTCATAGACTGGACCACAATAGATCCCTACAGAAGCTCCACTTAATGACTTTATTTTTGGGCCCTCCCGGTTTACAGTGAATGTCAATGGTAACTTTCTCTTTGAAACAGCAACCCTAAGGGTCTTCACCTTCTAGCTTGATTTTTTTTTCTTTTTTTTAATTAAAAGGGCCATCCCTTCACTCACTTTTTAAAGAAGCCTATTCACTTAATGGGCATTAACTCATTCTAAGTGAGAACCTGAAAAGGCCTTAGCCTAAATGGCCCACGGTCTCCCATTGTATCCTGGGTCATCTCCAGTCATCCTGATGAATATCTGCTCACTGGATCCAGATGACTCTGGAGGAGAAAGTGAGGCTGATGACCTTGCACAGCCCTTCCTCATGTAACTCAAAGTCAACTACAAGTCATGTCATCATTTCCCTGATGCCATGTCCTCTTTGAAAAGGAAAGACAAACACACAACCATCATTATTAATTCTAGGTCAATACATACATTTCCACATTTTTTTACCAAAGAGGTAACATTTCACTCACCAGTATAAATCATGATCTTTGATATTACTATTATAATTGTTTTGGGGTGTCACCAATGGTACCCACATAAGATGGTGAATTCAGTTTCTAAATGTAGTATGTATTTTGATTATTCCATCAGCCATCCATCCCCCATCTCTCTCCCTCTCCTCATGCCTTCCTATTCCCTGAAACACAATAATATTGAAATCAGTTCAATTAATAACTCAAAAATGGCCTCGAAGTGTTAAAGTGAAAGGAAGAGTCAATCTAAGAGGCAGACTTCATTTTTGTCTTAGTTTAAGAAATTAACACAGCCACCCCAACCTTTAGCAACCCCCCGCCCATCATCAGCAGCCATCAACATTGAGAGCAAAACCCTCCACCAGTCAAAAGATTACAACCTGGGGATAGCTCAGATGAGGGTTAGCATTTTTTTAGCAACAAGGTATTTTTACTTAAGGTATGAACATTTTTTATAACAGTATTACACACTTAATTGACTATAGTATAGTCTAAACATTACCTTTATTTGCATTGGGAAAACAAAAAATTTGTCTGACTCTCTTTATTGTGATATTCATTTTATTTTGGCCACGTAGAATGGAACCCACAATATCTCTAAAGTATGTTTGTACTGAATTTGTTTTTTAGACAAGATCTGAACCCAAATCCTGGACCTGCTACCTACCACCTTCAGTTACTCTCTTCAGCACCTCTTGGTGACTCAGACTTTTGATCAGCAAAATGTAATAGGATAAAGGAGATAAACTTTAAAGTCCTTCACAATTCTAAACCCTGTAATACTCTGTGGTCTCTATTCAGTCAAGAGCAAATTAAGGTTAATTAATGCAGGTATTTGGTGTCCTAGGTATAAAGCAGTTTTTCCCCTTTTCCCACAACCTACAGTTTGAAAGCTAATTGGGATCTCAGTATCTCGGAGTGAGTTAAAAAATAGTATTTTTTCTGTGTGGTTTATGTTTACAGAATGCTAAAAGGTCATATTGAATTTATGAGACAAGAATAAAGCACAGGCAATTAGTAAGTATCTGGAAAAGTAGATTTCTTTCCTAATCATAAGCTATAATTGTACATTTTTCTCTCTCATTGCCAAAATTTAATCCTGTGTTATTTTAAGGCCATAGTGGATTATCAGATGTGAGCATATTGGTTAAATGTCTTAAACTTCATTCTTTTAAAAATATTTTAAATCTAAGGATAATCTTTAAAAAAAACAACAAGGAATCAAATTAACAAAATAAAAAAAAATCATAACAAAGACATTTATAAGCCACAAAGTACTTACAGTTTACCAGATGGAAAATAAAAAAAGTAAACGTTAACAGAACAAAAATAATAACTGCCCAGCAATGCTTATATTGCACAGATAGTAGAACTATGAATTGATCCATTTTTTTTGCTTTTTTAAGAGTAATGTAGAATTATACAATGAGTTAGAAAAATACACATATCTTTTGACCCAGTACCACAACAAGTACCATAAACCTCAAGGATGCTGTAAAAAGGGGAAAACATGTCTCTGTGCATTTTTTTCCTTAGCACCATTTTCAAAAAGCAAAACCCTAAAAACAACTAGATATTCATGAATTGAATAAAGACAGAATAAATTAAGTAGTGAGTGGAATGGAATGTCATTGCATCATCAGAATTATAACCGTGAAGAATTCAAAGAAATATGACATGGTATATGAAATGATATATTGTGGGAAAAGAGGGACCAAAAGAACTATGTTCCTACTGAGTAAAAGCTATGAAAAGCTATGAAAAATAATAAATACTAATGTTCTGAATAGCATAAAGAAATTAAACTGGATTAAGAAAATGAATCTGGTATATGGGTGACTATATTAAAGTCAACATACATGTGCTCAATGTGAATTTAGTGATAAATTCATAAAAGAAACTGTAGATATATGCAATCATTTCTAGTCTCCTGTTTATTTCAGCTCTCAGCATATCTTTAATCTTCTTTTCTCTCCTTAGGCTTTCATTCATATTTTTAATACTTGTACTTCTTAATAGAAGACCCCCAAATAATTTATTTTGAAGAGAGCCTCCTCCCGAACACAAAACAAAGCAATAAAGTAATGGTGTAAAGAAGGTCTGGGGAAAGAGTGGTAACCAATGTTTAAATAAGAACAATTCCAGTGAAAGCTGTCACAGATGGCGCACACACACACACACACACACACACACACACACACACACACACACACCACCCTTGTTAATGGTTAATTTCAAGGGGGCAATACTGGTGGTGATCCTAACACAGTAGCTATCCACTTCCACTTTCCCCCATAGGATGTGGTAGAGAGAGGTCTCATCTGGAACTCAAATTCAAGAATTTGATATAATAAAGCCAGTTTTGTAACAACTAGAATCATTTCAGGCGATAACAATAATGTATTTGTAAGGAGAAACTCCTTTTTGCCCTGGTATCTAAGTGTTTCTAGTTGTGAGATACTCTAAATTAGAAGCAATCATAGTGCAGGGGAGTCATTCCTGAAGCCAGAAAGGGTGTAAGTGAGACTGGTATAAAGGCACAGCATTATGTAGTTGTGCTTAAAAAAAGGCGGCAGCAGCAAAATCTGATTCTCTTACTTGGAGATGAAAAGAAAAGACAAATGAAGTAGAGAAATCACAGCAACAACATGATGAATAAGGCAATAATATTTAGGCAGCGGGGGAATGTGTTGCTGTGATAAAGAGTAGCCATTATTTCATTTTGTGGAAATGAATTCTCAGGCATTACCATTGCACCATAACTTACAGCAAAGCAAAATGATGCAAATTAGTACCGTGTTCAACGGGGCTGTGCCTACCACCCACTAGGCATGGACCAGGTCTTTTTATTTATCTTCAATTTTTCCACAACACCTAGCATAGTGCTCCATGCAGTGTGTGCCCAATAAATGTTGTTGACTGAGTATTTAAAGAAAATGCATAAGCATTCTGATATTAACTCAAAAGAGCATTGTGGAGGAGCTTTTGGAGTCTTTGAGCAAAAATGAGAAACCTCAAAATGTAGATTCCTCCAACTTTCAGTTGATAACAACCATCTCTACTTTCCCCTCCCTTAGACCTCACATAACACTTTGTGCCCCTCTTATACAATTATAAACTTGTATTACAGACAGGGCGTTGTAGGACTCAAATGAAATGAAGGAATACAAAGGACTTTGCAAACTTTAAATCATTATATAAATATTATATAATTATATAAATCATTCTTCTTTATTTCCTCCTCCTCCTCCTTCTTTTTTTTGGGGGGAGGTCTTTTTTGGAAGGGGGGAAGGCAGGGCAATTGGGTTGTGACCTGCCCAAGATCACATAGCTAGTAAGTTTTAAGTGTCTGAGGTCGGATTTCAACTCAGGGCCTCCTGACTCCAGGGCCAGTGCTCTATTCCCTGCACCACCTAGCTGTCCTTCTTCTCCTCCTCCTTCTTCTCCTCCTCCTCTTCCTCCTCCTTCTCCTCCTCCTCCTGCTTCTTCTTCTTCTTCTTCTTCATCATAATCATCTCCATCTTGTCCCTTGTCTTCCCTCTCTTCTTCTTAGTCTTCTTCCTTGTCTTCCTCCTCTTCCTCCTCTTCATCTTCCTTCCCCTTCTCCTCTTTCCCCTTCCCCTTCTTCTCCACCTCTTTCTCCTCCCTCCTCATCTTCCTCTTCCCTCCTCTTCCTCCTCCTCTTGACTGGTAATGACTTCCTTTTCTGAGTCTTCTTTTTTTTTTTTGTTCTTTATTAATTTGTTTGTTTACTTTTAGTTTACAAGATTCAATTCCACAATTCCTTGAGTTTCAAATTTTCTTTCCCTTCCTCCCCTCCCCACCCACGATGGCATACAATCAAGTATAGGATCTGCAAATACTTTCACATTAGACAGAATGAAAAATGGTAAAGAGGAAATAAAACCAAACAAGAAAAAGAAAAAGATCAAGTTTGCTTCAATCTGGATTCAAACTCAGTTCTTTCTAGCTCTTTCTCTGGATGTAGACATATCTCTCCATTATGTGTCTTTTGGGATTGACTTATATCATGCATTATTGAGAAGAATCCAGTCTATCATAGTTGGTCATCACACATATGTTGTGTCTGTGATTGTGTACAGATTTCTCCTGGTTCTACTCTTCTCACTCATCATCAGTTCATAAAAGCCTCTCCAGGTAAATATGAAAATTGCCTACGACTCGTTTCTAATAGCACAATAGTATTCCATTACACGCATATGCCACAACTTGTTCAGCCATTCCCCAATTGATGGGCACCTCTTAATTTCCAATTCTTTGCCACCACAAAAAGAGCTGCTATAAATAGTTTTGTACATATAGGTCTTCCTCACACTTCTATGATCTCTTTGGGATATAACCATAGAAGTGGTATTGCTGGGTCAAAGGATATAAAATTATTTATAGCTCTTTGGGTATAATTCCAGATTGCTTTCCAGAAAGTTCACAACTCCACCAGCAATGCATTAGTGTTCCAATTTTTCTACACCCTCTCCAGCATTTTTCATTTTCCTGTTTTCTCATCTTAGCCAATCTGACTGGTGAGATGTAGTCTTGATTTGCATGTAGTCTTGATTTGCATTTCTCTAATCAATAGTGATTTAGAGCATTTCTTCATATGCTTATAGATATCTTTAATTTCTTTCTCTGAAAACTGCTTGTTCATATCCTTTGACCATTTATGAATTGGGGAATGACTTGTATTATTATAGATTGGACTCAATTCTCTGTATATTTTAGAAATGAGGCCTTTATCAGAGACATAAATTGTAAAATTTTTTTTCCCCAATTTCCCACCTCCCTCTTAATCTCGGTTACATTGGCTTTGTTTGTAGAGAAGCTTTTCAATTTAATGTAATCAAAATTATCCATTTTCCATTTTATAATGCTCTCTAATTCTTGTTTGGTCATAAAGTCTTTCCTTCTCCACAAATCTGACAGGTAAACAATTCCTTGCTTTCCGAGATTACTTATAGTATCATACTTTATACCTAGATCGTGCATCCATTTAGACTTGATTTTGGTATATGGTATTAGATAATAGTCTATGCCCAGTTTCTGCCATACTATATTCCAGTTTTTCCAGCAGTTTTTGTCAAATAGTGAGTCCTTATCCCAAAAACTGGGGTCTTTGGGTTTATCAAACAATAGATTACTATACTCATTGATTTCTGAGTATCATGTGCCCAATCTATTCCATTGATCCACTACTCTATTCCTCACCCAGTACCAAGTAGTTTTGATGACTGCTGCTTTATAATACAGATTAAAATATGGTATAGCTAGTCCACCTTCCCTAACATTTCTTTTCATTAATTCCCTTGATATTCTGGACCGTTTGTTCTTCCAAATAAATTTTGTTGCTGTTATTTTCTAGCTCTATAAAGTAGTTTTTTGGTAAATTGATTTTTATGACACTAAATATATAATTTAATTTGGGTAAAATTGTCATTTTTATTATATTAGCTTGACCTAGCCACAAGGAATTGATATTTTTCCAATTAGTTAGATCTGACTTTATTTGTGTGAGAGGTGTTTTGTAGTTGTGATCATATAGGTTCTGGCTTTCCTAAGTCTTCTACTGAACTCCTGATGAACTCAAGGAATATTTATAGAGTTATACCAGAGTGTTCTGGTAAATGTTTAACATAAAGGGAAGGTTGGGTAGGAAATGTATGTACACACATTTTTAAATTTAATCTGTATCATTAATATTTTCTTAAGTCTAGACAATCAAAAAAAAACAATAGATCAAGCTCTGATTTCTAAAATTGATGATTTCTGAGATGTAAATGATCATATTGAAAATTCAAAGATGGTTCTTAGGAGTCAGTTGGGGCACACCCCAGATTCAAGATGTATTAAAGTGATCTGTTTATGGATCACATCCCCTGCTTGTCTGTAAGCTATTTGTGAGGTCTCACCTCCCACTTATAGGGATCATATTAATTGAAATGAATTAAAGCAAAATTCTTAGAATGTAACCTTTGAAGAACGCCACCTGCAGAACTTGAGGAAGGGCCTTATTGCTTCTAAATCTTCTATTACCATTAATAGCTGATAGAAGCTAACTGTATATAGTTCTTTAAATCTTGTGAACTGTTTTAAGTATGTTATTGTATCTGATCATCTTAACCACTTACTGAGTAGACACTAGCATTATCCCCATTTTATAGTTAAGGTTACTGAGACTGAGAGAATTTAAAAGACTTATCTAAAGTCACATAGTATCTGAGGAATGATTTGAACTCAGGTCCAACACTTTATCCACCATGTGACTGAAATGCTTAAGATGGCAGCCTAAAATCTCAAGAACAGATGCTACTTAACTTGGGAGTTATTATAGAAATGAATGAGCTGCCTGATTGGATGTCTATGTCCTATTGGGGGTGTCCCAAATTACTGTCAAGAAGTTATTCAAAAACAATATATGTATATATACATATATATGTATATATGTGTGTATTAGATATATGCATACATTATATATGTATAATGATAATGTATACATAGGCTTATTGCAGTAAGTCAGGAGTGAAAATGGGTCAGAGACGTAGCTAAATAGTTATTCTTAGCACAGCCAGAATGATCCAAGTACAAGACCTTGAGTAGTCTGAGTCAGAGTCAATTTTCATGATACTCAGGTAAGAACTGACATAGTGGCCTTGTGATATGGGAAGGATGCTAGTCCCAACAAAACTATCTCCTCAAAGTCAGATTAGCCATATAAAGGGAGCTGGTGTCCTATTACTCAAAGACTATGGGCCACTAGAAAGATTATACTACTATTGTGCCAAGGGACATAAACCTAATGGATACGTAAGGAAAGGGGTTGGAAAAGACCAAGGGGGACCATTTCTTGGCTAGTCCTTGTGGTAATGAAGAAGCAAAGGAAGAAAATAGCCCAACATTGCTAGGAATTTAAGGAAGACATGATAAGAGGAGCTATGCTTGCCCACAGGTCAGGAGGATCTATCCCTGATTCTTTGTGATATTGCAGCTTTTTAAAATGATGATCATTATAATAAAAGTTAACATTTAGATAATGCTTTAAGGATTCAAAGGCACTTTGCAAATATTTCATCCTTACCACAACCCTGAGAGGTGAGTGCTATTTTTGTTTCTAATATGTGTGCCTATATATGTACACATACACACATATGTCTGTATGTATATATGTATTTTCTGTCAGAAACATTTTATTTTAACAAATATAATTTCCAAGCCTTTTCTCTCAAAAAGAGGAAGATGAATTCCTCTTTGTTTTCTGATAAACTGCAATATTATTTAAGGTAACATTTAAAGGAATACTAAAGAAAAACATTTATAACATGTTAAAAATACAATTTGTGGTTAACATTCCATAATATTTGAGTAACAGTAGTCAATATCTCATTCCTTCTTCAACAACTCCCCTCAAGGATTCAAAGGGATTCCTCCCTTCCATTAGAATCAATTTATAGATGAGAAAACATCCTGAGAAAAGAAACAAATTCACATAGGTAGTTAGTGTCTAAAATAAAGCAATCATTAGGATTTGATGATAAGCCCTTTAACCAGTACATGGTGAATAGGCCATCAGACCATGGGAGAAAAGCGACATTCTGGAACCTTGTCATAGGCACCATAAGCAGGGGAACCAAGTGTTCCAAGTTTGGAAGATCAGGCCTGGACACCTAGCACTACCCAAGCTATTTTTCCCTGGTGAACAAGAGCTACTCATAGTTACTGTCACCCAGTTAATTTGTATGGCAGAACACAGTCTAGCTGTCAGAAGGAGAGCATTATGGTACCAAGGAATCAGGTCTGTTGCAGACCAAATTTCAAGAGTATTCAGAAGAGACTTTTACACCTGTGAGACAATGTCACAAATCAGGTTAACCTAACCAAGAACACATTGAGCCCCTGGAGGCACTAATTGCTGGCCTTAATGGGGCCCCAATAGAAGGACTCAATCCTATTCCACTAAACAGAGATTTTGGTGCAGCTGCGATGAGTTAAAAAGTCAGACTTCCTAGACCACTGTTTGGGAACATGGGAGCACTTAAAATATCCCTTAAAGCAGTGTTCACACTGAATATCAGAGCCACTGCTGATGGTGGTGGATCTCTCTACCTCTGATGTGTCTTCAGTGACAGGTGGAGGAGAGACTTTAAATAAACATACCATTGAAACCAGCCTAGTCCTCTCATCCCTGGACTGGACATTGTTGGGTTGGTAGGTTCAGATCTATTCTCAAGGAATATATGAGGACCATCATATCATGACGAGTGCCTCATGGATTTTTCAGGTCTGAAAGAATTCCAAGTTCTGTGTGCCCTATCTCCACCTGAAGTTACCAGTGACCACAAGGGAACAAGAAGTCTTTGAGAAGTTACACTCAGTCAGCTTTCTTTTGTTGCTGCTTGAGAATTATAGCCTTTACAGCTTAGTAAGGCAACCATTAACTTGTAGACCTAGAATCTATTTCATTGCATCAGATCTGATCTCCCCTGAAACAGTTTCCCTATTACTTCCTAAAGAAATTTGCTACCTATGACCTCCTCAGGTCTTGTCTTATCTCGGGAAGTCTTAGGCATGTGGCTTACCATCAGAAGCCTAACTCTCCCCGATCTAGCATTGGCACTCTATGCATTCTCTCATGTACAAAGTATTTGGGGAAATGTAACATCTTATCTCTTCTAATCAATGCATTCACCTTGGCGTGGAGAGGTGAGGAGTAAAAGTTCCCACATGCTCTACATTTATAGTGAGAACATCAGGGCTGATCTAAGTATACCTGTGTGTACATTGTATCCCTTCGGGGTGCTACATGTAGCTTTGGTAATGTCAAATAGTCCAAATCAACTTCTACGCAGTCTTCCTTCAAACATCAGAATGATGGACCTGCACTGAGTGACAGAAATTAAGTGCCAGGTATGAAATAGTGTCAACTAATGCAAGACATTTACATTTTTTCATAATTTCTTCTTTCTGTACAAAGGCATTTTCAATATCATTACAAAAGATATAGTTATGTTGTTTTTTTTTTTTTCATTTTGCTATATCTATTATGTGCAAATATATTGAATTAATTGTTGTTTGGTCCTTCAAGGTATTCTTAAATTACAGTCCTTCTAGCATTCATTTTCCAGTGACTGAGTGTGATACTTGATGTGTCTGCCAGGTCATTCTCTACTCAAACCATCAAGCAAGGTGGTCTTTCCAGAATCTCACTGACAAGTATGTAAGAGAGCTCCCGATGTTGCTACACAGCGAAGTTAGGAATACCAAACTGTGTAAATCACATGCTGTTTGGGTTCAGAATCTTACTTGGGGATAAGATGAGCTACTGCTGAAAATATTACAAATATGAAATACATGGTTCTTCCTTTAATATCTGCAATTCTCTCTCTATAGAAAGTCCATTTTACACCCTCACCCCCTGCCACAAACACACATATTCACTCACTCACTAGTAGTTATATGGCCACACAGTTTACTGAATATAGAAAAAATTAAAAGGGGAAAAATATGATATACCCTTACATGGAGCCTTTCTCTTCCATTTTCCCCCTGAAATCTCTCTTGTTTACTCTCATAGATTTTTTTGGGTGGGGATGGAAGAATAGCTTCAACCGGCTCACTTTCTTCCTATGTGGCCAATTCTGCTTGTTAAGGAGTTCTTATATTCATTGGGTTTCTGTGCCTCTTTTATAACTTATTCTAGTCTGTTTTTTAAAGTGTTATTTTCTTTAGTATTTTTGTGCCTTCTTTACCAAAGTATTGACTCTTTTTGATGATTTTCTTGCATCACTCTCATTTCTTTCCCCAATTTTCCTCTACCTTTCTTATCTGATTTTTAAAATTCCTTTTGAGGTCTTCCTGGAATTTGTTTTGAGCCTAAGACCAATTTGAATTTTTTTTGAGGCTTTGAATGTAGCAATTTTGACTTTTTTTTCTTCTTCTGAATTTGTTTTTGACCTTCCTGATTACCATTTGAACTTTCTCTGGTCAGGATTCATTTTTTCAGTTTGGCTCATTTCTCTAATCTATTTCTTGACTTTTAACTTGATGTTAAATTTGGGCTCTGCTCCTTGAGTGGAGGGGTCATTATCTCAAGCTTCAGGTTTTTGTGCAACTATTTAAAGAGTTAGTTCTGAGAGTCTATAAGTTTTCAGGTCTTCAAAGATGGTATGATCTAAAGAGAGGTATGTTTACTACTTTTCTGTCCTATGATGTGATCTATGAGTGACCACATGAACTCTTTCCCATCCTTGAACAGTGACCAGGGTCCCCTGCTCCCTTGGAGCTGGAAGCTCTGATGTTCTAGTGTTCCTCTTCACCCTGGGACTGTGAGCCAGGATTGCATGCCAAATCAACATATGGATAATCAGAGACCTGCACCCAGTGCCAGTAAAGGACTCCTTAATCTCCTTCTGACTAGTTATTGGACCCCCTTACCCTGTTGGCAGAGAATACTGCTGTTGCTGATTCAGGTACCTTCAAGGTCTGCTTCTGTCTTGCTGGGGTGTTACTTGTCCTAGATTGCACACCACTCTCATCCCAGTGAGACAGATCTTTTCTGTTGACTTTCTAGGAATTTGAGAGAGCTCAGGAGAGTCCCTGCATTTTCTCTGCCATTGTGGCTCTACCCCTCAATCAAGGAGTCTATATGACTTAATTATTTGTCTTGCATAATTCAGACTTGAAATCCAGAATGATTAAACCACTTCACATTTCTACCATCAGTGTTTCAATGTGCCTGTCTTGCCATGGCCTATCCAACAGTACTTCTCATCTCTTGTCAATTTTGTTAATTTGCATTGGTGTGAGGTGAAACTAATTATTTCGGGGGGCGGAGCCAAGATGGCGGAAAGGAAGCAGTAACCTCGCTGAGCTCCTCTGTCACTAAGTCCAAAAGGGTAAATCTGAGCAGATTCCGGAGTGACGGAGCCCAGTGGAAGACAGAGTGTGGCGGAATCCAGCCCAGGAGGTTGCCCAGAGTGTCCACACAGGTCGAGCGCAGAGCGCATGGGGTCTGCACAGCTCAGACTTAAGAGCAGGCAAGCAGACTACACCAGAGAGAGAAAAAGCCCCAGCCTGCAGACTTACCAAGGACGAATTGCAGTCATCTCGCAGAGGGAACGGATCATTGGAGCCAGGTAGGAGAGTCCGGCCCCCAGTGGAGAGAGTGGCTTCTCAGGCTGCATTCAGCCCCCAGCCTGGAAGTTTAGAAACTGCCTGCCTGTATAATACAGGGGCTGGAATGGCAAAGTAAATTCTAGCTGCTCCAATCCTCCCATCCCTCCTTCATGAAGCAGAAAACCCAAAGATAAGTCTCCCACCCAGATTGAAATCCCAAGTTAATGGAAATAGCCTCAGGCTTGAGAATCTCCAAGAAAGGGTGTAACTGAGACAGCCAGGAATCTGAAGAGAAGAGAGGGAGGGGACCCAACAAGCCCCACCTCACCTCACCAACAAAAGCCTACTTATAGCCCAGGGATATAGAGGCAGAAATCTGAAGTGGTCAGACTCATCCCCACCTACACATCTACATTCCTCACTGACTTCCCTGACTTAGCCATAAAGTAGCCACCCAGAGGTATTCAAAGTCAAGGATCAGGCCCCAAACTCATAGCCTGAGAAACTAAGAAACAGGAAGTCACAATGGGAAGGAAGGAAGCTGAAAAGGAGAAGGGGAAGGCAAGAAAGTCTATTAGAGCATACTATGCAGGGCAAGAACAACAAAACACACAGGACAATATAGACTCTCTGCCCACACCAGAGACCACAGAAGGAAACATGATCTGGTCTCAAGCCCAAATAGCATTCCTGGAGGAGCTTAAGAAAAATTTTAAAGACCAAATCAGGGAGGCAGTGACCAACTTGGAAAAACGTCTGAGTGAAGTAATTGGAGAAAATACCTCCCTAAAAAAGGAACTTCAAAAACTAACTGAAGACCATAATTCACTAAAAATTAGATACAATCAAACTGAAACTCAGAACTCTATGATGCAGCAGGAGTCAATCGAAAAAAACAAGATGATCAAAAAATTGCAAGAAAATGTAAAATATCTCACTGGAAAAATAACTGACCTAGAGAACAGATCCAGGAAAGACAACCTAAGAATTATTGGTCTACCAGAAAGCCATGATGAGAAAAGCAGTCTAGACAACATCCTCCAAGAGATTGTCAAAGAAAACTGTCCTGAGGTCCTGGAATCAGAAGATAAAATAGCTATTGATAGAATTCACCGGACTCCTCCTGAAAGAGATCCCAAACTGAAAACTCCAAGAAATATAGTAGCCAAATTCCAGAATTATAAGATTAAAGAAAAAATTCTACAAGCAGCCAAAAAGAAACAATTCAAATATCGAGGAACTACAGTTAGGATCACACAGGACCTAGCAGCTTCTACATTAAAAGAGCAGAGGGACTGGAATTTGATATTTCGTAGGGCAAGAGAGCTAGGACTACAACCAAGGATTAACTACCCGGCAAAACTGAGCATAATCTTTCAGGCAAGGAGATGGACGTTTAATGAAGTAAGGGACTTCCAGACTTTCCTAATGAAAAAGCCAGAGCTCAATGGAAAATTTGATCTCCAATTACAAGACTCCAGAAAAACATAAAAAGGTAAACAAGGGTAACATAGACTCACACATGCAGAAGTGCACACACCCACACCCACAAACACAAGCTCATTACCTGGGATGCAACAAGAGCAAAATGTTCACATCCCTATATGTGGAGCTGATAACTGTCAATATTTGAAATCTCTATGATTATCATGACCTGCAAAAGGGTTATACTTAGAGGGTGTGGGTATGAATGCACTAACATGGAGTCTAAAAAAAAAAGACTATTAAGGGGATCAATGGTACTGTAATGGGAAAAAGGAAAGGATGAGCTAGGAAAAGGTAAAATATGCCATCTGAAGAGGCATCAAACACACTATAGAAGAAGGGAAAGTAAGAGGGAGAGGAACATCATTTAAACACTATTCTCACTGGTTCTGGTTCAAAGAAGGATCAAATTAATCAGTGAAGTTTAAGAATCTAACGTGAATAGACACATAAATTCATTAAATAGAGGAATTGGAGGGAGGGAGAGGAGCACTGTTTGAAATTTACTCTCATTGGTTTGGAATCAAACGGGGAGTAATTTACTCTGATAAGTATAAAAATTTATTGTGTCCTATAGATAGTGGGAGGGTAAGGGGGGGTGAAAAGGAGGAGACTAAAGGGAGGGATTATAAGGGAGGGAAATAGTAGTAAGGGGAGAGGGTAGGTTAAGAAGGGGGGTCACTGGGTGGGAACACTGAGGGAGGGGGCGGTCAAAAGGGAAAACTTCAAGGAGGGGAAGGGAGAAGGAATAAACAAAAACATAAACAGGGGAGGGAATAGGATGGAAGGGAAGAGACAGATAGTCATCATTACTGTGAATGTGAATGGGATAAACTCTCCCATAAAACAGAGGCGGATAGCAGAATGGATTAAAAACCATAATCCTACAATATGCTGTCTTCAAGAAACACATTTGAAACAAAGGGATACCCACAGGGTAAAGGTAAAAGGTTGGAGTAAAATTTATTATGCCTCAGCTAAAGTAAAAAAAGCAGGGGTAGCAATACTTATCTCAGATAAAGCAAAAGCAAAAATAGATCTAATTAAAAGAGATAAGGAAGGAAACTATATCCTACTAAAAGGCACCATTGAGAATGAAGCAATATCACTACTTAATATATATGCACCAAGTGGTATAGCATCCAAATTCCTAGAGGAGAAGTTAAAGGAATTAGAGGAAGAAATAGATAGCAAAACTATACTAGTGGGGGACCTTAATCTCCCCCTCTCTGAACTCGATAAATCTAACCTCAAAATAAACAAGCAAGAAGTTAAGGAGGTGAATAGAATCTTAGAGAGACTAGATATGATGGATCTCTGGAGAAAACTGAATGGGGATAAAAAGGAATTTACTTTCTTCTCAGCAGTGCATGGTACATACTCAAAAATAGACCATGTACTAGTGCATAAAAACCTCACAATCCAGTGCAGAAAGGCAGAAATAGTAAGCGCATCATTCTCAGATCATGATGCAATAAAAATTATATGCAATAAAGGGCCATGGAAAGATAGACTAAAAACTAATTGGAAACAATTTAATCCTAAAAAATTGGTGGGTCAAAGAAGAAATTGTAGAAACAATCAACAATTTCATTCAAGAGAATGATAATAATGAAACAACATACCAAAATTTGTGGGATGCACTAAAGGCAGTTCTCAGGGGAAGTTTTATATCCCTGAGTGCATACTTAATTAAAGCAGAGAGAAGGGAGCTCAATGAATTGGACATGCAATTGAAAAAGCTAGAAAAAGAACAAATTAAAAATCCCCAATTTAGTACTAAATTAGAAATATTGAAAACCAAAGGTGAGATTAATAAAATTGAAATTAAGAAAACCATTGAATTAATAAATAAAACTAAGAGCTGGTTTTATGAAAAAATCAACAAAATTGATAGACCCTTAGTCAATATGATAAAAAAAAAGAAAGAAGAAAACCAAATTATGAGTATCAAAAATAAAAAGGGTGAATCTACCTCCAATGAAGAGGAAATCAAAAAAATAATGAGGAATTATTTTTCCCAATTGTATGCACATAAATATGACAATCTTAGTGAAATGGATGAATATTTACAAAATCACAAATTGCCCAGATTAACTGAAGAGGAAGTGAATTACCTAAATAACCCCATCTCAGAAAAAGAAATCAAACAAGCCATCA